>ML685799.1:3516248-3736904 GCA_007922175.1 Pelusios castaneus | reverse complement strand
CAAAACTCAACCCTGAACAAAATGCTCCCCTCCCCCCAGGAGTCCTTTGTCACTTTTCAAGACTAACAGATTTATTTTGCACATGAGCTTTTGTGAGTCTAATCCCACTTTGTCAGATGCATGACATGGAAATGGGGAGTGTGTGAAGTGAATGCATGCCTGCAGAGAAGGGTAAATCACAAGGTGAGTTCTTCAAGCATCTGACAAAGTGGGATTTTTCTCCCACGAAAGCTCATGCGATTAACAAATTAGTTAATCTCTAAAAGTGCCACAGGACTCCTTGTTTGTTTGGCTGGACTAGACTTACACGGCTACCCCTTTGGAAAAGGTCAGTTCAGTCTTTTTCAGTAAACCAAACAAGTTCTGTTGATTCAAACAGAGTGGAGCAATAGATGAGAAGGGGAAAATTATCTTTGATAATGAGAGAGCCATCTGAAATCCCTATTCAGAGCTAACCTGCTAGTGTCAAATTTGCATATGAATTCTAGCTCTGCAGTTTCAGGTGCATTTATGTGTAAGCAATCTGACCACCTACCTGCCTGACACAGGCCATTAGCTTCTGCTCAGACTAGAGCATCTTTTCTAGAGAATGACATCTATCCTTGACTTCGGCCAAGTCTATACTGTCTTCATTTGCCATCGTCAGCTTGATCTTTTGGGATCGATGGAGTGGTCAGTGAATACCAGCTCAATTGATCTGGAATTCAACTTAGTAAGTCCACCCCCTGAAGAAGAGTAGCACTGAGTCGAAGGGACTCAGCAGAGTGAAGACCCTGAGGTAAGTGGGTGTTAGAAAGTCGAAGGGAGCTCCGCAAGTTATTTTACACAGCTTGTGTCTTTCCCTTTGACTGCCACTGAAAACAGTGGCAGATGTAGAGGAGGCCAGAGACTTCAGGTGATGGAGTTGCTTCACCCTTTCCATCTTTCCTTTTGCTTGGTTACCTTTACTCGTTTTTAAAAAAATTATTTCCAGTTTAATCTTTTCTTATTTAACTTCAGTTTCCAGCTCTTGATTCTGGTTATGCCTTTGCTACTCTGGATTCCTTTAGGGTCAGATATTGTCTCGGTGTATATATATTCTTAGGCCATGACCAACTCAGCTCTTGGCTTTCCCTTTGATAAGCTGCATAGGCTGAACTCACTCACTCACTCACAATGCTGATCCAAGTCTTTTACCAAGTCTCTACTCTCAGGATAGTCTTCCATCCTGGAAATATGACTTATGTGACTGTATGATCTTGTATTTAACTATATTTAAATGTATGCTGCAGTGTGTCCAACTGGATTACTCTATATTGATGACATGTCCTTACAGTTCTTCTCCACTAAAGTAATTTTTTGCGGTATAAAATCATTGCTGCTAAAACTTGCATACTTTCTTCTAAATCATTGATAAATTTGCAATAGTTGAGCTGAGAATGATCCCAGTGGAAATGTACTAAAAATCTCGTACTTCATTTTACACTAACAGCTACGTTTGGAGACTTACCTTAAATGTGATACCAAATATAAAGGCAACAGGCAGTCCTTTACCTGCAGGCTAGTGTATTCTGCTACTCTTTAAATGGAGAATTGTTAAGTGCAAAAAGCATGGGAAAGAGGATTGAAAATTTTAATCACTCTTCTGGGTGTGGAGATGTACATCATCACACAGTTAAAACTTGGCTTGTTTTAACAGTAGACAGGACCAGACCAAATCATGGTCCAGAAATGTTGCTGGGGCCCACAGTTAAAATGGCTCAATCCTGTTTAATCTGCAAGTCTGAATAATTTGAGCCATAATGAGGCATATTTGGAGAGTGGGTACTATTGTGTTATGGATAGAATTAATGTAGTCCGGTGGTTTCCCCAAAATGAATATTAACCTTGTCACTGGGAGCAGAACCATGCTTACAGTAGTTGTGGTGGTATGGTGACAAGGATCTAGTGTGGACAGGATTTCTTCTGCCCATCTTTCATAAATTCTACTAAGCACACCATGGTTTAGTCACTCAAGAGCACAATTTTAAATGTAAAACAAAATTATGAAATTCAAAATCCTTAGGCCTGCCAGCAGTAGCTGTTTGAATGCTAATGGGACTCTGAACCCATTGTGGACTTAAACTGGCAAGCAGATGAAATGGAGAAGGCTAAAAACTGAAGTTTATCAGAGTTAACAGGATTCTAGGTATTCCCGCAGAACATTACACAAATGCTTATAGGTAGCATTCAGATAGCTTGCAGGTTGCATTCTGTTAATGTGGGGATGGGGCCAAAAGTCTGGAAGTACAGCCAACACTTGGCAGGCCACTCAACTACTTGGCAGTGACAAAAGGGACATGTTCTCTGGGGGAAGTTTTTTTGTTTGTTTGACTTTTGGTGGAGGGTGGTGATTTCTAATTGATTAGTTATTGCAAAATCTGAATATAGACTCTTTAAAAGTGGGTTTAGTCCTTATGTTTGTGGAGACCCTTCACTCAAGGAAGTGCTCTTTCCTTGACTTCTCAGGACAGCTCCAGTATCTAGTAGAACTGTTCCTGAGTTTCTCAAGCAGTTGAATGAAGTTGATGTTCAGGGCAGTTTTGCTGCTGCTATTCAGAACTCCTTAGGCGGCAGGCAGTGAGGGGTGTCAAGAATCAGTGAATCATGTCATTGACTCTGTTGCTTTATGGGAAAGTGAGCTGTTGCCAGGAAAAGTAATTCTAGAACAAATTCACACACTCATTGCTTGACCACTTTGTAGGTTTTGATAAGGTCAATCATGGAATTCTGCTGTCCTGCTTCAGATGTGGTAGAGAACAGCAAGGTAGACCCAATCCAGATTGGTAACCATGTTTCTTTATTTCAGCAAAACAAACAAGGGGTCCTGTGGCACTTTTAAAGACTAAGATAGATTGAGGTAATCTTACTGCTGTCTTAACTGAATAAAGCTGCTCTTGGAGAGTTGTGATGAGTACCTAATCCTTCACTTTCAGGGTGCTCACCTGCCCCCCCATTTTGTTCATCTATTTGAACTGTTAGAGGAGAGCGCAAAACAGCATGGACTAAAATGCCAGCAAGGTGTAAATGGCACTGAGGACCACCATCTGACTTTGCATAAACCACAGAAACAACCATCTGTAGAGCCCTGCGTGATTATGCAAATGCGGATCCGCATCCGCCCCAATTGTCTTAACACGGACCACCCACCATCTACAGTGTGGTGATCCACACCCACAGGCACCTGCGGCTCTGGGGCCCCCCAAACCCCTCCAGGCAGCTACCCAACAGCTGATTGGTGTGCAGGGAAGCCCTGCAGAACAGCTCTTTGATTAGCAGCTTGGGGGGCAGCCCACCCCCACAAGAGCTGTTCCATGGGATACCCCTCCAATCAGCTGTTCTATGATTTGGCTGGCAGGGGAGCCCCATGCAACAGCTGATTGGATGTCAGGCTCCATCCATTGATCTCAAATATGGGGAAGCAGCCTAAAAAGCCGTGAGCTGCAGAGAGCCACGTTGTAGATCCACATCTGATCCACCATCTGACAAAGGTGGCTCTCTGTGGATTTGCAATATTCCAGCCATCTGATTGTAATGACTTTGGTTACTACTGACCTGAGATGAATTTGTTAAATTCTTTTTAAGGGAGTGAGTACACCTTAGTGTGTATTAAATGTAGTAGGTGGAAAGAAAAGGATGGGCATTAGTACCTTTTAATGTCCCATAATTGCATTCCACTAGGGCTGTCTTTCTACCACATAGCAGCCTGATCCTCAAAATACCTGGTTTAGTCATTGTTTCATGAAGCGGGAGTAGCTTGATAGCTGCAAGACGAAGTAAAACTGGACTGCCATTTCTTGCTCGCTGAGTCATTGACACTGCCAAGGAGTTGGCAGGCTCAGATTCTGAGAAGAAAGAATGGTCTCATGTCACTGAAAGGTTTGTTGGATTTTTAGGGGTGGAAGAAATTTGAAACGGTGTACTTTGTTTCACTTCATAAGCATATTATATTCCTCGGACACAAAAAAAACCCACATTGTCCAAAATTGTTATACTTCTCAGGGGATTCTTCACCACTGTGCACGCACAGAATTCATAGCCTCAAAAACCTTTTTCCTCCCCAGAAAATATGTTCTGGTGGAGAGGCTCTGCAGTTACACCTTTCTCTATGGTGCCAGAACAGAGGGCAGCTGGCTCTACCAACCATGGCACCTAGCAACAGATGGGTAGGGGTCAATGTGTGCATTCCTCACAGCATTCTGCCCATGGGGGAGATAGACAGAGCAGGGTACATGGGGATGCTGGGGTCACTTAGACCGGGGTTCAGAAGTGCTGGGGCGTGGGAGAGGGAGACTGGTGTTGCAGGGGCATCAACACGGACTCCTGGGCTGAATGGAAGGCTAGGAGTCGGCCAGGATCTGCATAGGGGAGGGAGGCTTTTCAGCTCCCTACCAGTTTTCATGCCTCCCTCAACCTGTTTCATACTTCTCCCATCCACGCCCAACAATCCTCCAGGTTCACTCCCAGACTCTTCCCTCTGTCTCAGCCCCTACAACCCTTTCCATCATTTGAGAGGTGTGGGAAATACATGTCAGTATTGTAGTTTAAATGAATTATTACAAAGTTCTGTTTAATATGCCTAGTAAGGAATCTAATTGTCAAACATTTCCTCAATCTCTTTTGTTTGTATTGTTACAGATATACGTGTTGATTTATTTTGAAATAAATTACCTAAATAATTGAAACTGGCATAATTATGTTATTTTGACAAAATATGTAGAATTTAAAAATTTTTCATTGCAGAAGTTGCTCAGGAGTATGTTGGTATCAACTATTCTTATATTTACCCTTAAGTATGGCTATGCTTGCTTTTTGACAGTTCGAACCATTACAAACATTTTATTAAAAAGAGTCCGTGCCAAGAAGATGTTTGATTTACTCGGAGCTGGCTCAACAGGCATGTTGAAAACTGATAATCTGAATGCTGAGATTATCCTTCCTCAATTTTCTAAACCATGAATGTATCAAGTTCTTCATAGATTGAGAGTAGAAATTTGTATCTTAATTTTAATGGAGGAACTTACATTCCATTGTTCGCAAATCAGCTTTTTCGTCTTGTATGGACTCAACATTTGATTTGTGATTAGTCATGACTCAGTATGAAAAGCTCCTGTTGCTTGTTTTTGGACTTTCCTTAAGTAGGTCCAATTCCTTATTAGTTAGGTAAAACCAGATTTCCAATGGGACTGCAACAGGAGTGTCATCAGATTGCAGTCTGTCAAGGCCCTTTGAAAATGTCTTTGTTTGCTTTCATACCAGTAGTCTCCAGAATTTTTACCCTGTGCCTCCTCTTACTCTTGTCTGTGCCTGCTGTGCCTTTCCCCCCAGAGTGGAGGCACAGTTGGGAGGACAGGATAGAGCTTTGTAGATCTTTGTAGATGAAAGGCTTGGGAGTATATATAGTTGTGTGTATTTCTGTGGATAGGAGAATATCATCCACATCTGATGACCATCACCATTCTCCTATCTCCCTTCAATAGTTAACATGCATCAAGTTCCTTGGCCTGAATCCTGACTGAGATGGATTCAGGACCATGGCAGATGCTGAGTGGGGCTGAGGCTAATCAAGAAAATAGCATAGGAAGGAAAGAGTTAACACATAAGGTAGTAATTAGCCAAGATCACCTATGCTGAGTACTAATTTCTTTGACTAGTTGGACTGCGTTTCTTTAGAGTGTGAGATACTTACCCTTTGAAGGAAGTAGTTATCTGTTCTCTGGAATCCCAGAAGATTTTTCACTAGCCAGTAGGAAAAGGGGTCAGTTACATATGGTGGACCTGGTTAACACTTCTACTGTTGATCTATTGGAAGCAGGATGCTTGAGAAAAATTGATGTTTGTTCTAATTAATGATCTGAAAAAGAATTGTGTGGGATATAGAACCATAGTGCCTTCTCCTACTTATGAGCAAGTGGGTAATGTGTCCCGGTGGCTTTGGGAATTGGCCAATGGAAGGTGCAAGTTCTCTCTGTAAGTAAGAAAACAGCAGCAATATCTCAGGAACCATACTTTGGACATCTTTGCTTTAACAAATGTGAATCTCTGAGTGCAGGTGGTAGGGCATGGACCTTGAATGGGGAATGGTCTGGAGAAAAGGGAGGTCACCAGAGGAACTGTATTTTTGCGTAAATTTTAGAGTAATAAAGCAATGAAACTGGGAATTAGTAGATATGTTGGTGCAAATGTGCATATTTACATAGTAATAACATAAGCGAAGGCTGAAGTTAAAAAGAAACTGGAAATAGAGAGGGGTTTTTAGGAAAATATACTTTTCGAATACACTTAATTGAATCAGCCTAGCTAGTGCACAGTTTAATGTTCCATTTAATTGTGTGGCTGTATCTTTGAATTAAGTCAAGTCAACACAAGTATTTTAGAAACAAATTAACTCCTATCTTAGTCTTTATTTAGTTGATGTATGAAAACTGTAAGATATTTGTTTAAAGGTTGGCATGAAACTGTGTGATAACATGTATCTTGCCTTATTTAGTCAATAACATTTTACTAAATTATACTTATTCAGAGACTTCATTGTTGAGTAATAAAAATTAGCAAGTGATATTTCTTCTTTATTAGACCTTTGTCTTTAAACTTCACCTTGTTTTTGATCATTGTTTAGCAAAAGAAGGCTGTTTTTTCTTCTGCTTAGACAGTATTGATTTGGTTTCTCAGATTAGGATGAAGTAATCAAAACACAGAAAGAAATTTCTACACCTTTAGAACAGGCTCCTGGAAAATAAACAGGTTTGTCACTTCTATGAACTCATGACCAGTGTGGCTGGCAGGTGATTTCACCCTTTAGAGTCATCACAGGCTGATTGACACTATCTTCATGGTCATCCTTCCCATCAGCAACCCATTTCTCAGAATGCTATTTCATTATTGCTACCAAATCATATATTTTGGGGTTTTTTAACATGCATGTGATCCTTTCCAAACAGTGGTGAATGATACAGGAAGCTCTTGATATACCCCAGTAGGATCGCTTCAAATCTGGAGAAATGGTAGCTCTTCCCCCCCATTGATGGCACTACAATGTATACTCTGGTTTAATCACAATTAATTACTTTAATTAAACTATGGATGTTTTACCTGGGAGTTCATCTAACTCTCCTTTTTGTATCAGTTAGTTGCTGAGGAAATGATAGAAGCTTTTATTATATTAGAAACATTTATGAACAAAATCACAACCCTGTTGTATGTTGGTTGAGGGGTGAGGCTGGGAGAATGGCAGGGCATATTTACATGGGGCATCTCAACTGGATTTTGAGTTGGTGGAGATGAGAAATAGGAGGATGGGGTTACTGAAGGAGTATCTATGATGGTTCTTTTGTGTCAGTCTTCTGGGGCATCAGTTAATTCTTTGCTTCTCTAGTGGATTTTCTGATGCAGATTTTTCTTATTTTTAGGAGTGGTGAAAGATGGTTTTCATAGATTTTTAAGGCCAGAAGGGACTACTGTGAAAGGCTGGTCTGACTTCCTGTATAATACATGCAATAGGATTTCCTTGATTTAATTCCTGTTTCAAGTCCAGTAGCTGAGCTAGAACTAAAGGCTATCTTTTTGTAAAAATACCCAAACTTGTTCTTAAAAATTGCCCTGGTGCTAGAGATCTACCACAGCCCTGGCTAAGTTGTTCCAATAGTTAATTCCCCTTACTGCTAAATTAAGATTAGAAATATGGCCCAAACTTTTATCTGGCTTCATCTTCCAGTCATTTGGGTATTAAATAGAAGAGCACTCTTATCAAATTTCTGTTCCTCATATAGGTGTAGATTATGATCAAGTCTCACATTATCTCTTCAGTGAGCTAGAATGGAACTCAGAGTTCAATCTATAAAGCATGTCATCTAATCCTTTAATCATTCTTGTTGCTCTTCTCTGAACCCTCTCCAATTTATCAGCATTCTCCTTAAAGCTGGAATTAGTGATCCCTCTGCATGCCGAGTACAGCCTGTTATTGATGGTGAATGGTTTGTGGCCGTGAGTTTTCTGCAAGAAACTTAATTATCTTAATGGGAGGGGAAACTCACATTAACTATCCTATTAGAGTCAAGAGGCACTGTCATTTTGCCTTCAAGGGCAACCATTGAGCTACCACATGGTAAAAATTAAGGTGCGTTGTCTCCATTACGATTTTGTAGCGGAATAGTTAACATGCATCAGCTGTCCTGTTGGAAAAATGCTCCCTTTTTCTCTGTGAAGACACATCTTGTATGGTTGTCAGACAGTAAACAATTCCCTTAGTCTGTTCACTAGTTTATTAATTTTCACCTGTAACAACTGTAGGAAATTACTAACCTGGGTTCTTCAGGGTATAGTCTAGCTGCTACTTCTCTGGCAAATCTTTGATTCTGTGTTGCCAATTCCAGTTCCTGCAGTGTTAAGAAATTTGCACATCATGCAGCATACCCAAAGGAATGCTCAAGACAATCCAAACTCATGTAGGTTGCAAACTTAGACAGAAATTGGTCCAGTTTTCTGAATTTATGGAAGTATAATGGGATAGTCTGTCAGCAGGTTGAATAAAGACTGTTTGAGGGATAAGTGGCTACGAAAATTGTTTTTGCTTTCTGTGGCTTTGTCTACACAAGAAAATTAGCTTGTTTTACTACATTGGTCAGGAGTATGAAAAATCCATACCTCTCAGCAGTGTCTTTAAGCCAAAGTAAATCCCCATGTAGACAGTGCTAGGTTGATGGAAGAACTCTTCCACTGATCTAGGTATTGCCTCTTGGGGAAGGAGCCTTACCTGGGAGACCCTTCCCATCAGCGGAGGTAGTTTCTATCTATGCTGGTGCAGCTGTGCCACTTAGGGATGCAAATATCGGTTACAAATATTGGTAACCATTTGAACTATTAAAATTAGATTGGTTAACTGATGAACCAATTTAAGTTTCCTTGCTGAGCACGGAGCAAGGCCTGCTGTCAAGTTTTTGCCTAAGTAGGTGGGTGGGAAGCTGATTTTTATACATAGGGCCATTGATTTTCCTTAGTATTTTCATTTTGTAAATGTACTAAAAAGCTGAGCTTCAAGTAACTCTAAAGTTAAATAGTAGAAACAGAAGGGCCATTATGGAAACTTAAGGAAAGAGGCAAAAGGGGCTAAATGTTGAAATCTAGTGAGTGACTATTAACTTTTATTGAATTATATAAGAAAATAAAAACCTGGATGACGTACTTCACTGTTTGAATCCTAACTGCTTTGATATGCTTTTACAGTCTGACCTGATCCTATGACTTGCATTTCCCTGCATTTATTTTGCTCACATTCTCTAAGTTACCCATCTTCAAGTGTCTGACACAGTGGGATTTTCTCCCCTGAAAGCACATGTGATGGATAAATGTTAGTCTTTAAAAGTGCCTTGTTTGGTTTGCTGAACTAGACTAACAGGGCTACCCTTTTGGAACTTGGTAACTAGACAGTTACTGTGACTTCTGCACCTTCTAAGTTAGGGAGTTGATTCTTTGTCCATTGCTACTAAGTGTGATTTGACTAATGCCTCTGTGTGGGTACTTTCAAATTACACTTACACTTCATAACAGTATATGTGCACGTATACACATTCTCATTTCATTTTCTCTTTTTGGCAGGAACAATTTGTTTTTCTTGCAACTTATTACAAGTTGAGGGAGACAACCGTTAAATCAAAATGGGCTGAAATATTAAATCTGGACATTAAAACTTAGAATTATGACTTGCTATGCAGAATAATCAAGACTGACATAGGATTTGTTGATTTTTGGTTTGGTTTTCCATGGTTCTGCTGTACTTAAGTACTTCATTTGTCTAATTTGCTGGGTTTGGTTCCAAAACATGAGGTGGTTGTTGGTAGTTTTCTTCCAGTTTTGGATTCTTTTCTTTTCATGGAACTGCTATTAGTAGTTGCATGGCTATTAGAGGATGAAATATTAGCGTATGATCATTTCTGCTAGGAAATTCCAGAAAGATTATCAAAGCATCATTTGGTAATAAGATCTGATAATTCGTAATATTTGGTTATGTACTGCATTCCAAAACACTCTGACTGGACATATCTGTCATCCACGTGTTAAAATCTTTTTTTACCACAATTTCTCTGACATTTTAATCCTCTTTCAGACTTTATATATTGAACCTGACTGGTGTGAGGTATCATTGAAATAGTATCTTAAAGAAATGTTATCATGCTATATAGACTCAGGTAGGTGGCCCTCTTTTCCAAAGCAAATCCAATTCCTGTGAGGAAATGTCTTGTCTAAATTCTTTCTCCACACTGTCATATATGGACATGTCTTCATTTGTATAGGACAGGGGTTTTCAAACTACAGGTCGGGACTCAGCACTGGGTCACAGACCCTCAGGCATTGGATCGTGGAGACCCCTGCTGCCACTGTTGCAAGACTGGAATGCATTTCTCACAGATGTAATTGTTGGGTCGTGGGCATAAATGATTTTTTTTCAACTGGGTCCAGAGGAAAAAAGTTTGAAAACCACTGGTATAGGAGGCTGCAATAATTGATACAGATTTATAACTCTGTTTTCCGATGGACCAGAAATCAGTGCTTGTGTTAGTTTTCTGTACAAAACAACTGTTCTAGATACGTTTTTAGACAGTGCACAACTTCTTGGTACCTTGGAAAAGTGATCCAGTGAAAGTTAATTTTGATATCTAAATATGAAAAAATTCTTTGAACATCTGGCCAATGATATATATCCCCTGGCTCTCCCAACACTATGATTTATGGTTTGGATTCAGATCTGTATAATTTGCAAAGGGTATCATTAGTGAGGGGGAACTTTCCCCCCCTCTGGTTCTATCTCAAATCCTAACTTAGCCTTTGCAGGGGGACTTTTTTTTCTTTCTGGAGGGTGTGATTTTTATTTTATTTTTTTAAATTAAACTCTAGTAACCTATCATACACCACAACAGTTTTCTTGCTGAATGAAGACCAAGTATGTGTGTGGATTAAATCATCCGTTAGTCCAACTATTCCTTTTGAGTTGTCTGACTTGATATTACCATATAATTGGACCTGCTAGTCTACCATGTTTAATGGGTACATACAAAGTATCTCTACTCACTCTTGCTCTTTTCTTTTTTCATATAAGTTCTTTGTATTCCTGCCAAGTTTTTTCTGGGGATATGTAGGAAGATCTTGAAACAAGAAAGGTGTCTTTAGCAAAATACGTATTTTGACGATTACTTTTTTCCTAACCATAAAACTGCATACTTCTCCCAGCACACCAGTTATTTTTCATTAGCTGAAGTAGTGATTTTTGACACTGAAAACATATAGCTCTTCTGGTTGTGTTTTTAGATTTAAGTTCCTAGATATTTGTAGAACTTGTCTGTTTGTACTGAAATATTTTCTGTGGGGTGACTTTTTAGAGACTAACAAACATATAGCTAACCAGTTTAGTTAAGTGTTGTCAGAATATAAAGTTAATTTCTGATGTGTTCCTGTAAGTTTTATCCTTGTGATCAACTCATTATTGCTTTTCCTCAGCGCAAAAGGCTCCACAGGCTATGTGAAAAATGAAGGAGATAATGAATATCCCTGTCTAGTTTCCATATGTATTCAATCAAAAAATTTAACCACATTGATTTCTCAGTTGTTTTTGGTCTGGTATAAAGATCAGTCATTCATTTAAGGAAATGTGGTCCAGTGAATTTATGGAACAGAACTTCAAACAGAAAATTCTACTCTCTTCCATCAAGATCTTTCAGTTCACCGAGTGATAAATGGATCTCTTTTGATGTGGCAGCATGAATGATTCTAAATATTCTAATAATATTATCTAACATTTGTCTATCAGTTAACTGAGTTGGATCTGGGTTTATGTAAACTGAGAGATTGGACTGCAGTCAGTTAGCTACTATGTTTGCTAAAGTCTTTATCATGATTCAGCAATGACGGGGGCCTATAAAAAGCTGCACGTGGTAAGGTCTTTTCCATCTTTAGGAAGAACAGCAGTCACGTCTTTCATGGATTAAGTTCTTCCCTCCATGAACCTGCTAATAGCTCTTTAAATATCTTGTAAAAATTCAGCTGGGAAGCCATCAGATCCTGGAGTTTTCCACTCTTCATACTTTGAATTATTTATGAAAAGACTTTATTTCTTTATCGAGTGCTGCTTTATCTGTTTATCATGGGCAAGACTGCCACTTTCAGATATTTTTTTAATAATTTCATAGTTTGGAGTATGTGAAGTACATAAGTTTAAAAAAAAAAAAGCAGGAAAAACTGCACATTTCATTAGAGTGTGTAGCTATCTTTCACTGATTATTCTTAGTTGGTACAATAATATATTGCTCTCAAATTCTTTTAAGCATTTGGTCCAATAACATACCACATTATTTCCTTTTTCATAAAACATATGCTTTGTATGCTTTATAAGACAGGTCTTCAAACAAAGTTCCACTCTGTTCTACCAAAAAAACTTTCTCAATGGTGTCTAAACATTGTTTTCCCACTATTGATACACTTTTTTTGAACCCATCTTGATGAATCTCTTGTAACTATCTCTTGTTATAGCTTTAATTTTTCTGAAGCTCTTACAAATGAGGCTCTGCTTATCAGCTGACCCATAAAGATTATTTCTTGGCTCCCACAGAAGACCTCACTTTAGATTTGTCTTTATCATGTATTGTAGAGTATTGGATGATATCTGTGATGCTGTATAAAAAGAATAAGCAGTTGAACTCTTCTATTACAATGATTGATGTATCACTATTTTTGCACGGTTGCACTAAATGTGGTACAAAGTGTGTCGTGTATGGTATCAGTGCAAAAGTTGTAATGTGCTAAGTATGCATGTATCATCCTTGTATCTGAAATTATGAGTATTTGCTCTCACACATGTTTGGTCTTCCTGGCTGACATCCCCAAACCAAATTTGCATGTGGACTAGCCATCCATGATTGATGGACCCTCCATATGGTGGTGGTTGTCAATCACTTGGATCGAGGATGATCTCTCTTACGGGTTTTGTTTTATATGGGTCCTTTGATGATTGAGGAGCCAGATCCTTGAGTCGCACACTTGTTGGCAGAGGTTGCTGATGGTTTTGGAAGGTAAGGTAGGGCCATGATTGCTGCATGAGAGTTGTCTACCCTTTTCTGTCATTCTTCTGTGACTAGTGCAAGGCGATTTTCTTTAGTGTCCATTCCTTCTCTGGCAAGTGTTCACCAGCTAGCCTTGTCTTGGGTTACTGTCTCCCAGTGTGTGATGTTGTTTATCTTTGAGTGTGTCTTTTAAAGGTTTCTTTTGGCCTCCCCATTTCTTTTCTCCTTTGGTTAGTTGGGCATACAACAGTTGGTAAGTACCTGCTTCACCTCAGCTGATTAAACAGAACCTCAGTACTAAAGATGTTGGCCTCCATGAGGATGTTACCATTAGTACAGCGGTCCTCCTGCTTCATAATGAGGACCTTTCAGAAGAGATGCTGCCATTCCAGGTTTTTCAGGTGTTTTCTCTAGGTCATTGGTTTTCAAACCACAGGTTGGGACCCAGTGTGGGTCATAGACCTTCAGGTATTGGTCATGGTGCCCCCTACTACCACCACTGAAAGACTGGAATGCATTGCTCAAAAATGTAATTATTGGGTTGCAGACATAATGATTTTTTTCAGGTGGGTCCCGAGAGAAAAAGTGTGATAACCACTGCTCTAGGTCATCCAAAGTCTAACAATCATAGAGGAAAACAAGTAAGGAGTCTTGTGGCACTTTTAAAAACTAACAAATTTATTTATCGCATGAACTTTTGTGGGATTCATTGGCAAGATCTGTGGACCAAACTGGATGAGCAAGCATCTCACACAGGTTATTAAGAGAAAGCAGACAGCCTACAAGGTGTGGAAGGTCGGGAGGATTAGCAAGGAAAGCTACCTCTTGGCGGTCAAATGTGTAGGGATAATGTGAGAAATGTCAAAAGCCAAGGATAGTTGGACTGTGCAAAGAGAATTAAAACCAATCATTAAATGTTTTTTTTTTTTTTTCCTACTTATATAGTATAGAAGTAGAGTAACTAAACACTGAGGATGGGTGGAGGTTAAGGATAATGTAGGCATGGCCCGATATCTAAACAAATAGTTGGCCTCTGTTTTTAATGAGGCTAATGAAGAGCTTGGGGATAATGGCAGGGTGGCTAATGGGAATGAGGATCTGGAGATAGAAATTACCAAATATCTGAGGTATAAATGAAACTTGAACAGCTTATCTGGGCCCCCAATTTAGTCTCATTAATCTCCATCCAAGAATATTAAAGGAACTGGCACATAAAATTGCAAGCCCTTTGGCAAGGATTTTGAATGAAGCTGTAAACTCAGGGGTTGTACTGCATGAAAGAGAGGCTGACTGGAAGTCAAGCCATATGAGATGAGTAATTTGGACTTCTCTTAAATCCTGTGTTCTTACAATGATACAGTCTGAGAGGTGCCGTTGTTTGGAATGAAGATGTTGCCAAGTTGTTTTGTACTCGTTGCTTTGTCTGAAGATTGTGATCACAAGGTCATGTTCTGCATATTTGCTGAGTAGAAGGATACTGTTGGAATTGGTCTTGCCCATTCCTTCCTTCTCAGTGATGCCACTCCATACATTAGAGTTTTGGCCAACTCTTGCTTTAAAGTCCCTAAGAGGATTATCTCTTCTGTTTTTTGAATGGATGACAGAATTTTGTCAAGGTCCATGTAGAAAGATTCTGTTCCTTTTTGCTGTCAAGTGATGGGGCTTGTGCACTGATAGCATCAAATTACTTATGGACTAGTTGGATGCAGAGAGTCATAAGGTGCTTCTTAATACCAACATGGAACTCAGTCAGGTGGTTGACTAGAAGGTTCTTGATTGTGAAATCAACACCATGTATTTGCCTGTTGCTTGCCGGTTTTCTTTTCTGGAAAAAAGTGTAACCACCCTCCTCATCCCTCAAGTGCCAGTAGTCTGTGTGTCTTGTCTTGCTGAGAACAGCAATATCAGTGTTAGACCTTGAGAGTTCTCGGGTGACGTGTGGTTATGGGCCATTGAAGGGCATCACCTTTTCAGTGAGCCCTTCCTGAAGACACCTCAGTCAGCACGGAATCATTGGCTACCCCTGTGGTTCAGGAAAGCATGTATGGACATGAGATCTAAGAGTCCATCTTTTACCAGTAACTTTCCAAGCTCACGTGACCATGGATTCCATATTGGCTACTAACTTTCCGTGCATATGAGCTAAGCTATACATTGAAATCTGTTATGTCACAGCTTTGTCTTCATTCCTGCTTCTTATTGCTGGACTGCGATTTTTCTAAGGAATCTTTGAACAAAACTGAATGACCCCTACTCTGCTTGGGTAAACCAGAAAGACACTTTTTACAAGCTAGCACATTAAAAATAATTGCTATCATCCTGACTTGCAGAATCTGAAACTCAGTTGTAATGTATATGACTCGTTAACCATTTAATAATGCTCTGTTTTCCTTTCATAGTATAAACCTTTAGTATTTAGTTACTAATATAGGATTGCCTACAATGGTGGTATTGGGATAAGATCTGAGTAATAAACTGACCTGGTGAAGTAGCTGCTTTTTGGGATTGGAAAAAATTGATACATGTTGAATGTGGTTTTCAGTAACCTTTCCTCATGAAGACCAGATGTCTGGGTGGTGACAAGAGCTGATTGCTGAAGGGGATGGTGTTTTGGCTTTGTGTTTCTGTGGTACTACAGAAGCTCATTCTGTTACTGGTTTGGTGACTCTAAGATTAGAATAACCACCAGTTTGGGGTGCGTCTACCCTGTTCTTATCAAATTTGAACTTGAATTTGTCCTGAATTTGGCATTCTCAATTTTAACCCATTCCAGGCATTGGTTGATAATATCTTCTTTAATCGCTGCAACCAGATCTTTTACTGAGAGCAGCAAACAGTTAATCTCCCATAAAAATCATCTTTGGAATCCATCTACCCTTCTATCGAATATTACTTCCAGCGGGGCTTGAGCTGATCAAGTAATGGCACCAACTTCTGCAGACCATGTCTGCTTCAGTAAGGATTTAGAGTTTAACATTAAATCTATTCTAGTGTATTGTCATGTATTCCTCAGCCCAGACCCCATGGCAAGTGCCCCGGTGATGGTATTTGAGGAATAGTTCAAGATGCGCCCCCCAGTATCCAGTGCTGTCTGTATCCTTAAGCCCTTTTCATGGTGACCCAGCCATCCAGGTATGGCCCCTTCCGGGGAAAGTTCCAGACCCGCAGCCCACTTGATAGCAATGGCTGCCTCTGATCCTTGGTCACTCACCAGAGGTCCGGGGGAAATGGAGAGGGACCACAGGACCCTATATGCCTCATATCTGGTGTTGACTCAACCCCCAGTATGTCAAGGTCCCCTTGGCCCTGTACCACCCTCTGCCTCTTCCCAGGCTTTTCTCTGGCTCCTCCCGAGCCCCGGTAATCTAGGTCCTTTCTCCTTCTCTGAGAGATCTCTGCAGGCCTTCTTACCAAAGTCCCAGGCCCGGTCCTCTTAAGAGCCCTGCTGTCCACTGGGAGACAACCCAGGTGCTGATCCCACAGCTCCTGAGCAGGCAGGACCTTCTCCCTCCAGCACCTCAAGGTGACTGCCTCATGTCTGGCTCTGAAGCCTGCTTTTCTGCTTCCTTGGGGGCCCTGATTGGCCCAGCAGCCCCTTCCCTAGAATGTTGTCATATTTTAAAGAAATCCTTAAAGAGCTCTTTGCTTTGGATTGGGTGCATACACTGAGCCTACTATTAATATCCTACTAGTTGTGTCCCTTAATAAGAAATTGTCCCTTCTCGCCTTGAAATTGATCTTTAGTTTGAAAAGATACTTGTTTAAAATATGATGCTGATACTGGGGTTTCTTCTTTTGCATTTTCAGGAAACCTTTTAATTCTAAGATTTCTCCTCTATTTTCTTTATCAGATTTAAGCTGCATCTCTCTGCTCCACCAATGCCATGTGGCTCTGCAGTTCTTTCTCCCTTTTTTCTCCTTGACTAGTTCTTACCACAGTGACTCGAGCTCTCAGATCAGTAATTTCCTCTCTTTCTGCTAGAATATTTGATGCCAGATCATTTGTCTTGACCTTAAACTCAGATCAACTCCACCTTGGTGATCAGTTGATTTTCTTTGGTGTTAGTTCTTTCTCACTCTTCTCGCTGCCATGTTTTCACTTGGAGTCAGAGGCCTGCTTACTCAGAGTCAAACACTCTTTCTTCTGCTGTCTTTTAAAAAAATATTCAGATTGTTTGGAGGGTCCGTCCACTGCAGCCAGGTACTCTGCATTCTGTGGGTTTAAGGCATTGACGTAACCGGATTACTTTGTCCTCAGAAATTGGGCGTCAGGCAGCTATCTTACACTTGGTCTACCCTGCCTGTGACAGGAGATACACAAGCTATGTAATGTAGCTTGTATCTCCCATTGACTTACTGACATTGCCCTGGTTTCTTCACTGCACAGTGTTGATGTGAGACAGCTTCAGATTGATGCAGCTTTACTTGTTTCAGGGAGGGGGATTAATGGTGTTGACAGGAGAGCATCTCCAAGATCGATTTGAGTGGGTTTCCATGATCTGCTCATTTGAACCTGCTGTGTTGATCCCCAAGGAGGCAGCTTGTTGACATACCTTTAGTCCATCTCTTTATTTATGCTCCTAGACAATACCCCTGCACTGCTGTCTGGAGACTACTTACATGGTGGTATACATTCCTGTTCCTAGAATGAAGGGAAAGCTACTCTTCCTGGATACCTCCATTAAAGTTCTCATTTAACCTTTTTCCCCCGAAGCTTATACATACACTTTCCCTTCTCCAATCTTTTATATTAGTGTACAGTTCCTCCTACATAGCATATGGAGATATAATACATCTTTTTACACCCTCCTCTGTTGCCTGCTGGGGTTTGCCAGGTCAAAGAACTCAACTAATATCCAGCTTGAGAAAATGGAAAATGGATAAGGTGACTTCTGTCCATTGGGATTAGGCACATAATTAAAAAAAAAAAAAAAGGCTTGGTGCCTCTTACAATCACATATCAATAGATATTTCTTTCAAGCCAAAGTAGTTCAGCAGGCTAAATTACAAAGACAAACAGGGGTGTCTCATAATGCAAGGGAAGGCAATCCAGGTTGTCTAATGCAGGTTAAGCATTTTATGAGGCTCGCGTCCTGTGTGTCAATCTAAACCCATGAATGGGGTGAAGGGGACTTTAAATTTCAGGGTGAGAGTTGAATTCCTAATTTTCCCACTCTGGCAAAATCTGAAAGCAAGCTACTGGCTCCATTCCAGGAGCTGCTATTTCATGTGTAACAAATAGAAGTATGCTTTAAGATAGATTATTAAAATGGTTAGCACCTCATTGGGCTTTAAAACTCACACACCGTTGAGGTGAATGAGCAGTTCCTGCCTCTCAGCTGTAGTTTCAAATTGTCTGCAGATTTAGGTAAACATATCTTCTAAAAAATTAGATTCTACAACACAATTATGCAGCAAATTAGAAAAAGAACATCTACATAGCAACTTAAGTAGTTTCATAAATAACATAAAGTGGTATTTCCCCCCCTGTTGTCACAGTTTTAGGTTTAAAAATGAATATTATAAACTTCTATTTGTTTTTTTTCTCTCCTTAGGAATATTTTAGTGGACAAGCCTAATGATCAGTCTTCAAGATGGTCTTCAGAAAGTAACTACCCTCCCCAGGTAAGCATCTTAATTAATTGTGTGTTAGTATTCAGCCCTATTGTGGCTTTCAAAGGCCCAAATTTTAAATTGTAGTTTATATTAGGTGTGGACTATTGTTTGTCTAAACAGCTGGGTTATTCATGCTGGTATTGACTGACAGATCTGAGTGGTTAGACACCCGAAACTTTACCTCTCTTGCAGATTTTCTTTCTTTGTCTTTTTGGCAGGAGTTTCTACATTTCCAACTAGGACATGTTTGCCTCCTTGATTTTTTTAAAGCAGTTTCCTTTTTGGGGCATAATGTTAGGTTGTCAAAAGTGAATTTGGTAGGGACCTTTTTATTCTTCTCTTCAGTCTTCAAGATGAGACTAGAAGTGATGCAGGTTATGGGGGGAATTTGCTGTGGCGATAGTTTTCCAATGCTCACCAGTCTAGTGCTTGTGGGGCTCTTCAGTTCTGTAGAAACAGGGCACCTCCTTTTCATGTTAATTGCTTATATTGCCAGACTTCTAAACATGGAAGCTGTTAGAAAATGTTAATTGTTAGTTTCTCCTGCTTTTACCTAATTATTTTTTAGGTTACTTAGTTACTCTATAACTTCTCTTTATTCAGGTTTTTTTAAGTTAGATGCTCAGTTGTGATACCTTTTCCTCATGGTGCTCTGGATTCTAGAGCTTCTGAGCGAAGTAAAATCTGTTCATTTTACCATTTAACTTAATCTGCTATCCTGCCTACCTCTTAAACAGTCTAATAATAATGGTAGAGAGGACTCCTTTTTATCGGTCTTCCGAGACCACTTCAAACTCATTAATTTTGTCCTACTTTTATGACAACAAAGTGCTTTTGGCTACATTTATTTACTTTGTTTTCTAGACTGGGTTGTCTTATTCTGAGTTAACAATTTTTCCTGATCTAGGCAACAAGAGAATTTTTTCCCCCAGGATGAGTACTGTTTACAAACTTCCTTGTCACTTCATTAGATCACAACTTCTCTATCTCTTTGTTTTTGGTTGTGTTTTAATTTATTTCTTTAGTGTATGTTGCACCCTGCTGCCCCATGAAACAGATTTGAATGTTTAAAATGGCAGCAGTAGAAACTTGCCATTTACTCACTTGCTAAGAAAAAACAAAAAATTAATCAAAAGAGAAAATGCTGCAAGACTTAAAGCCTGTGGGGCAAATGCTTGGCTGAAAGGATGAATGTTCTGTTTGTCTGAAGGCTAATGAACACACAAAGGACGGACAATGTTCCACAACATTGAGATTGTCCACTGTGGAAAATACCCTGTTTCCAGTCCCCAAGTTTACAAGTCTAGGGCCTTTCAGCAAAAGTATTTCCAATGATTTCTAATAGCACAAAAATTGGTCTAGAACAAGGCTCCCCCCCATAAGCTTTCTAAGTTCAGGTAACATTTCACAATGTATAGAGGTGTTAGTCGCTTTCTCTCATGTCATGTAACTGTGATGAAGAATTGCTCCTTTTGCATTTTGTAGGTCTGACCTCAGACTGATTGGTCAAAGGATTCTGTTCTGGATTATTATTTAGGTACAGACATGGCCATGGCACTGTAGTATGAACAGCTGTTCTAGTTTTGGGAACACTAATTTTTGCGTATTTGCTTTTTGTCTCTGTTGTCTTTTGATTTCACAAAGCCAGAGGTTCAAGGGAAAAATAAATAAGTTATATTTCATATACCACTTTTTCCTGGCTCTTCGAGTACATCTGCTCAGTCTGTTTCCTGGCTCTTCTAGTACATCTGCTCAGTCTTGTTTTTTATCTTGTATATCACAAATGTGTTGGTCTGTAAATGAAGAAGAAATTTACTTTGTTCCCTGCCTTCAAGCAATTCTAGAATGTTTACAAGCTAATGAGTACTGAGCTTGAAAAATAACTTAATTCATAGCAAATTACCTTGTGTTTTCTCCCTCCTTATAGCCTCTGTGGCAGGTAGCGAGTTCTGACTTCATAGGATCAATTGGCAAGGAAATGTCATATAGGATATTCAGGGCATTCAGCCTCTCTTTCTTTCCTAGATTTTTTTGGCAAGATTCTAGCTCTCTGGAAATGAGGACTGATGTATCTATGAAAGCTGGGATCAAAAACTTTGAAATTAAGCTACGTTCTTCTAGGTGTTTTCCCTTTGATTCTTTATCTCAACTCCTTAGGAGTTCCTGACTTAGCAGGTCACCTTCATTCGGATTATGAAGGATAATTAGCAGTTTACTCTCACTCTGATGTTCAGAGCTAACATAAGTAAACTGAAAATTTAGCCCCCTAATGTTTTTGAGAGACTTCATAACTGTCACTTAAAGTATTATTTCTCGGTGTAGTTTTTACCATAGGGTTAAATTGGAATCCCACTGAGTAAGAACTGTTTCTTAAGCTTAATATGGTTATTAAGAATGTAGAGACATTTTCCTGTTGCCTAATGGTTCTCAGAGGCAGTCTTTCTAACAGGTAGTCAAGAGGATGGTTGGTTTAGGGAAGGCATAGTCAACAGTGGGTTTTTTCTTTTTCTGATGTGTTTTTCCTTAATTTGTTAAGCTCTATTAAAAAGGTGTATTAGTTAGAAACAAGTTTAATTTTTCTTATAAACTCAGGCATGGTCGATTTAAAACATTTTTTCTTTTGGCTTTAGTTTTTATTCAGACCTAATAAGGTCGGGATACCTCATCTCTATAGACATCCTTTTATGCAAAGCTAGAGGAGGGATTGGGATGGTAACCCTGGGAAAACTTAGGTTTTGTTCTTCTTTACTGTTTGCCTTATGCTTAGCAGACAGGCTATGAATCTCTCAAGATTCCTGTAGTGAAATTAATTTTTGCATCAGAATTCAGCCGATCAGCACACAGAATTCTGTATGCCTCCCAAAATTTGTGGTGGATGGATATATTATCAGTCTGGAATGGTGGATCAAGTAACAAGCCTAGTTTTCAGGAAATAAATATTTTAATAGGCTCTTGTGTAGAGCTTAAAGCAAGATAATTCATGTGGATAAACACAATCTAGCAAAGTACATTTTATGTAACAAAAACTTGCTTTGACAGCCGTAGCATATTGAAAGATGTAAAATTTTGTTTTTTGTGTACAGTGTCTGCTATAAAGAAATTAATATCTACATATATAATGTAACTAGTGCATGTTTTCATTGGTATTGCTTATCCATGGTAGCATTTAGAAATGAGATAAGGAAATAAAGCCGTTTTATGTCACTCAGTTTGGTGAACCAAGAAGCTTTGTAATTGTGGGGTCAGAATGATAAAGGCCAGTCAATTGTGTGCATGTCATAAGATCTGTATGGTGGAGGTTGCAAATATCAATATTATTTTGGGGTATTTATTTTTAAAGCTTCTGTTCATTTCCAAGGAGTCAAACATGCATTATATAATATTGCATGTAAAACTGTAATAAAATGTCAATGTAGCAAAGTCAGGCACTCAAACTTAGGAAATTCCATAATTAAGAAAATACGAGAGTCCTGTGGCACCTTAAAGACTAACAAATTTCTTTAGGCATAAGCTTTCGTGGGCTCCAACCCACTGTGCCTGTGCAACCTTAATTTGGCCTCTTTGTGTATGCTATGACGGTCTTTAATTATATAATTACACAGTATTTTTCCGTAGGATCCTTGCTTCATTCAGTGCACAGAATGGCCAGTACTCACTTCAGTGAGCACCTGTTTAATATTTTGCTTTGTCCTCGTTCAATCTGTGACCTCAGGCCTTACTTACGCCACACGATTTAAACTTTGCTCTGAAAAAAGCATTAATTTCCTCATGGGCTTCTCTCTGGCATTTATCACTATGCTATCTGAATGCCTCGCAGTCATTAATGAATTTATAGTTGGGGCAACTCTGGTAGAGGGGATAAGTTACTGATACTTCTGCCTGTCAAGATGACTGTTGTCTTTGTTCCCTTGTCCTTCCTTATCTTTCTGAGTATATCAGTCTGTTGTCCCTTAATAAATTGTAACCTTTTGGGGGGGCAGGAATTATCTCTGTTGTTCATTTTTACAGTGCCTAACACATTTGGGTCCTGTTCTATTTTACAGGTAGGAACTGAGACGTAGAGATATAGAAAGACAACAGAGTTCTGTGGCACTTTTAAAGACTAACAGATTTATTTATCGCATGAAGCTCATGCGATAAATAAATCTGTTAGTCTTTAAAAGTGCCACAGGACTCTGTTGTCTTTCTATAATAGACTAACACGGCTACCCCTTCGGAATAGAGATATAGGTTAGAAATAGTCACTAACTTCTAGTGTCCAATCTGAAGTACTCAGGTCTTGCTTATTTTAGGGAACTTAACATTATGTAGCAGTTCATGTGTTCAAAGCACTAATTCCATTGACTCCAGTCACAGCTATGTATGCTCTCCGCTTCTTCATATCAGACTCCGGGGTCTCAAGTTGGGTACCCAGAAAGTGAAGAAAGTGCAATTAAAAAGCTGGGTTGATGTGACTTACATAGCATGACATAGGAACTCTGATGGAGGTAGGGATAGAATCTAATTAGGGCAACATTTAACTGCCTTAAATAGTGAGGCTGTCTTTTCTCTTAATGAACATTCCCCGACTGATTCATTACATACCTTCCAACTTCTGTAACAATTGATTCAGGTATCCTACAGACAAGCTACCTTAACTACGCAGTCCCAACTCATCCCAAGAATGTCTATTCTGTGCATTGATGGAGGAAGGATTCCTGGGGGTGGGAGGGGAGAAGAGCATATGGTCTTATAATGAGAAGGCACAGGTAACTTTAATTCTGACATTTTCTAATTTTCGGGTGCTTGGCTTTGGGACTGTAAAGTTCTTTTAACATAGTTTTGTGTGTGTAATTTCCTAGATTTCTTTTTATACCAGCAAAACAAATTTCTTCAAATGGCATCCTAATTGACATCCATGTACATCAGCAGGATTGGAACCATCAGCCCCATCACACAGATCTCTCCTGCTTGAGCTAATGGAGTAAATGAATGGATGACACCCTACTGTGGCTATGTTGACCAGCATAGAGGGGGATGGGATGCATTGCTGGAGGTTTTAGGGGGAGTTTCTTACAGCAGAGGAATGGTGAAATTTGGGACTCTTGCATTCCATTCCAGGACTTTGAGGGGGGTGTGCTCAAGGGGACATAGACTCTTCCAAGTATGATCCTTTCTGCCCTGTCCCTTCCCTACTCCTGATCTTTGTCCCTTTCTCATTCTCATTTAGATAGTTCTAGTCTCTACTCTTCAAGCTTCTCATTCATATGTCATTGTGAAGCAAGTTCTAGTATTGCCCCTTAGGACTTCGTGTCCTGTTGTTCTTATCACTCCCAGTCAGTATTCTTGCCTAGCCAGTTACAGCTCCTTTCCTCCTGTTGTCTTGCTCAGTCTGTCCCTGTGTCACTTCTCCACTTCCCCAAAGACCACCTCCACTCTGTGAATCTCCCATGCCCAGGTTCCCCATCCCCACTGACTTCCAGTTTCCTTTCTTGGGCTCCTCATCTGATCAGTGTATTTCCCCAGGTCTTTGCCCAGCCAGTCCCACTTCTTCCGCTGTGCCCCAGCTTCTTATAAGATCCATCTCCCTTCATCTTCCCTTGCTTCCCTGTTGGGTCTAAGTCCCAGTTTCTTCTCATGGCTTGTAATCCATTTTGTTCTACCCCTTTCTCCTATGTTAATCTTCAGTCCAAGTTTCTGTGTCTCCCACAAACATGCGTGTCTCAATCCACTCTCACTGCAAGTCTGACTTTTGTCCCCTCTGCATTTGAATCAAGCTGCTTACTACTTAGAGCCAGCAGGATGGACACTGAGCGCACAGGAAAGATGGGCTTGTTGATTTTAGTTCATGCTCCTGGTATGATCTGCAGTAGCCTAGCAGTTGCAGGGAAAGTTCTGTCTGAGCTAAGCAGCCTTTTTCAGGGAATTTAGCTATTAAAATCCGCATCTCTACTGATCTGATTTTTATAAGGAAGGCAAAAGGCACATCCTTGACATAAAGACTCTGCCTGTCAAATTTAAAGCTCCTACTCCACAACATGGGGGCACAGTAGCTTTTCAAAGAAAAGTTTGCCAAGATTTTTTACTTATGTTTTGCTAGCCTCATTCTGAGAAATGGCCAAAATTGGATGAAGTTTTCCTAAGTATTCCACTTCAGGCAGACAGCTAGCATGGAAAACTTCAGATCAGATGTAGTTAAAGTTTGTCAAAATTATAAACAACTAAAACCAAGGTCTTTTAATGGAAGTGCCAAGCATTTTTAATAATGGGATGCTACCAGCTCTGCCTGTGATAAACTGGAGAGAGAGAAATCCTAGATACATATTTTTATGTTAGTGCTTAGATATTACGGTAGTGAAGGTTATAGAAATACCAAAAACAAGTGCATATAGATTGTGAAACAGAGCCTGAGTGTGTAATACAAGTCTTTGAGTACAAGTGATTTTCTAAGATGCTGAGCATCACAGGTTCAGTTGAAGTCTTCATAATCTGAGGGGGTCAGCACCTTTGTCGTTTAGGCTCCTTTCTGGATTCCTGTGTTTGTGAGTAGAACATCTATTATCCTAAAGTAGTCTGAAATTCACACCTGGGTGGGGTTAATTGTCTGTACCATTGAAATCCAACTGTTTTTGAAATGGAACACAGTTTTAGCTATGTATAGCAAAATGCCAACATTGCTTAGGATGGGAGGTGAACAATACTATGCCCAGCTAAAAAGTGAAACTAAAACTTCCCTTTCTGTGATCTAAGTCGTACTGTTTTGCCCTAGTTCTAGTTCAGGCAGGCACCACTCTGGCATATTTACTAAGTATCTCATGGCATACTGTTTTTAAACTGAGGTCCTGACTAAGGTGAAAATTTTCAGGTAAGTAGTTCAGTTGATAAAAAGTGTGGGTTTGGGCTGTCTGAAACTATTTGTAAATTGATGTTGAATTTGAATAGTTTCACCTAATCTGAAAAAGTCAACATGTTTCAGTATTGTCAGAATGAAACTGCTTTAACAAAAGATTTTAAAAAAGTTCAGGCATTTAGAGAAAAGCAAGTGAAAGATTGACATAACACCCAATAGGTGGTGGTGCATCTGTTGTAAACTTTAGCCCCACAGCTAGGGTAGTCATGAGGGAGACCTGGGTTCAGCTCTTCCTGCTGCCTGGTGTAGAAAAGAGCTTTGAACGTGGGTCTGTTGCAGAGTGCCCTTCCCACTGGGCTAATCTGGAATGGGGCTTTCTCAGTGCCTGCTCCTGAAGCTGCTCTGCTTTCTGGTTTCTGTAAATAAGTCATTGGAACAGGGACATGAGTCTCTTACGTCCTAAATGAGTGTTCTGACTAGCAAACTGTAGTCATTCCCAAATTCTTTCCCTGGACCAAAAAGTATTCATTGACTGTGAATTGCTAGTGTGCATGGAAATTGGTCCAATAAAAGGTACTGCTTCATGGCCCTGGTAGCCGTGTTGGTCCCAGGATATAAGCGAAATGACTACACTGCACATTTATTTCTAGAAAGTGAAGTAGCTTCAAGAGCAGAGATTGAGCATCTCACTGCAGAATAGCCCAGGGGTTGGGTACTTTGCTGCTGGGGGGCGGGAGACCATCTTCATATCATGGGAAGAATGGAGTGGGAGGGATTGAACTCAAGATTCCTATCTCACAGGTGAGGCTTGTGCCACTGAACTAAAGCTTATAAGGGAGGCTCCACTTCCTGCTGTCAAAGTACCTGAAAGTCTGAACAAAACACTTCAGTTTCAACATCACTGCAATGTTTCAATTTTTCATTTTGATGATCAGTTTTTTGACTTGATGAACATTTTCAAACACATTGTTTTGGTTTTGCCCCCAAATTGTTTTCATTTTTTCAAAATTGCCTGTGACCCCCAAAAATCCATTATTTGCCCAGCACTGGTCCGAGCAGCACTTTCAAAATCAGTGTTCCTAAGGCCATGCTGGGGCACTGGTTCTGTACGGATTCACACTGAATCTTTACCACTTCTTTAGTTCAACATAAAGAGCAATTATGCATTGCCTTCTCTTCTTTCTCACTTTTTGTTGCTGAGAATGAGGAATTGTCCACAAGAAACCTCTTGGGTTGGAAGCACATCTGATGAGCATGGTAAAGAATCTGAGTACAATAGGAGAAAATCCAGCAATTTGCAGAGTATCTGAGAGAAATGAAATGTCATTTGGTGGGTACAATGGAGTGTTTGTCAGATTGTTCATTGAAAAAGTAATTGAAAGTGGAATTCTAAAACTTCAACATACATCTGAAATGCTGCCACTTGGCTTATATTTAATAAAGGGGTTTTCCAGCTATGTGGTTATGGTAGAGTTAAATAACTCTTGTGGCCTTGGCCACAGGTTGATTATGAATGAGTGCCAGTGTAAGAAAATACATGACAGCTGTTTGTTGAACTAGATACTTTCTGCATCCACTCTTGAAATAGAATGACCCAGAAGCTATAGAAGCCTGTGATGTAGTAACTTATTCAAGCAGAAGCTGGTGTATTCTCCATTTTCATACTAATCTATGTTTACAAAGGAAATATGAGTAATAAAATTGATAGCATTGGAGACTAGACTTTCAAATTATAAATGAGTCTAAAAAATTGTGGTTATATTCTGACTTAGTACAGTGTATGTACACCAATATGAATTCCTGTGGTTGGTTATGACCGTTAACATATATAAAAGCATAGGTTTTTTAAACATAATCTTTGTTATAAAATATCGAGTAGGCCTCTAAAAAAACAAAAAGGAACCCCGCCCCAAACCTAAACTTTCTAAGCAGCAACTTTTATTCTTCTGCCTAATCCCAAATTTACCTCTTGATTCTGCTCCTACTGTGCAGATTGTATCAGGGACAGATTTAAAATATATTGATAAACTTGTTCAACTGTATGCATTAAATACATATGTATTTTCAACACATGCCATGGGCTAGATCTTCAAAAGAGCATAGTTCCCATTCTGACACTTAGAGCCTGGTATATATATTTTTTTATGCTTGTGTAACCTGGGTCAACTCTAAGTGACGGTGGCAAATTTACTGCTGTCCATTTGATCTTTCAGATCAGTTGAGCAGTCAGTGAAGACCCGATCACTTGATCTGGAAGCTGATGCATTAAGACCATACCCTCAAGAGTAGCGCTGAGTCGGCAGGAGGGCACTTCCCATTGACTCAGCGCAGGGGTGAGTAGGCATTAGGAAGTTGAAGGGAGATAACACAAGTTATTTTACGTAGTTTGCGTATCTTCCCTTCGACTGCTGCCAAAATCCACAGCCACTGTAGACCTGGCCTGGGTAGCAGTTGCTAAAGTAATTTGTACAACTCTTCTTACACTCCCTCTTCCCCTGTACCTCAGTTTTATGAAGCACAGGCCAAAGTTCTGCAGTTTCAGGACTTCTTGGAAAAATTATTAAACAGTGAAACCTCAGAATTCTAGTGCAAACCCCTGAATGTTGGTGTTACTAGCACCCGCCAGTCAACCATATTGGACTGTCTGAGGCTTTCTTAGTGCACAGACATTTAATATGTATACAAACATTTGGATTACTTTTGAATAACTGGTTTAATAAAAATATTAGGCATTGAACCCTGTGGTTGCTCCTTATACAGACATTCCCACTTTGTTACCGTTACATGTATTTTAATACAAAGGTTCATCAGAAAATATATACCCTATTAACTTTCTGCTCTGAACTCCTCACAGATTTCTAAGTTTCTGTAATTTGGCATCGAAGTGGGTGTGTGGTCTGGATCTCTAGAGCAGTGGTCGCCAACCAGTAGATTCCAATCGACTTCTGAAAGGCAGTTGCCGTTGAAACCTATGAGCATTGTACTTTCTGCTGGCAAAGGGTTGGAGGCCACTGCTCTAGAGAGCCTAAGGAAAACGGGACCCTCAGTTACTCTCTGAGTGCCTTAAAACCCTCCTCACCAAAACAGTCAAATCTCCACAAACAGCAGCAATTTAAGTCCTCAAGGCAATAGCTGACACTCCCTTTTCCAACAAGACTGGGAATATGCAGCCTGTATCCAACAGGGAGGTATTGGAATACAGCCTTCACAGCAGATGAATTTCTTGGTCCTTTGTCAATCAGCCACTGAGTGTATCGGTCTGTCTCCAGCCCCCATGCTTACAGCTTTCATCCTGTGAGTGAGCTTTCTTTGGTTTAGCTCTCAGATGGTGAATGTGTGGAACCTGTGAGACTGCTCATTCTCCATTGAAACCCTCTGTATAGCTTCTGAAACAGCTAATGAGCTTGTATATGGTAATCACTGCACCACTTCTAGCAGTCTTTTGCCTTTCTAACTACTAAGATGCTCTGCACATGTACAGAGACAAGGGTTTTGACTAAAATCCAGGTCTCCTTCCCATTGTTTCTTTTCCTTCCTTTGGACTGAAAAATGCAGCTTTTAATAAGTATGTGGGCTACATGTGAACTGGGCAGTGTTTTGCAAATCTGGCATATAATATTTGCCAGAGTGTTTATTTTAGTAATCTAAGTCTGGAATTCTTCAACTCCTTGGAACCACAGATTCAAATCCCGATAAGGTCAACTCCAGTTCTTCAGCTTTCTGAGGTAAAACTGTGTAATACGTAACTTATGATACGAGGTTTCTGGAAAAGAACATTTAAAAAAAACTAAATTCTTCCACGCTATGTGGGCACTAAAAGATCACATTGGATTTGTGCTAGTGTCGTTGGCCAAAAGTTCCTTCCCATCTACTCCTTTGTGCTTCAGCATGCCACACTTCAAATTGCTTGCTGACCATTGTCCATTCCAGAAATTGGAGTTCAGTGCAGCTTAATTTATATGGCTTGTGAAGTTCTTTGGAATGCTCTGGGATGAAAAGAGGCATGTAAATGTAATTAAAAATTGTGCTGTTGGCTAGAGAGACTTGTGTTGAAATTTGGCATTGAGATGAGGGCTTTGCAGAGAACTACTGGAAAAGCACCGTGTCCTCTGTTCTCATTGTAGCTAGTTGTTGGCAAAGTGATGGTATTTTGTTCTAAATTGTGAATAAACTTTTCAGGTTGAATCTCCTTAGTTTTGTGTCTCTTAATGATAGTATTTAACTAAAAAAACCCAAACCCCATCATGTTTAAAGAATCCCTCATTATGTATTGACTAAATGGTTTATAGGAGTGCCTTTAGTGTGAATGTCTGTGTTCTTAGTAATATTGTGACACTGCATAGATATGTAATATTTTAAAAAATTGCTGTGATGATGTGTATTTAGGTTTGTTGGTATTCTATTTTATTTTTTGTAATTAGTGCAAAATGATGGGTTTGAAGTATTTTTCTTAATTTTAGCTATTTAAATTTTAGGTTGCGGGAAATTGGTGGGTCAGACAATAGTTTAATACAGTAGATGAGATTCAAAAATACAATTTTTTTACAACCATATACACATTGCCAATTTTGCATGTCAAAATATACAAAGTAAAATATCCCTAAATCAAACTCTCTGGTCTTTTCTTTCTTTGCCTATCTGTAGAGTGTAGACCTCTATCGATGAAAATATTTTCATTAGTTCCTCTGATCCTTCCAAGCCTTGTCCGTTCTACAATGCAGTATTTAGTCTCTCACTGAACTCCACATTGTGCTAGATGCTGCATAAATGCATGGTGAAGGCCTTTTCCTGCCTTCAAGAACTCAAGTCTAAATTCAGTTTTACTTCCCTAGGGATAGTGTGGTGCTGGTCTGTCTACTTTCTAGGGCTTGTTAAAGGTGACATCACAATGATCTATCTGACTGACTACATATGGAGAATGGATTCCCCTATCACACTGGAAGTTGTAATTCTAAATCAAGGTTGAGGCATCATGGAAGGGCAACTTCAGCAAAGTTTGCATTGCTGGTTTCTTTGCTGTACCTGCTTTGTGGATAGCTAAGGCTTCAGTCTCCTATCTGAGACCTTTGTGAAAGCAGTCTGTCACTTACATTCTGTGCAGTCTGTCACTTACAATCAAAATAGATTTAAAACACTAATCTTGTTTGTAGGAATCTGCAGTAGCGTTTTATGGTTGGAATAAGCCCTCCATATAGTTTGCGGTGCAAAGGCTTATAAAATACTGTAAAGCTTTTCATACAGTAGCTTATATTTGTCACAAAATCAATGCAAAAGTAGTGTCTCTGGGGAGCTGAGAAGGTTAGAGCTTATTGTACATTTTTCAACTTCTCTTGTTCTGCTGTGTGGGAGTGACGGTACTAATGTAGATCTTTGTTGTGAGCCAGGGGAGCAGAAGAAGATCTCACTCAGGAGTAAGTTGTCAATTGTTTCTGCTTTTGTTGGAAAAACTTTCTATTGAGCCCTGTGAGAAAACTGTTCCAGAGTGAAGGAGTTCTTATGCACAGTTATGCAGAATTAAAGCTGCTTGATTCCTGATGTCCAACCAGGCTGTTCAGCAGGAGTATCTCCCTTCAGAGACACTTACGAATCAGAATTCTTTCCCTCAAGCAGTGCTAGTGAAGGTGATCGATGGAGCCAAAAAATGTGCAGTATGCCAGCCCCTCTCAAGCTTTGCACAGATGTCCTTCTGTGCACAGAGGGCAGCTGAAAGGAGATCCTCATGAGCTAAACCCTTCTGATCAGTTTTCTTATGGGCTAGGAGAAGCTCTGCATAGCAAATGAAATGGGCAAATCTAGTTTGATATGGTTTATAGGCAGTTGATTCATCTGTTTCCTATGAGGCAAACTTTTAATGGCTCGCTTTGCTCTCTGGGACCAAGTAATCTCTGGATTGACATAGTTAATGGAAGTTGTATCACATCTATAAGAGATTGAATCAACACAACATACTCCAAAGTTAAGCTTCAGTTCACATGCTAGTGCATAGGTGAGTTGCAGTTATCCAGACTGTGGCCATATCTTGCATTGCCTTCTGAAGTCTTACATCCAGCTCCCGGAAGGACCACATGAGGTTTTGAAGAGCATGTTGGGTCTGACTTATTTTCTGCTTGATAGATTCCTTTTAAATCAGTACTTATTAATATGAAGCCCACATCTTCCTTTGTTTAATCCCATTTACAGACAGGACAATATAATATGGAGTACCAACTTTAATTGTCATTCTGCAGCCTTGGTGTTACCTAGAAAAAATTGAAGGCTGTAATTTTCCTCCTAGGCACATTCTGCAGCCTCGATATTAACACTCAAATTCATTCTCATTTTCCTTTTTCCACAGTATTTGATTCTGAAACTCGAAAGACCTGCCATAGTCCAAAGTATTACCTTTGGCAAATATGAGAAGACTCATGTCTGCAATTTAAAGAAATTTAAAGTCTTTGGTGGGATGAATGAAGAAAACATGACAGATCTTCTATCCAGGTGAGAGATGATTTCCACAACTTGTAAATCATCCTAAATCAAAGACTAGACCACAATGATGTTCCCTCCCCTCTTTTCTCCCAAATGCACTAAATTTACAATGCAAAAAGGCTATTAATGTAAGCCTTCTATTGGCTCCTGTGCCGCATAGAGTGCCCTATGGCAGGAAACTGATGTGATACAGTCAGATCTAGGAGCATATATTCCAAAATTTAGCTCCAGGAAGCCTTCCCTACCTTGTTCTAACCACAGAGGATTTGTTTGGAGAATGAAATCCTGGAGGTTTTGAAGAGCCAAGGTGCAACATTTGTGGACTGTGATTACTTTCTTCTGCATACTTGAGACTTGCACCTAAGTTTGAACCGCAGTTGTGGAAAACTTACAGAAGCTCTTCAGGAGTAGTTTTTGAGTAGTAGGTGTTCTTGCTTTCATATGTATAGAAACTCATAACAGTAAAGTCTGAACTACTTAGCTGCTTTACCTTCCTGTGTATTAATCTGTCAAAGGACAGAGCACATAACTAACTTCTTTCTTTTGTCTGAAATCACTTGATTTGGTAGTCCAGTGGTAGATATGGAAGGCAACCTACTGCCAGTTTTAGGCTTATCAAAGATCTTTGGACAATGACTAAAGTCAATTTTGAGAAGGGTGCCCAAGCAGTCTCCTACCTCCCAAGTGAAAAGGACAGATAATATTTAGATCACTAGTTGTACTTCAAGTGCAGAGGGCCATATGGCAAAAATCAATGTTGATTGAAGCCCCCTCTAGGAGGGAGTGTGTTGCTAATCTGTTGAAGTAGTCAGTACTTCCTTGGTTAGAGGCAATCAGACTAGTGCTGCATTACCAGCTGAAACCATGTGGCATGAAGAACCTAGGATAGATCTGCTGCAGGACCAGGTAGTAGCATTTCAAAAGCATCTTTAAATTTGAGCTACCCCAATTTAGTAACTTGAAATTGCTATTGCTTAGTGCTTCAGTTGTGGGGTAACTTGATGGGAACAGGGAAGGATTGAAATAGTATATTAATAATTTGCTAGTATAGTAGACTGACCTTTCAGTGTCAACGTAATTAATGAAAACATTTGATTTCTCAATTTGAGAGGCATTATTGCTTCATGTATCATTTTGTTAAAACTGGACTTTAGTACGGTTACATTTTATTATGAATCTTTCAGAGGGGTAGCTGTCTTAGTCTCTTTCAGCAAAACAAAAAAGGAGTCCTGTGGCACTTTTAAAGAGCAACCAATTTAATTATCATATAAGCTTTTGTGGGCACAATTCCACTTCATGCATCTGATGAAGTGGGATTGTGCCCACGAAAGCTTACACGATAATTAAATTGGTTGGTTTAAAAAAAAAAAAAAAATGCCATAGGACTCTTTTTTTCATTTTGTTATGAATCTTGATGTCTTTCATATTATGTAGTACTTTTCATCTGGAAATCACAGAGCACTTTTTAATCAATTCTCTAATGCTTCTGTGATGTGGGCAAGAATTATCAACAGCTTACAGATGGGAAAGCTGCGTTGCAGAGAAGTTATACTTTGTCAAGTATAGACAGAAACTGAATCCATGTCTGACTCCAGTTCCCTACTCAAACCACTAGATGTGTTACCTCCTTGGGAGGGAAAGTGGTTGATAGCAATTCAGACACTGGTGCAGCATGTGTTCTTATGAATCAACAGTAAAATGAAATCATCACATTTCAGACATGACCTAGATTGCATTTAATAGCTAGTTCTAAAATACAAGATAAGATTTAGTAACTTTATTTATTTTTTCCACAGTGGCTTAAAGAATGATTATAACAAAGAAACATTCACCTTGAAGCATAAAATTGATGAACAGATGTTCCCCTGTCGATTCGTTAAGATAGGTAAATGCCTTTTTTCAGCATTCTGAGTAGAAAATAATCTCCTCCTATACTTGTGCCAGTCTTGGCACTTGTGACTACGTTGTACGTAGGCCAAGTATCCAAAATAGTTGCTCCAGCTCATGATCTTCTAGGCTGGTTCGACTAGAACAGTGGTCTTCAGACTTTTTTCCTCAGGACCCAGTTAAAAAAAATCACAACCCAACAATGACAGTTTTGAGCAATGCACTCTAGTCTTTTGGCAGCGGCAGCAGGGGGTGCCGCAACCCCGTGTCTCAGACACTGGGTCCTGACCCTAAGTTTGAAAACCACTGGACTAGAACACAATGAAGCCCTGTAACCGAGGATCAATAGCTTATATTTTAAATCCTGTGGACTGCAAGCAAAGGAGAATTCCAACATAAAGAAATGCAATTATGTGCCCAAATAATATCACTAGGGAAGCAGCTTATTGTTCGTCTATCAATTACAGTACAAAGCTTTGAAAACCTTTTCAAGTAACTTACTGCTAGCTGAGTGCTAAACTCTTTGCCTTCAAGGTTGAAAAGAGTTAAATTCTTTTATTCCCAAACTGATAAAGTATGGTTAACAGGAACAGCGGCCTCCCTTGCTTCTTCCATATCACCTAGACCAGTGGTCTGCAACCTGTCGATTGCAATCTGCTTCTGAATGGCAGTTGCAGTTAAAACTGTGACCATTGTGCCATCTGCTGGTGAAAGGTTGGAGACCACTGACTAGACCCATCCTAACTACAGAGACAATGTCTGGAGGAAAGGGGAGCTCAGTCTTCATGATGTGCTAAATCACTGGCATCTCGGGGGAGGTTCATCAGTTAGGGCTACTTGTGAGCATAGGTCTGGACTGAGTCACTTCACGTGGGCCCCCAAACACAATAATACTTGGTCACTGTTCTTTTCTGCACTTCAACAAGTGAGCTAAAGTTAAAAGATTTCAGTTTATGAATTACCTGAGCTATCTAGTCCCTCAGCGTATGCTGATGCTGCGATTTAAAAACAAAAACACCTGGAGCAACAAGTCTCAGAGCCTAGGTCACCTGATTCAAGCTCACATGGCATGAACAGGAGGCAGAGCTCTGAGACTCTCTCCTCTTGTGGAGTCCGGCTCCAGCCTGAGCCCAAACATCTCCACAGCAGTTTTACAGCCCCGTGGGCTTGCGTCTACTGAGCTGAGGCCAGCCATTGCTGCGCTGCCGTTCTTACCCTGTGCTGTACACATATCCTCACAGTCCCAAAAATGTTTGCTGCTTTGTGACTATTTTTTGAAAGGAAAGTAGCAAGGATGTATTTGTAGAAAAGTGGAGAAAGGAGACCATTTTCTTCCACATGAATTATGTAGTTGGAATATCTTGTGCTCTTGGATTAGTTTACCTCATTGAGCCAGACTTGGCTGAGACTGACTGGATTGGTGTCCCTCTCTGTCACGCATACCTCTGCTGTAGAGCTCTGTGAAAATGATGTCTCCGTTACGTGCCAGCACCCGCGGAAGTAAGCACAGGCACAGAAATTGTCTGTTGTTTGAATGATAGCTAGGAGCCCTCACCCCAATAAAAGATGAGGCTTTTTTTTTTGTTTACGACACCTTCCCTTCCCTCCCCCTACCCCTCCATCATCATCTTGGCCATACAGTCCCCAAAATTTAGGCTTGAGAAACTAAATGACACAAATGTTGCATTAAATATAGAATATTTGAGTGTACCGGTAAAATCATATTGCTCTTAAATATATTGAGGTTTATCTGTTTTGTCATAGGATAAAAATGTTACATTCTGGTATTACTTTTCACATGTTATGGTGCAAAATGAAAAAAACCCTTTGGTCATTTTGAGGTACTAGTGAGCATTAAATGTGTGCTGCTTTACTGTTCAGAAAATGCTTCAAATGCTGCTTTGCACTCAAATTTACAAACTGCTGTTTTAAATATTTCACACGTAACATATTCAGTTGTCAGCTAATTCTGAATGTGCTTTTCTGTGGTTGAAGGAAATTGATTTGTTAAGTTATAAATGTCTAATAATTTTGTGAAGTGTGTGTACTTTATTAATTTACACATGCACCAGAGGAAGGAGTTTGAAATGCCCACACGTGGATATTTATTCCCAGCATTTTTCATAGATCTGGTGTGAGATTAGTTGGATATCCCAGTCAGAGAGCTTTGAGATCTGCCTTTACGCAGCTAGTGTTTGCTTTCTAAAGAGCATGGTCTTTTACTGTGATTAACACTTTACTCTTGCAACAACAATCCTCTACTTTCCCACTCTTCACTAGTTTAGTGCTTTGTAACAATGGCATAACAGATGTGTACATAGATTTGGGAGTCACTGAACTGTGGAATGTCAGAAATCACCACTAAAGAAACAATTGCTGGGTAATATGGAAGAATGGGTCTGTGCTGTTCTGGATTTGTAAACAGATGCAGTATTCAAAAGCTGCAATAGTTAAAAGCTAAGTAGAGCTGAATCTAATCAGTCTTTGGATGGAAGATATGAAAGAGAGGAAACAGAAGTCCATTCGTTTTGTGCAACGGACTTCTTTACTGGACTACTAGTGACTGGAAAAGCATAGCTAAACATCTTAGCATGAGAGCTACCTTTTCCTATAATGCTACTGAATGCCAAGGTCCCTTCATCAGTTTCTTGCTGAAATGGATTCCTTACAAATAGAGAATCTTTATTGTTACCTTTCTGCATTGATTGAGATGTGACTCTCATTCTAAACTCTTATGTTTAGTACCTTAATTTTTTGAGCCCTCTATCTTTTGGGATGAATTTTTATGCTTGCTGCATGCCCAGAAGTAAATCTTTGGTTTTGGAAAACTGAAGAAAACCTAAGTAGCCCCACAGGAAAGATTAGGCATTTAAAAACTACAAGTTGCTTTAGACTGAAACCTATTAAAATACTTTTAGTTTGATGCATCATTTTTCATATAATAATGTGACATGAGTTTCTACTGTGAAATGACTGTGGAAATGGTGGTGTGAAATTCCATTATCTTTCATACTTAGATAAAATTATTTACAAATAAACATTTTCTTACTTTCTAGCCATGGTAACTCAACTTGGGATAGGAGTACTGTGCTATATTCCAGGGGTTCTCAAACGGGGGAGTGGGACCCCTCAAGGGGTCACGAGGTTATTGTTGGGGGATGTAATTTGGCTCTGTGGCTGGAATTTGGTTAATAAGTGTATTGATAAGCATGTCATGGTAGCATCAAACTTCCACTCCTGTAGTTGAATGAGCTGTGCAGAGCTAAAAGGAACAAGTGTGTGTGGGTGGAGGGGACCCCAGTGAAACTCAAGTGCCATATGTTGTTTAAGTGTCCAAGCACGGCGCCTACCTTGATGGGAGCAGACCTGTCAAATAAGACGTTAACTTGGAAAAAAAACAAAAAAAAACTTTTATTTTGTCAAGCCACACTTTCCATTCTGACTGCTTGGTGATGTTGGGATTTCATAGGCCATGCAGCAGAGCAGAGGGACATGTTTAACTCTGATACTATTCTTTTGTCTGGTTGGTTGTTGAAAGACTGGGAATGGGTTAGGGAAGTAGCCTACTTTGACACGACGTATATCAATAGAAAGCTCGTATGTTGATGTCTTACCTCAACACTTTTATTTCTGACCGTACTCCCTTCCCTGGCTTCAGGAAGTTTTGCTTGGGGAAAGCTGTTCACTGAGGGTGTGATAGGCTAGCGTGAAGACTGATTATAGCGAAAACTTACTCAAGAGGGTTGTTTCACATAGCAAACGACTGGCATGAGTTAATTAGTCCTCATATGCTTTGGTATAATGGAACGGAGCTATGCTTTCTTTACAGTTGCTTCCACAATAAGTCTTTGTAACTAAGTTGACTGTAATATCTAAATTGTACCCTGTCACATGCATTTTTATACACGTGTATTGTGTGGCCAAGTACCATAATGTTTGTGTGCAAGGATACAGAGGTGAGATGGCTGTAGGAATTGTAGATTAGTTATGACGCACATTTGACATAGATGAATTCAGGCTTTGCTCACTTTTCCCCAGTCATAGTTTGGATGATGGTTTTATTTCCATGCTCTATCACAAGCTCCATCAGTAAGTCTGTTCTTCATCTGATGAAAATAAAAGCATCTTAGAGCCAGTTAAAATATCCTGTATGTTTTGTAAGTGCTGTAAATATCCTCAGTGCTTTTGATCTTGTTAAGTGTATTGATTTCTGCTCTGCACCATTTTTCTTACTACGTAGCAGTGACTCAGCTGTTCTGAAATGTTTACTGATTGCTGGAGTTCTTGCAATAAAATATGCTGAGAATTTTTAGAGCTGTTCTGAAATACTGAAGCTTTTTACAGTGGCTAGAATGAGCCAAAGGTAACTAAGGTCTTTCTGTAGTAGTACTTATGTCAACAAAACTTCTGCTACTCAGAATTGTGGGGGGAAAAAGTGTGTGTGGGGGGGTGTGGTTTGTTTTTTTAAAAGTTTTGCTGGCATGAGCACTTGTGTAGCTTCATTATGTTGATGCGAGAGCTCTCTCCCCACCCCATAATAAAACCAACTCAATGAGCAGCAATAGCTATGTCTGCAAGAGAGTATCCTGCAGACATAGGGCTGTCCACATGAGTAGTTATGCTGGAAAAACTTTTTTACAATTTTTTTTTTGCACACCCCTAAGAAGCAAAATTTTTGCCAATGTAAGTGGTGGTATAGATGAGGCCTAAAACTGTACTAAAAAGCACGGGAGTGTCTAGCATAATCCGGTACAGAGCAAACCCAATAGGATGTAGTCACTACTTTCCCAGAACAAATCTTTGGACTTAATTTTTACAGTGCTACTTCTCAAATTCTTGGGAAGATATATTACAGGCTTGTAGGACAACACAGAAGATATGAAGTCTGAGTAGGGTGGAAGAGACAATGGGAACTGTTTGGGAAAAGAACTTAGATGGACTGCATCTGACGAAGTGAGTTGGAGCCCACGAAAGATTATGCCCGAAGAAATTTGTTAGTCTTTAAGGTGCCACAGGACTCTCGTTGTTTTTGAAGTATGATGCATTGCAAAGTGAATTACCTGGGTTACTAACCAATTGATCCACATTGTTCTTCAGACACTTCTTCAAAAATACATTTTCTCCAAATAACAGTTTTCATTATGAGGTTTCATTCTTGCAAATAGGTCCTGCACCATCTCTTTGCACAGCATATGCTTGACACATTTTTCCTGTTTTACCCAGGGAAGGAATTTCTTCAAAGTATTCCCAGGTAGGGACTCTCTTATGCTCAGAAGCCATGACACTTTTTCTGTGGCAAATGTGTGGAGAAATATAGGAAGCTTTGCGTGTACTGAATTTTTCTTTCTCGTCTGCCTCTGTCCTTTCCTATATATTGTCTCTGCATTTAAGACAGTGTCTTAACTAACTACTCTGCTTGCTTGGCTCAACTCCAACAACACATATGCACAGAACAGGAGCAATTCTATCCAGCCTGAGACTTCCTTGTCACATGTGACTTCTGTCTGCTGAGAAACTGAAAGCTGTCCAAGAAGCAAGAGCTGGTAGTGAGGCTGGACAGACCAGAGCCATTAATTCGTTTTTATGAGACTGTAAGTGTAGATTTAGCATGTTTCTGATGAGATTTAATTGCAACTGTTGTTTTTATAAAGGAGAGAGAAATTCAGTATTTTATAGATTTAACAAAATTTAAAAAATCCATTTTTTATTTTTTTTTTAAATTGATTTTTATCCACACTGTTGGATGCTAAGGGCAGGTCTACACAATAGGTGCAGCTGTGGCGTTTTTGATGAAGACACACTATGCCGATGGTAGAGTGCTTTCCTCTTGCATAATGACGCTAGATTGGCTGGAGAGCATCTCTCATCAGCATAGCATTGCTGTGGACAGTGCTTAAATTTCTGTAAATTGCGTTGCTTGGGAGAGGGTAGGGGGGTTTTTTTCACCCTGCTGAGTGACATAAAGCATATTGATTTATGAGGTAGAGTAGATGTGCCTTAACACAAGTACAGTTGAGGGACATAACAGCTCCAGAGGCCTGGACACTACCCTCCTTTTTTATTGTTTCGGAGAATGTCTTGATTTAGCCTGAGTTGTTGTAAATGGTGGCTCTTCCAGAATTTTGGGTAACAATTTTCATCTGGAAAGTTCTGAAAGGAGACAGTAAAATCTAGGCACTGTACATTTGAGCAGTGGCTTTGCATCCAGTTTTGTTTTTTCACTATGTACCCATCATTTGTTTCTTGTCACGTGTACAAATATTCTTAAATAGCTTGCACTGGTGGTCAGTCATTTGAGACAAATCTGCTTCTTTGTAAGATCAGTCTGGACTGGAGCCAGGATTTACTTAGTCTGGCAAACTAAGGTCTCATTTTTGCTGCCCCAGTTTGGACTATAGGGGTGTAAATACCAGTGGTCACCAAAGTACTGCACTGAAACTGCTCCATGTGGACACTGGGAGTGAACTAAAAGGTTCCAACTTCACATTAATGGAGTCTTAAAATGCACTAGGAACCTTTTCATTTGTGCCAGCATCTATACAGAAGAGATGCTATTCAGCACTTCATTGAACACTTATTCATCACACTCCTAATCTGAGCTGTTTGGCAGCATAGATGTAGTCCAGGAGCCTAAACCATCTTTTGTCTTGGCCTGAAAGGAAGTCAGCAAGGAACATTTTAATTTTGGCAAAGACAAGATTTCCCCCCCACCCCCTTTGAGTGGTTGTCTTTTCCTGAAATCACTTTCACCCCTCTTGTTTGTTTAGTGATTGCTTCCTTTCATGAGTGAGATTTTTTTTTAGGGTGGAGACTATTTGACATGATGTCACAGGTATGTTTGGTTCTGGTGCTCTTTTGGAACTAATTAGCTTTTATTTTGATTACAGTGTGATTTCCTATTTCCCCGACCTTCTCTTGAACCAGACAAGAAGTTCATTTTTTTGTGTAATAAAACATTCTGAAAAGTCTTGATTTGGAAATGGCAATGTTTTTGGCTTTTATATTTCAAACTGAAACCAAACATTTCAATACTCTTGAGTTGTAATGTTTAATTTCACTTTATTTAACTGAGCCAAACTGTGTCACTTGGACTCAGTTGAGCATTTAATCTCATGTCCCTGTATTATTGCACTGCCTCATAAGAATTGTAGTCCAGGTATCTATGCCCTCTTCCCCAGATTACAGCTTCTCTCATGCACGTGATGTCAAGGGATTTCCATGTTTCACCACACACTGTGGTCAGAGGAGATCATGTTGCATCATGAGATGTAGTCTGGCCAGGGAGCTTGCTTCATAGGGAGGCTAAGGGAATGAGGCATCTGAATTACAAATTCCTTGAGGCAGTGTGATGATACGTGATGATGCAGTAAAAAATTCTAGAAAATGAATTTTCAGTCAATGATTTTGTCATTGATCCTGATATGACTGAGAAGTGCTGGTTGGCTAGGCGGCAGCTGTGGCAGATCAAGCGAAAGCCTGGGCCTGGAAGGAGTTTGGAAGGACCACGGGGAACGACTGCCACGTGGCCTCAGATGTGTTCTGGCAAAATCCTCTGTTGCATTAGGAGGCATCAGCAGGATGTTGCCCAGATTGTTGTCGTCAAGGGTAATGAAACACAGACTGTGACTGAGAAGATTATTGGAGAGGTGGAAAGAGCACTTTGAAGACCTCCTCAATCCTTTCAGAAGGCAATGCCAGAACTCCCCAGTGGCATCGGATCTATTTCTGTTGATGAAGTCGCTGCTGTGATAAAGTGCCTCTGCAGTAGGAGGGCAGAAGGGAATGTATGAGATTCCCCGGATATGTTGAAATTACTGGACAAAGTCAGGATGTCAGGTTAACGTGCCTCTTCTATATTGCATGGAAGACAGGCACAGTACCTCAGGATTCACAAATGGGGCTGTGGTTCCGATTTCTAAGGCCATGTACACATTACAGCCTTATTGCGTGGTAAGGCTGTGAGTGTACACACGTACATGTTGCCTGTTGCTTGGCAACAGCCCAACCACCCAAAATGAGGGTGGTTAGGCTTACCGCGGAACAGCTGTTGCACATTAGAGCCCATGTGTACAGTCCTTGCGATTTTGACAGCCTCCAGAAATGTCCCAGAGTGCCCATCGAGGCCACTCTGGGACACCGGAGCTGTCAAACTTGTTAATTTCACTGCTGTAACAGAGCAGTGAAATTGACAAGTAGCCAGGCTCTAGCCGCCAGGAGCCCTGATGGCCAGAGCCCCGCTGCTGCAAGCGGCTTGAGCCCTAGTTCTGCGGCCAGGGCTCAGCTGCCGCTGGTGGCTTGAGCCCAAGCTGCCTGGCTTGGGGGGGGCGGCGGTGGCTGCCCCAAGCTGGGTGGCTGGGCTCTGTGGCTGCTGCTTCGGCACGGCAGCCCATGCTGCCCCCCCCCCCCAAGCTGGGCGGCTGGGCTCCAGGGAACCCCCCCGGTGGGGATCCAGCCCCAGGGAACCCCCAGGGCAGCTAGCTGGGGGAAACTGCCCTGCTGCCAGCTCAATGGCTGGCTGTGGCGGTGCATGGTGGGACAGGTGCCCACCATGCACTGCTCCCAGTAACGAAAATTTTTGCTACAAGGAGTGCTGTGTGGACATGGTAAAGCATTATATTTATAGCGCTTTGCTTGTGCTGCAACAGCTTACTGCGGGATAAGTCTGTCGTGTGTACATAGCCTAAGAAAGGAGACTGGAAGATGCGTTCAAACTACAGAGGGCTCACACTTCTCAACTTCCTAGCAAAGCCTATGCTAGACTGTTGGAGAAGAGACTGCTCAGATTCAGGAGGAACAATATGGTTTCCTTCCTGGATGTGGAACAACAGACCAGCTCTTTGTTCTCTGATACTTGAGGGGGTCATTGGAGTTTGCTAGCTTAGTGTACCTTGTTTTTGTAGACCTGGAGAAAGCTTATGACTTGCCTGAGATATGCTGTGGGAGTATGAGGTACTGGAGCTACTGCTCTATATCTGGTTCCTCTATTTCTGGAGTGAGAGTTGTCTGCGTTATTGGCATTAAGTAGGGTTTGTTCATAGTTGGACTCCTCCGAGAGTGTGTCCCATCCCTGCTTCTGGTGTGATCTTCATGGACAGGATATCAAGACGGAGCCTTGTTGGGGAGTGTAACCGATATGGGGACTGGAGGTGGAATCTCTGCTGTTTGCAGATGATGATGCCTTTCTTGCTTCGCCAGACTGATCTCCAGTGCACACTCGAATGCTTCACTGCTGAGTGTGAAGTGACTAGCATGAGACTCACCACCTCCAAATCGGAGGTCGTGGTTCTTTCCTGGAAGAAAGTGGAGTGTTTTCTCCAGGTAAAGGGGGGGCAGCTGCTCTTAGTGAAAGAGTTTAAGTATCTAGGGGTTTTGTTCATGAGTCATGTTAAGCAGGATCATGAGATTGACAGGTGGATTAGTGCAGCAGCGATGCGATGGTGAAGTGGGAGCCAAATTTTCAGATGAAGCTTTCGGTTTACGGGTCAGTCTACATCCCGATCGCAGATACAAGTGGTGGAAATGAGATTTCTTTGCAGGGTGGCTGGGCTTATTCTCCAAGATAAAGTGAGGGGCTCGACTCTTTCGAAGAGACTTGAAGTAGAGTTATTAATCCTCTGAATCGAGAGGAGTCAGCTTAGGTGGTTTGGGCACTTGATAAGGATGCCCTCTGGAACTATATTAGGAAGAACTGGGAGGATCCAGGGCTGACCCAGAACGCACTGAAGGAATTGTATCACTTGACTGGACCAGGAATCCTCCCAGAAAGAGCTGGATCCTATTGCAGAATAAAGGGATATCTGGTTCTCCATACTCTCCATAACACCACTCCAACCCACACCAGGAAAAGCGGCATAAAGGAAAAGGAAGGATCAATCTGGGGCAGAAAATTCCCAACAAGGTCTAAACATAATTGTGTTGGCTTGGTACGTTTTGGCTTCCTGTTTTACCAATAAGCATGTAACAAAATAAAAAAAAAACTCCTAAGCTATTAAGAATTCTCAGTGTAAACTCTACAGATAGATATTTAGTTGAGCAAGTGTAACTAGGATGTCAGGAATGTAACTATAGATAAAACTGATGAAATGATACCTTACTTGATAGTATGATCAACTGTTATGGAGTCTTCAGTACTTACTTCCTTTATCTCGCCATAGTTTCAGATTTATGCTGCAACTTCAGTATAGGATCCTGTATCTTGGCTTGTGCAGTATACTTAACACAGCTAAATGTTACATATCTACAGCATTATACTTTATTCATATCAGATCTGCCTACAGACCTGCTGTTCAGATTTAGCTCTGGATTTTGGCTTCCTTTGCCATTCCTAAACGAGAGAGTGTCACTTTTTCTTATGAAGTGTAGCATTTTAATAGCTCTTTTCACTTTTAAAAGGGTATTGTCAAATAGTTATTGTACTTCTAAAATTGAGGTGAACATTCTCCATGTTCTGTAACTATGTGTATAGTACTTCATATATTCTAAATGCAAGTACTGTTTATTCTTTAACCTTCCTGAGTAGTGTCTATTGCTGTGGGCTTGGGCAGAGTGTCACAGTATAGACGTGCGGTGCTGGTGGTTGTTATGCTACCTGCTGTGGAGGAAAAACTTCACTGGATATGTTTGCCCAAACTTGGGGTGAGAGCAGAAGAGGAGCCCTGAGTAGGCTGCCAGCTAACTTGACTTCCCTGATGTAAAAAATGGGGTGTGAGAGTAATAATATTTGGTGGGGGGAGCTTTATGGAGAAAGAACTCTACTTCCACAACTGTGTACCACTAACCAAACCAGAAAGTCAAATTGGTTTTCAAATGCAATTAAATAGAAACACTGTATGGGTGAAAGTTGTGAATCTGGAAAAGCTCAAATTTTTTTCCACCCAAACTTTTGAGAGGATGTTGGAAATCATGAAAAATAATCAAACTTAACATCCTTCCCCTTAAATAGAGACAGTATTCCTACTGCTGGCAAAAATGAAATAAACTAGACACTTTGTGTCATGTACCGCCCTCAGTTTCCCAAGTAATGTCAATCAGTGCCAAACACCCATTGGCCATTTGGGCTATTGTATTGAGATTTCATCATTCTGACTCTGCTTTTGTCCACCTGTCTGCAAGCTTCTGTAAATATCTGCTGTCTTCATCTTTTTTTCTTCTGTAGGCTATTTGAGTGATATCTTAATACGATGTATGGCTGGTAATTTTTCCAATCTCACAGAAAATCAATAACCAAAAACTTGTGTGTAATGGAAGAGAACTTTTTTGTTATGCCATTATTCTTGGGCTAAAAATGCATTCTTTTGAAATAGTGTTGTAGGTCTGTCTTATCAATATTCTAACAAGTATTTGACATTTATGTACCTTTCTTTCTTTTTTCTCCCACTTCTCCCCTTCCAGTTCCACTGTTATCATGGGGACCCAGCTTCAATTTTAGTATCTGGTATGTTGAACTTAATGGAATTGATGATCCTGATGTGGTCCAACCCTGTCTCAACTGGTACAGCAAGGTAGGCCTGCATTTTAAATGACTGTTTGCCTTGAGAGTTGTGCAATCTCAAAACACAGTAAAACTTACTCTTATAGAATCGTGCTATTTCTGTTCCATCCCATAAGTGTCAACTGTTTCAACAAGCATGATTAAAAAAAACCCAAAAACACAAAGGCAAGTGTGAAAACTTGAAGTCAGACTTCTTGAAAATATCTTATGCTTTAAATTTATACGATTTATTGTGTACCAGTCAGTCTCTGGAATTTGTGAGGCAGATTGGTTAAATTGTTTAATCTTTATTGCCTTACACCTTCTTCGGATGACTGTGCATCCTATATTCTACTTTCTTTAAAAGGCTCCATGTAAACTTGAATACTCGGTCATGTGGAGTGAGTGGACCTGTTCGGTATTTGGCCATCACAAGTGAAGCATGGCTTCTGCTGTAAGGCTGTAGGCATGGGCTACAGCTGGGGTCGGCAGCTTTGCCAGTGCCTCCTCCCCAACCCTCAGCTGGTGCAGGTTGAGGGATGTGTGCCGCTCCGAATGGGCTCATGTGCCACTGTCAACACATGTCAGGGGTTGCCTACCCCTGGGCTACAGCACGGTGGGAAGGGGACCACATGAGCTGTTCCGGGATACTACCGTAATACGAATGTATTGGTCTCCAGGACAAAACACGTAAAGATCTTGGTGATGCTTTCCAATTTGTATTTCCGGGTAGAGTGCTGTCTTGTAGAGTGAGACTCCAAAGTAGCCAACAGATGTATATATTTTCATACATGCTTCTGTGTTTGGTCAGGATGAGGAGATTTAATAATTTGTCTTGCTATACAAGAAAACAGTTTATGTAAGGAAACAACAACGAAGTGTGTGTGTGTGGGGGGGGGGGGCATGTGTGTGTGGGGGCGTGTATGTGTGCACATGCACACTCCTCTTTTCTCCAAAACAACAACAGTTGATAATGGTCGGTCCAAATAGGAGTCCATGCAACTTTTCACCTCCCCTTCCTCTCATTAGGCTCTTGAATTCTGTGTTCCCATTATGTCTTCATAATACTTTACATTGTAAGTCAACCTCAAGCCCTGTTGATAAAATGTACCGGTAGTTTTACCAAAAAAATGAAACTCTTCTTTAAAATGCCTGCTTCATTTAACCACACTCCTCAATATCGGACCATTTTTTAGGTTGCTTTTGTTTGACTATACTTCCTGTTCTCATTCCTGCGTTTGCTAGTGAACAGCAGATCATTTTTGATACTGCTTAAACTTTAAGCTAAGCTGAAGTGTTTAATACGATTTCTTTTTCTGCCTCCCATCCTGTTCTGTTAATTATGAGAAGTTTAATAAAACCAAATCTACAGCTATTGTCTGGGTCATTTAGCTGAACCTTGACAGCTGTGTAAAAATGAATATTATTTAAGGCCCTCCTTGAATTGTGGAGGGTTGTTTAAAAAAAACAAACAAAACCCTGCACCTGAGTTGCATACAAACCATGAAAAAATGTGGAAAAGTAATAATGGACCATATTTGTGTTAATAAACCTCTTTATTACTTTTCCGTAACATTTTGTAGTTGGCTACCCAGGGCTGAAAGCAGGGAGCCATGGGCTCCTACTGTCAAAATTACGGTGGCCTCTTAATACTGCTGAATCTGCAATTTCTGGAATATTACAAAATAAGCAGGGACTTAATAATGATAGCCCCGAAAGCCCCAACCCCGAGTTGTGCTAGATGCTGGATCAGTGAAGATGTGATCCATGTCCTTGTATAAAAGATCTTGCACTCTAAGATGATGAACCTCATATAGCATCTGACAAAGTGGGATTTTATCGCTCATGTGATAAATAAATTTATTAGTGTTTAAAAATGCCCCGGGACTTCTTGTTTCTCCTAAAGGGTGTGAGATAATGAAATATATACAGCATAATCACTCAGAGCTTTTGCCAATGAAAGCTTTGCTGGGCCTTTGGTTGGTGGTTTAAAATAACCATTTATGCCCTTAGGCATGTCTCATTGTAATACTGACCATCAAATTTAGCATCTCACATTAATTTCAGACTTTATGGGCTAAATACACCAAACTTATTAATCTTCTCTTGGGAGGATTGAATTTGGCCTTGTGACTAAATTAGGGAATTGAATGTGCTGCCAATCTGCTTTTCTAATTGAGTAGACATCCTGTCATGCTTGCTATCATTTGAGGAATTTAGGATTTTTTTATGTAGGTTTTCCCTTAGAACTAAGTAGATTTTACTGATGTACAAGTTAACTCTGGAGGTCAACACTATCATGATTCTTAAACTACAATGGTATATGTTTTCATGCATCCAGCTAGATTGTGAAGCTGTGCTCCTTGCTTTATTTACATATTCCTGTCAGTTTTCTGTGTTTTTTGTTAGCACAACTTAATCTCCTTCACATGTGTGGGGAGTTGACTTTTGAAGTCGGATATCATTTGCTCCCAATATTTTCAGGTATCTAAAACTTCACAAATGACAGTTATAAATAATTTTGGATTAAGAATGATAAACACTGCACTTATGACAAACTTCTAAAACAAAAAAAGTTTTCAAAACATTCATCAAAATTCATTCAGCTCTAGGTATTTTGAACATATGTTAAAAAATAGAAACTAACTTTGTCTGCTGCAAATAAGTTTTAAAATAAAATTATCAATATTTTATACCTATATTTTTGAGGCAAAAAAGTGAAATTTAAATAATGAATGCAAAACTCAAAATCAAATTTTGATAGAGCTGGTAATGTCTTAATAAAAAACATAAGGACTTATAAATCCTATCATTAGCCTTTATTATTAATAGATTCCAAAATAAAAAAGAGCAATTGTGATAATCTAGTCTGACCTGTATAACTTAAACCATTAGACTTCACCAAAATAATTACCTGCTGAACAAAAGTGTACCTTTAATAAAAAAAAAAAATCCAAAGTTGAATTAAAAAAATCCAGTGATGGAGCACCACTGCGTCCTTTGGTTAATTGTTCCAATGGTTAATCATCTCTCAGTTTAAAATAATAAAAAAATCACACTTCATTTAAAGACTGATCTCCTTGAATTCATCATTATAAGGCATGTTCTCCAGTCCCTTAATCATTCTCACGACTCTTCTCTGAGCCCTCTCTGACTTATTAACATCCTTCTTGAAATGTGGGCATCAGAATTGGACAAGCATTCCAGCAGCAGTTTCACCAGTGTTAAATATGGAGGTAAAAAACCCTGACAATTCTTTGAGATCACCTTGTTTATGCATCCAGAGATTTCCTTGGGCTTTTTGGTCACACCAGGAGCTCCTTTTCAGCTAATTATCCACCACAGCTCTTAAATCTTGTCTCCCATCCTGTAAGTATTGTGCAGTTCTTTGTTCCTAGATGTGTACCTTTACATTTAGCCAAATTGAAGCACATTGTTTACTTGTGCTCAGCATACAAACTGAGATGTATTGCCCTTTCCAAGAGATGTTCTATTTACTAGTCCCCCAATTTTTGTATAATTTGTAAACTTTGTTAGTGATTTTATTTTCTTCCAGGTCATGTTAAATAGCATAGTGACAAGAAGTGATCCCTACAGGATCCCACTAGAAACACCTCTTTGTTGATGATTGCGCATTTACCCTTGCAGTTTGAGCTCTATTAATTAATTTAATTCTTTTCATCTGTGCCATGTTACTTTTATATTCTAGTTTTTAATCAAAATATCATATGGTACTAAGTCAGATGCCTTACAACCAAACCTGTAATCTCATCAAAGAAAGAGGGGAGTACAAGTTCCATTGAAAGTCAGTGTGCTAAAGTTGCTTACACACTTTGGGAAATCTCACTGTAAATGCCTTACATCTGATTATTGCTGTTAGCATATTAAGGCTGATCTGTCTTCTCCCCCTGCCCTGACTGACAACTGAAACCAGAGCCTTTTCAGCCATTGCATGCTGTCTTGAGTTTTGAGTACTGTAACTCTCACTAGATCTTGGTCTTCTCTAGACCCCAGTGTCACATTCCTGCACTGCTGGATGGCAGGTGTGGAGCATTGGTATACTGGAGGGTCAGATCAAGAGCTGGTGTCTAAGATGGGAGGGAATAGCCTACAGTGCTAATTTTGGCATGTATACCAATTGTATTTATTTATTTCCCCCCTCCTCTTCTCCCCTCCCCCTGAATATGGTACACACGACAGCTGGGCTTTTGAGGCTACAGGTTTTCATGAATTCTGTCTTTGCTTTCAAGTAGTGATGGTTATTGGTCATTGTGTGTATATTGTATGTATTCCTGTTCAATGCTTTTTCCTTATGTTCTTTCTCTTAGAGAAGCTGTGACCTACTTACTGTTGTAAAGTGCATGGTTATATAATTGGATTGTTTGACACTTGCATAATTTCAGAAGTGAAGGATATTTTCCCCACTTCTTCCATTTTCATGTAAAATTCAGCCGCAGCATGACCAAGGAGATAAAGCAGCGACAGCGATTTTAGAGATTTGGTACTGTGATGAAGTGTGTAATCACATCTTGTAACTGTATCAAAAAATTAAATCATCAAGAAGGAAATAATACAATGTTTTGACTCCTCTCACCGAGAGGCAGATGTCATGGGAAGTGTATTACATTTAGTATAGCTTTGGAGGCTCAATGAAGAGTTGATGTATGCAAAATGTATGATCGCTTCCACTTTCCTGACGTCCCAACAAATTCGTAAGACATTCCCACCAGTGCCAGCCACGGAAATTGACTCTTCTCATAGGTTTTCTTGTGTTCCAGTAGTACCGTGAACAGGAAGCCATTCGTCTATGTCTAAAGCACTTTCGCCAGCACAACTACACTGAGGCTTTTGAGTCACTGCAGAAGAAAACCAAGATCGCGCTAGAGCACCCTATGTTGACAGATCTTCATGACAAACTGGTGCTGAAAGGAGACTTCGATGCTTGTGAAGAATTGATAGAAAAAGCAGTAAATGGTAAGTGACTCCAGAGCAGCATCTTGGCTGGAAAGTCTATTGAAGTATAAACTTTCCCATATTGTACCTTAAAGTGTACACTGCAGTGTTGTGGTGGCTTTTGTTCTGCCTTATATAAAGGGAGCTATTTAGAATCTGAGACGTGATACTTCATGGTGGATTGTTTGTTTTAAACCCCTCTAGCTGGTCAGCACACAAATAATATTTTAGGAGGGATTGGAATGAGGGCAGTGGCTTTGTGAAGGGACTGCATGTCTTGTAATATGATGCCATTTATAAGAAGTAAGAAGACACTGAGGTGGAAGGAGGAGAGACTCAGGCTTTTGGAGCAGAGGCACCGGGGCTAGTTTCATTATAAATAAGTTAATATTAACCCTTATTTAGAGTGCAGGCGGAGCTCGAGTAGCAGAGTTGAAGTGATTTTGCCCTATACAGTAAATTTGGAGCACAGCCAAGATTAGAACTCGGCAATTCCTGGCTCACGGTATTGTGCTGTGACTGTGCATTTACTCTGCGTAGGTGAAACTTATACTGGCATGACACAAGCAAATCTTGGGGTAATTCTTTTGACTTCAGTAGAGCTACAGTGGCGTAACAGTGTATCATCATGGTGAATCTGGCCAGAGGTTTTTTTTCCTTCTGAGCTAAACTCTCCTGCTTTGTATGGCTAACACACCCCTCTGGAAGTAACCTTTTATGTGTCTGATGGCAACATCAATAATGCAGTTTTTATCAAAATAGCGATTGTTCCTGGGACTGAAAAGAAGCATAACTAAAGATAGCCTCATGACTTGTGTGTCCTTTAAAAACCAAGTACATAGACTAGCATGTCCTGTTTACTGTTCGGGATTTTGCAGTATTACTTTCATTTTCTCCAGCTTTCTAGATCATGCTTTTTCTGGGAAGTGCTTGAGTACTTTCTCCTTCTTGAACAAATGATTCATATCTGCTGCAGTGTTCTCCCACTTATCCGAATGTAGAAGTATTTACAAAGGACAGGTATGGCTATGTCAGAGTCTCAGATATCCTGTGTTTCTCTGATTAGCAAATCACGGTGGCTTTGTATCTTAAAAATCTTTTTGTGGTGAACAATTCACCTGCCCAGCTCCTAGCACAATTTAAATGTCAGATTTGCATTGGCTGCTGACATCATTTGGCATACAGAAATGTCCTTGAGCGATTGATTACATAGTATTTTACTGAAGCAAGCAATGTGCAAAAATCTCTGATCTTCTAACTGTAGGCTAGCTGTACAGTAGAAAGGCTTGCTGGTATAGTGTGAAATGCAGTGTATACTGGGTCCCTGAGTGAAATAAGGTAACCCGGTAAAAACATTTGTTACAAATATATCTACAGTAGGCCTTTTCCCCTGATACAACTGTGCCACTTATTCACATCCCTGAGTGGAATAAATTATATTGACAAAAGTGGTATTGTAGACGTAGTCTTAGGCCTGATCTACATTGCTGCTGGCAGTCGACTGGAGATGAGCAAGCCACATAGCTATGACCTACCTACCTGTTCAATCCTGCTGCAGAGTAAGCAGTGTAGACATATCCTTAGTTAACATCCCATCTGCAACTTGAAGCATGTTGTGTGGTACTGCATCCTTGTGTTCTTGTTCCAGTTTATTATAACTGTAGACGGAACCATTTAGTCTTTCTAATCTTTTGGAACGACTTAGCATGAATTTTTACTTTCACATGCCATGCTACGGTCCATCACTGATTTCTGAAGGAGGACTATAAATCTGATGGGTAATAGAGTTATACCATAAAAATATCCACAACACCTGGCTAATTGAAGCTCCCAGGTAACTGAAGGTTTGCTTGTATTGTCAAACAGCAAAGTGTAATCTTGCTTATCTTCTACTGCTTCTCCCCTTCTGCTACTTAGACTGTTACCCCTCAACCTTCTCACTGGCTTTGCCTGACCTTCACGGTTACAAGTCCTTAATACCACTTTTGACTCCTCCTTTGTGTGGTCCCGTTACCTCTGTATGGTTATCCTCACAACATCCCTGTGAAGTAGGGAAGTGCTGTTATCCTGAAGCACAAACATTGACTTAACTGAGGTCACGCAGTAATCTGACAGACCCAAGAATTGAACCAGTACTTAGAGTCCTAGGGCTTACTGGACTGGCCCTTCTCTCATTGGCCTTCAAAGCCAAATAACTTCTGCCTGACCTACTGACTCTTCCCATTTTTCATCCTGTACTTCTACCACGTACACCTGCTCACTATGCTCTTTAACGCACTTAACTGCTCCTTTTTCCTCTCCTGTTCTTCCTTTTTGCACCTTTCTCATGCTGTCTTCTGAGTTTGAAATGGCTTCTCATGCACCTCCCTGTCCTCAAGTTCCCTGCTTAAACTTATTGTGAAACCTTCCTACATTAATTTCTTCACCTGTAGTGTCTGGGGCTTTTTCATGCCTGAACTCTTGTTCCATGTATTAGTTTGTTTTATAATAGCTCTTCAAATAGACTTTTTGGTCATATAGTGCTGTGTATACTTACTATGCTGTATAAATGGACATTTAAAGAGAAAATATACAAATGCCCAGTTATCTTTGAATCCCTTCAGAGACTTTGAACTCCCCTGTCAATTACATAGCCTAAACCTGAGCATATAAACTTTTGACCTTGCATTGATTTGGAGGTTCATAACCTTAACCTCACTTCACCACTGCAGTTTTTAACAGAGGCGCAACAGAGTTAGCTTAGCACAAATTAAGTTAAGAATGGGGGGTTAATATTTGCAATGCTAAATTTAAAATTTGGTGTGCATCTCTTGCAGGCTGTCACCATGTATTAGTCAGAGAAAAAGGTCTGAGTGGATGAGAATGAAAGTTAATGGAAGTAGAAGTAAATTTATTTTTGCATTGTTAGTGCTGAACATCAATGCCTTGTACCATCTCACTGGATAATTTTTTTGAGAACTTTTTGGCAGGCAACCACACATTTTTCCCAGAGATTTTTAAGACTTCCTCATGTGCATTATGTTCAGAAAATGGGCATATTGAAACTCTGGCAGCTGTCTGACTTCCTCTCAAAAATAAAAGGTTCCCTAAATCTCAGCTGGGTCTCAGACATAGTGCAAATATCTCATATTTGGATTCATTCCTGCAGTTTCCAGGCAGCCTACGCTCTGACAGAGAAGCCTGGTTAATATTCCTATACAGCAAATGTAGAATCCAAGTTACTCAGTGGAATAGCATGAAATTACAGCAAAACATACATGCAGATTAGATTTCTCTTTGCAAGCTACAAGTAGTGTTCTAGTTGCATTTTCTTTCAAGGAGGTGCTCCATCTGGAAGGGTTCATGTCCCTATCTGAAGTCTGGTTATCTGTTGACAAATCATCCACTAGGTTGCCATCCAGAAGTCTTACAATATTTGTTGACAGTGCTCAATGAGTTTAGTGTATTAGAAGGAAATGGCTGAATCTTCCTGGAAGTTCCAGACACAGTGCAGTTTTGCGGGGTAATGCTAAGCCATGTGTGCTTTCTTCCTTCAGTTACTCTGTAAAATCTCTTGCTACGTAACCTTCAAATGGCTGACAAAACTGGTTAGTAAGTAAACTGTACCTCAGTGATGATTAACCTTTGATCTCTAGGAATTGGATGTTACTACATGCAAAATGCATCAGTGTTGTGAGAAGGAGTTATTAGATAAGGTACACCATGAGAGTTCTCTCTTCGGACACACAGGTAAATAGGAACATTAACCCATGTAAAAGGCTTCCTGGATGCTGGGAACTGATTTTCCTTTACAACTAATAAGCACTCAGATTGTTTCTGTAAATGGAGTTGAAAATACAGTTCTAAACAACTGTCTCATTGGGAACAGCTGATCAGAAATCTAATCTGGGCTAGATCTGATTCTCCAGGGGCCTATGCAGTGCATTGTCTTTTTAAAACATGTTTTATCAGCTCAGCTGACCTGGCAGGAACCTCAAGCAAGGTATTAGAAAAGATCAGGCACCTAGTACGAAATTCACCAAGGCCCCCTTCTGCTCATGTGCCAAACCACTAGTGATTCAGCTTCCAAAACAAGCCGCTGCTGATTTATAGAGCAAGTTGAATGAATGTGGAACTGCTTCCAGCTTAAAGAAACGTTTCTGGGAAGAGAGCTGGAATATTTCCAAACCAGTGTCCCGTGGAAGAAAAGAAGCAATATTAAAAGAAGCTGAAGGCACAGCAGAGGAGAAATGTTGTCTTGACAAGTGCAGCTTATAGGTATTGAGTATGAGAGTGAGGTTAAACCATGCTTTTCAGGTCAGATGGTGCAATTCATCTTTTTTTTTCTGTGCCAATTATCTGTTGGCTGCCATAGTGATTGATGCATCTGTTTAGCTCCTTTCCTGAAGACCAAACCATTCTAATGTTTCATAAAAGGTTGATTTTTTTTTTCCCTTCCTGTTTTGTGTCTAGTAAAATCTACCTGATTCTGCTGATGTGGAAATTTTGACTATTAAATAATGGAGCAAATACAATGCATGTATCTGTGGGGAAAATCAAAATGCCTGAGAACTTCTGAGGGTTTTATAAGTAGAATTGACCGATGTAACTCTTGAGTTTGTAAATGCTGCGTAATGTTTGAGGAGATCAGACTGCAGAAGCCAGAGTGCTCAGCCTCTTCCAGGAAGCACTCATTGACTTGTAGAATTAAGCTTTTAATTAAACCTTGATCTCAGTTCTGAGAAATTGACCTGAAAAAAAAAAAAAATTAAAAACATGCTATGGAGAAAGTTCGTTGTGTGCTACAGAGTTTTTATACAGTTTTAATTTTAATTTTCCACTTAGAGGCATCTGGGATAAGTAATACACTTTTGAATCAGAATCTGTACGCCTAAGAAATGAACTCCTATAAACTAAGTTCATTATTTTTTCAAACCCCTTCTTTACACCCAAAAGTCTAGGCTCTGGCATGGGGAAAGATAAACATCACATTCTTCTCTTTCTTCCTAGGATTAGAAAGCAAGGTTGGGGGTGGGAATAACCCAGCACATATATGGGAAAAATAATGCAAATATAGGACTGACCAGTCTCCATGCTAAAGCATGGGCAGAGATGAACAAGTGGACATTGTTTTTTTGTTTAGATTTATAAACTGCACCTTGTGGTTCAGGGAGCATGTATATAATCCAACCCTGTACAAATCTGCTTTTTATCAAGGATTCTAAAAGCCCAGTCCTCTTTGTGTCCCTGAGACTCCAGCTCCCAAGCCACCAACAAAAGAACACCCAACTGAGAGATGAGATTGAAGACTAGCATTTGCCATTCTAGATAACACCAGTGATTTGAATCGCTTGTGAACTGATATCCTTACACAGTGCATTCCTTTTTGAAGCATCTGTGTGCCCTTGTACTATAAGTACTAAACGGTAAACATAACTTGGATAAGGACTCAAGGAATGAAATAGTAAAATTAAGGCTGCACATACAATCTTCGTCTCCAGCCACTTAAATAAAGCCACCCATGGTGTGGGATGCAGCCACTGTTTCACACACAGCAATGCTACTAATCTTTTAGATCAGTAATTTGGAGAATCATGTATCTGGTTGAAACTGTAGGGGGGGATATTTAGGAAGGAAGACATGTTGCCAGCCATATTGGGGAAATTGACTGGAAAGCTCAGGTTAACACCCCTCCTTGTACTACAATATCATTACTGAGATAGCTGGTCGAGGACATATTGTTAGATCTTAACCCTTTCTCATTTCCTCATTGCGTTTTTCAAAAAACATTAAAACTAATTTACTTTTCTTTTTTAATTCAATGACTTTCTCTCTCTTCTCAGCATTTAAACAATTTACTTTTGCTTTTTTTTATTTCTTAAAGAAAACTCTAGGAGAAAGCACCTGACCCAGTTTCAGCTCAACATGAGCTAAAATGGCTGCATTTACTCATAGACCCATAGACTTTAAGGTCAGAAGGGACCAGTACGATCATCTAGTCTGACCTCCTGCAAAATGCAGGCCTCAAGACCTCACCCACCCACTCCAGCAATAGGCCACCAACCTATGACTGAGTTATTTACCTCCTTAAATCATGATTTAAGGACTTTAAGATACAGAGAATTCACTGGTAGGTGAGCCATGCCCTGTGCTACAGAGGAAGGCGAAAACCCCCCAGAGCCCAGGCCAATCAGCCCTGGGGGAAAATTCCTCCCCGACCCCAAATATGGCGATCAGTTAAACCCTGAGCATCTGGGCAAGTCTCAACAGCCAGTTGCCCACGAAACAATTCTCTGTAATAACTCCGAACCCACCCCATGTACTTTCCCTTCTTAGGCCACTTGTAAATCCACCACCCGTAGCCAAATATCAGTCAATTTAAAAAATAAGCCATCTAATCATACCATCCCCTCCATAAATTTATCAAGCTCAGTTTTGAAAGCAGTTATGGTTTTTGCCCCCACAACTCACCTTGGAAGGCTATTCCAGAACTTTACTCCTCTAATGGTTAGAAACCTGCGTCTAATTTCAAGCCTAAATTTCTTGATGGACAGTTTATAACCATTTGTTCTGGTGTCCACATTGGTGCTGTACTCAAATAATTCCTCTCCCTTCCTGATATTAATCCCTCTGATGTATTTATAGAGAGCAATCATCTCCCCCCTCAACCGTCTTTTGATTAGGCTAAACAAGCCAAGCTTCTTGAGTCTCCACTCATAGGGCAGGTTTTCCACTCCACAGACCATCCTTGTAGCCCTTCTCTGCACCTGTTCCAATTTGAATTCATCCTTTTTAAACATGGGGGACCAGAACTGCACACAATATTCCAGATGGGGTCTCACCAGTGCCTTGTACAGCAGCACTAACACCTCCCTGTCTCTACTTGAAGTCCCTCTCCTGATACACCCTAGAACTGCATTAGCTTTTTTTCACGGCCACATCACATTGGCGGCTCATAGTCATCCTGTGATCAACCAGTACTCCCAGATCCTTCTCCTCCTCAGTCTGTTCCAACTGATGCGTGCCCAACTTATAGGAAAAATGCTTGTTGTTTCTCCCTAAATGCATGACCTTGCACTTCCCATTATTAAATTTCATCCTATTCCTGATACGCCAGTTTACAAGGTCATCCAGATCTTTCTGTATGGTATCCCGATCCTTCTCTGTATTGGCAATACCTCCCAACTTGGTGTCATCCGCAAACTTTATTAGCACATTCCCACTTTTTGTGCCAAGGTCAGTAACAAAAAGGTTGAACAAGATCGGTCCCAAGACAGATCCCTGAGGGACTCCACTGGTCACCTCCCTCCAGCTTGACAGTTCATCCTTCTTATTTTAATCTGAAAAATCTTTTATAACACAATGGAAGTGCGAACGTGCAGCTATAGGTTGGGTTTTTGTGTGTGTTTTGCAGATGGCTTGTTCAACCAGTACATCAGTCAGCAGGAATACAAACCACGGTGGGGTCAGATTCTCCCCAGAAGCACCAAAGGTAAGACTCTAAATGGAAATACTTACGAAAATTACCCATGCATTACTAATTGTCACCACAGTACGTTGTGCCTACAGTGCACAAAAGGTGATGAAAGAAAGGTTATTGGATAGCTGAATCCAGTTTTTTACAGGAACAGCTGATGTGATTTACTTTTCACTTGGACACAATGCATTTATTTTCAGATGCTAAAACAATGCAAGTGAATGTACAATTCAGTAAGGAACCCTTCACAAACAATCGCTTTAAACCAAAAGTTATAAAAGTCATTTTAAAGCCAGTCACAGAGAGTTGGAGGTTTAAACTAAGTAATCACCGTTTTTATTCAGATGATTGAAGTTAGATCCTAAGAAGTGGCAAGAAATTGTAACATTTTGTGAATATATTAACTTAATGCGGGTGAGGTGAGGTGGAGAGTGGGAGAAATTCCAGATGCTGATGAACCTTGTAACACTTTAGAAGGTACTATACAAAACTAGGAATAGATTCTACATCACATTACTCTTTGAGGGATAGTTTTTCGCAGTCTATACTGTGCATTCAGCCACATTCGGGGTTGGCAGTTAACGAGCACGTAGCACTCTGCCCAACTATTTCTAGTGATGTCTTAGCCAAGAATTTGGTCAAACCCAAACTTCTACAAGTATATATAATATTGGGATCTTTAATGGCTGTTCAGGCAGATGGGGAGCTAGACCCCCAGCCTCCTCTCCCACTGCTCGGGCCATTCAGTGATAGAAAAGTTGACTTAAATGGGCAGCTGGAGGTGGCATGGGCATGAATCATCAGGATGATTGGGATGAAAGGGGGAAGTTGGGTTTTCTAGGGTGAAAGAGGAGCACTTAAGGGACCATTCCAGTTGACTTGGCTTCAAGCAATCAGAGGCTTCTCTTCCTTGTGCCTTGGGCTATGAAGCAATCCTTGGCTGCCCCTAATGTTATGGGCTGCAAAGGTTGGCTTAAGTACAACAGCCTTTATGGACCTGAGGATGTGTTAAATTCTCTTCTTACAAGGCACTCTCTATACTAATAGCACTGTATTCCCTTAGTTTACCTGCGACTGTGTGTTTTTCTTTCAAAGGTAGACCTAAAAAGCACTTGGACAATAGGAGAAAAAAATCTGAGTTGCCCTGAGGAAAAACAGGCAGTTCTCCAGATATTTGCTGTGTATGTTTTGAATGTTTGAAGAACTGTGGGCTGTTTAAGTTGGGTTGCTTCTACTTGGGTTTTATGGCATGAATGCATTTGTTTTAAAACAATGTATCATAAAAATTTTCCTTTGTTTTTAACAAGGTGATGGAGAGGACTGCAGACCGGGAATGAGAGGAGGCCATCAGATGGTTATTGATGTACAGACAGGTGAATGACATTTATTCTTTCAAAAAGAAAGTTCTGTCATATTTTTAATTTGGGACTTAATTGTGTTCAGCTGATACTAGCTCAGCTACAAATATGCAAATATGTTTTTTCTTTTTAAATGTTGGGATCAAAACTATTCAATTTAGTGCATCTAGGCTCATTCTGCTTCCCTTATGTGGAGCCCTACTCCAGTTTTCTAGATTTCAGTCCGCTTGTTTTGGTGATGTGGGAGTGACTTCTGTTCCCGATCTGATGTTTGCATTGCGAGAGGGTGTGTTACAGGTGCCCTTTCTCCCCTCCCCACTGCAGATTGGAGGAGCACAAGTGAAGATGATCCCTAACTCTCACTGATAATCTAGGAATCTACTGATTTAGAGCCATGACTTTTTTCCTGAAAAGGGGGGTTAGGGATCTTAAAACTAAACAGATCATTTTAAAAAATGATTAGTCATGTACTATGAGCCCAGTTATTGTAAGAAGTGAGATTGCTGATGCCAGTCTCGTTGCAAGAATTCATACCAATGAAACCTAGCTTGTTAAAAAAAGCAAACTGAAAACCCAGACAGTAAAATGGAATAAAATTCAATCTTAAATTGTATAATATGTAGTAATTGCCCCATGCTTTGATCTCACATCTTGCTTTTTGTCTTGAATACTTTACAACAACTGGAATTTCATTTATTTGAGCTCTGTAGATCAGTCATCCTCGTATCATGTGTCCAGAGACAGGCAAATCCTTGAGCTAGCTTCTCAGAATTACAGATGAATAAATAATTTTCTCACTAGCTACCAGCCTTTTAAAATTTTTTCCTCTGCATCAGTGGTTCAGTGGGCCAGTAAATTTTATATGGTGCTTTCTCTTTAATTCGATCCTTGTTTGCTCTGATTCTCTGAGTTTTATCGGCACTTATTCTGCCAAAATATTTCAGTTAATGGCAAACTTCTGCCCTTTAGACTAGTTTTGATTGTTTTGGGTATGTGTTTCTGTTAATACTCACTAGCTCGAGGGTTCCATTTGGCCTGGCTGAGGCAATTCCAGGGTTACCTTGTAATTATTGCCCCTCTAAATTACTCTCTCATTTATACTATTCCTTCATCTGCCTTAGGGTTTCTAAGTTTCACTGTGTCTGTCTAATTGTAATAAGTATATAAATCTTTAGCCCATAGGTACTTTGTCTGCGCTGCTATGGAGAAAAATAGTTCTAGGTTCCATGTAAAATACAAGAAGGGTACAGTTAGAGCCCCCCATAGGTACAAAATATATGGATCAGCATTCAGAAGAAATGGTCCAAAGATATTCACACCACATCCGCAGATACGGATTTTCAGGGCTCTAGGTACAGTCCCTGCTCTAAAGAACATATAGTCTGTCTGTCAAAGGGTGGGGAAAAGGAAGGCACAAACAGGATGGTCACGGTACTGATTGACCACATCTGGGCAGTTTGATAGTGTATTTTGTTACATATGTTCACTTGCTGTTTAACCTTGCTGTTCCCAGTCAGCAGACTTTATTCAAATACTCCTAACAAACATGGTTTCTTACCTTTCCCCACCTAACCAAGGTGATGAATACAATGTAATAGTGAGGTGAGTTAGCAGGGAGAGAGGGAGGAGTACCATACCGTTTGAGATGTCCATATTCTGGCTGAGGGTGCAGTTTGCCGCTTGTGTAGGTGGACGTGCAATAGTTTTAATCTAGCTGTCTTGCTGAAAGTAGCAGTGAGGACATGGTAATGCTGACTGCATAAGCCTGTTTTACGCTTCTGGGTAGGTACTCATGTTGCCTGCCACTCCTCAGTGCTGTTTTTAGCAAGCTAGCTAGAGTAAAGCTACCGTGGATACATCTGTGCAAACTGCAGATCACACTCCTGGCTGCAGTTTGACATCCCCTTTGAAGGGCAAGGAGGAATATGGGATTATTATTGAAAATTCAGGGGCGTTGAGGGTGACCATGTTTGTTGTAGATGTATAGATGGGGAACAAAAGCTTGTAGCAAGTTGAGGTGCTTGGTGTGAGGGGTGAATATATTTCAGAATACTTGCTTGTTCACCATTGACTTTTGTTATGGTTTCCTGGTTTGATAAAGACAACAGAGTCCTGTGGCACTTTTAAAGACTAACAGATTTATTTATCTCATGAGCTTTCGTGGGAGAAAAAGCATCTGACGAAGCAGGATTTTCTCCCACGAAAGCTCATGCGATAAATAAATCTGTTAGTCTTTAAAAGTGCCACAGGACTTTGTTGTCTTTCTACAATAGACTAACACGGCTACCCCTTTAGAATTTGACTACATGGAGGGCACTGAATACAGCCGTTTGAAGTGGAAATCCATCAACTTCATGAAACAACTTGCACAGATCCAGACTAAAGCATCTGACGAAGTGGGATTTTCTCCCACGAAAGCTCATGCGATAAATAAATCTGTTAGTCTTTAAAAGTGCCACAGGACTCTGTTGTCTTTCTACAATAGACTAACACGGCTACCCCTTTGGAATTTGGTTTGATAAAGTTCTTGACCTTTGTCACCCAATATACAATTGTTGCCTCAGAGAAGAAGTACTCTGTTTAGATGAGGCTGACAAATACTGTTCCTGGAGAGAGGCAGAAGAGTCTGAGGAAGATCAGAGGATAAATTTGCTTTGTTAGAGATTGTTTTTGAGAGAAGTACAACCATGGGAAATTAAAGTTGGGAGCGCACTCTAGTGGCTATAGATTTAGTTGCCAAGATTGAATGATTATTTCAAAGCAGGAGGTGAGGTGCTGATACAAATAAGGGCTGTATGCATTTTGACATGAAATATATTACACCTTTTATGATTGAATGCACTAGTAAGTGTGATTCTTCCTTCTTACTCAGTGCTCAGGACCTCAGAGCATGTTGACTTGCTCTGGCTTTCACCTGTGAGATCATTCTGATATTAAATAAGGTCAGTCTTCCATTTTCTTAAACTGGCTAGCGAGTAACTGACGAAATCAAGCACATGTACTTTGTTTTCTGGGAGAACTGGAATTCCTCTCATTCTTTTAGTCAGTTTCACTAGCTTTATACCTTCTAGTGACAGAGGGTAACTTTGAACTGTTCTTGCAGCTTTGGAGAAAGGATTACCTTTGGGAGAATTCTTGGGAGGCTGTACTCAGTTTTGCTCCTGGGCCTGCAATTATCAGTATGTTTTATATGGTGGTGGCTTTGCTCATGAAGATGATCTAGGTGTTTCTAGTATTTAATTTGACCCATGAGCAGAACAGGAAGGTTCCTGGTACTATTTATATTGCAAAACTTGCTTCTACTAATGGCTGCTCAGGCTTCCTTTTGGGCAGGTTTTATGGAGGCTGTGGTAATTTGGTGAGGCATGGCTAAGGATGTGTTTTACCAGCTGAAGCTAGTCTCATTGGGCAGCCTCAAGTATGCCTGATGATAATGGAAAAAGGAAGAAAGGAATATGCACCTTCCCCGTTTGTTCCTGGGAACAAGACTGGTTAATAATTTGCACTTAGCACTTTTCATCACGGGATCCAAGTGCTTTTCAAAGATTGGCATTATCCCCATTACCATCCCTCAGCCTTGATGTAGGGCAAGGGTAAGTGGCTTGCTCCATGTCTCCCAATAAATCAGTGTCAGGAACAAACCCCAGTTCTCTGATGCCCAGGCCTAATCTGTGTGTCTTATATACAGTTCTGCTCGCTCTTGGTTTTTTATAAAAATGAGCCAGCAAAAATGAAAGACTTCACTGTCCACAGGCTTAAAGCAGAATGCCAAAGGTTATGTTACCCTATGGGTACACGTGTGATATTGGTATGTTGCTTCTAACAATTCAGTCACACTGGACAAGGCAGCACTAATGTAAATATTTCTGGGAGTAGATTGCTTTTTTTATGGGTGGCAGTGAAGGGGATAAATACATTACTTACTAGGTTATCTCTCCTTTAAGGTAATCAGGTCATACTAAAAATGTTTTTTAGAAACCGCGAGGTGTCCACAAGTTAGAATGCTCTAGTGCTACAGTCTCAGGAAAGCTGGAAGCTAAAATGACTTTTGATGTAGTGCTGCTTTCTCTCTTTTTTGGGTTGTTTAGACACATTGGAGGGCAATGGAGCGGACGGGCACCTCCGGTCTGTATCTGAAGAATATAGTCTGATATGCATGGTGCAAAAAGGTCTGATAACTGTAGCTTTTAGGTAAGAAATCTTATTAGGATGAGACAGTGTTCCAGTCAAATACAGAACACCACAGCAGTCATTCATAACATATCTCTGTAAAAGTATATTCATTAGCCAACTTAGATCAAGGACAATAATGTGATACACTCACAGGCACATACTGTTTAAAACACAATATAGTGTGTGTCATTTCCTTTTTTCTTCACAATAGGTCTGTTTTTAAATAACTCTTTATATGGGACACAGGACAGTTTTCGGTACCTTTCAGGAAAGAAAGTTAGGGCTGCATTTGGGGAGCTCTAATGTAAGGAAACAGGGATCAACATTAGACGTAAGTGCTCTGCTTAGTTCAATAACAGGACTTCAGTGCCTTCTTTCTTACGCAGATTCTGGCAAAATACCCAAACAGGAGTGCAGGCTTTGATTTCAGTATGGCGTTCCAAGCTGACAGAGCTTTGATTCATTTTGTAAGAGGATTCAGATATCTACCATTGGGACCTTTGTCCAAATGACCTCTAGCATGCTTTAAGCCTTTTATTGAGCAAATGGGAGGCAGGTTCAATATAGCAACAGCATTTAAAAAGGAAAAAGGGTGCCACTTAGTGTCAGGATGCCAGACATAGGTTTTAAGGCTCGTCTTTGACTGGAATACAATGCATGCTTCATCAAGGAAGTGCTCCTGCAGTTGCATAGTTAAGGTTGAGTTGAGTTTTGCTCTGAAAACAGGAGTTCAGTCATTTTATTTATTGTTCCTGAAATTGCAACACTTGCTTCTTGAGTCTAGAATGAATGTTCTGCTGACTGATAAGTTCCAAAGGGGGAGCTGTGTCAGTCTAGTTCAGTAAAACAAACAAGGAGTCCTGTGGCTCTTCTAAAGACTAACACATTTATTTATCACGCGAACTTTCGTTAAGTGCGATAAAGAAACTTGTTAGTCTTTAAAAGTACCTCAGGACTCCTTGTATGATTTACAAGTAAATTAACTAACTGATTTAGATATTGAAATACATTTTAAAAGGCCCTTTGTGAAATGGAGCAGTCTGTGTTGCTGCACTTTCCCCTCCCAATTAAATAAAATAGACTCTGCAAATATCGCATAGGTAAGACTCCATGAAATCTCAGGTGTGTAGGCTACATTGGGATTAATATTCATTTTTTCCTAACATTGAGTGAAAGCTTCTTTGTTCATCTGCTTCTCTGTTGTCTCCTTCACAGAACTGCACAAAGAACTGACCTGAAAATGAATGCCACTTTCTCTTGTTTCCTTCCTTCCGTCATGGGAGGGAAGCCAAGCCATCCTTCAGAAGGTCCACCATTTTATCTAGGACAAGGGAGGCAAATTTCTAGGTAGCTAAGCTATGGGAAGGTTAATGGAAAGGGAGTTGCAGTAGTCAACTGACCACAGATGAAGGCCTAGTTCATAGTTTCACCAGGGGTGGAATCAAGGCAAGGGTATACATGGGCAATGCTGCAGAGATATGAAAGTCAGATTCAGACAAGAATTATGGGAAAGGTAGCAAAAGATGATACCAAGGGGCAGGGGGACAGACAGCGGAGACAGATGGGAGGCTTAAGTTGAGGGAGGAGTTTACTCATTAAGAAGAGTGCTTCTGTCTCAAGATGCTTGCTTGAAAGCTGAGAATAAGATGTGAGTGGACTTGGTTGAGGGGAAAAGAGGTGTCCTCAAAAGTGTTGGGAGAAACACTGTTTGTTCATTTGGGTCCCTTACCATCACACAGTTAATGGGACTACACATTAATCTTCCCCATCCCCAATTGTCTGTTCTTCAATTATTTACCCTGATTAACTTGGTTAGCTTATCATAGTCTACACGCTATAGAGTGTCTGACGAGTCTTGCCCACGTGCTCTGGGTTTAACTGATTGCCATACTGGGGTTGGGAAGGAATGGTGTCTCTTCCCCCTCCCCCCTTTTCCCCCCCCCCCCGGCATATTGGAGATTGGATTTAGTCATGGGTTGTTATATAGGCTTATTACCGGAGTGGGTGGGTGAGTTTCTGTGCTCTGCTTTTTTGCCAGAATAAGCAAGTTAGACGTGCTCTTGAATATAGTTTGTTCCTAAGAAATACTTACATTTTGGGCATAGCTAGAACAGCAGGGAATTCTAACCTCCAGATTATATCTGATAAGGGCTTTGGGCAGTTCTGTAGCCTCTTACAAATGTTCCCTGGTTAATCTGTAGGAGGAATTCTAATTTTGGGGCTGAGTGGTAAAGGCAGAGTTGAGAGGGAGCTTGAGTGATGCAGCATTACTTTTGATGCATATAATAAGGTTTTATTATAAACTGTATTTTTACAGTAGGTAATACAGTGGAATCCTGATCTGGACTGAGCCCTTCATATGTTGTTACAATATAGATAATTACCTTGCATGCTAGGCCACTGCCCTTTCTTTGTTGAGATTTATACTTGGTACCTGTTGCAATGCCAGCAAGAAATGACATTTTAAAAAGAAAAGATATTAAACTAAGTTGATTTGTTTACCTTCTCTCTGATCATTTTTCTTGTATGTTATTAATGTAGTTGTACTGGGAGAGCACCCCATTTCTGGCAGGGTCCCCTTGTGCTGTGTACACCCACAGGAAAAATGATGGCAACTTTCCCAAGGAGCTTGGAGTCCAAGACGAGACAGGAGATGGTTATAGACATGGGAGCACAAGGAAACAATAAGACAGTGTTCCTTTCTTCCCTGTTTGTTTTTAGTCTTTAGATTACAATCTGTGGAGCACAAATTATTTTCCTGTATGTCTGTGTAGTGTTTAGCACATTTTTGGAGCTACTATAGTACTAAAAAGGATTGCTCACATCTCAGGTATGTGGTAGAAAATTTCCATGTAAGCTGATATTACACCAGTCTTCTGTTTAACTTTGATACAGAGTAGATACTTCCTCTCATCTGTGGCATGTAAAATTGATCTAGTCTTGGTCAAAGTACAGATACTTGATGTGTAGAAAAGCAGTTTAATGGAAGCAGAACACAACCCTGAAGAGCATCATTGTTCCTTAGAATTTGAAGACAAGAACTTTAACTTGGATCTTTGCTGTTTTATGTATTTCTTTGGTTGGTTGGCTTGAGAGAGCTGAGGGAGCAAGTGAAAGGAGCGAGATTGTAGGATTCCTTGTTCTTATTCCTCTATGTAGTTATAGAACTTCTGCACCATCTTAGAATTAATACTTGTAATGATTTTTTAATCATGTAAGGCAGAACAAAAAGACTACCAGTGAGTTTTGCTGGACACAGAGATTGAAAACTGCATCAAAATTGCAGAGCTCATCCTGGACTAGTCTCTGGCTGCCAGCTGTATTGAAGTACCTGAAGAACTGAGTAAATGACGTTTTCCACTACCCGTGCTTCAGTATTTCCATGTTGTTACTTGTATTATTAGAATAACACTGCTGGGAATGGATCGGTTTTATCTTCTCTCCTTTTGTCTTACAAATCATTGTGAGATTAAATTGTTTCCTTATAATGGCTGCATGTAAAGCTTCCTTTTACCATTTGTACTTTTAGGACAAGTATTTAACAGCAATGAAGGTAATGTTTATTTTCCTGGCTTACTGAAATGTTTAAATTGGAATTGGAACTTCAGTGCATTAGGCAGTCTTCAAACACATAGGAACATGTGGTCCATGTCCTGACTATCTAGTCCATTAACTTAAAATGCCAAATACAATTAATACCACTGCTGTGTTTTTAAAGGTGAACTGGAAGTTTCAAAATGTAACTTCTATACCCATAAGGGGTGCGTGTGTGCGCGTGCACATATCTAAAGAGGGCAAGGAAGTGAAACGGTCACTGCAGAATTGAGTGACCCTTGATTTGTGAGTGAAAGATAAAAATATATTTTACTTAAACCCTAGAAGAACAGTTGCAAACATTAGCTGAAACCATTTAAAAATTACAAATAACCATGAATCTCTTGGCAGCATATAAATTGGTGCATTGGGAAACACTGGTCTTCTAAATAAACTACTCTACAAAAATTATGTGCAGGCAATACCATAAATAATAAAAGATGTTGGGTTTTAATTTGTGCATGTATTAAAATGCCAGCAGAAAGGGAAGGAATGTGTCATTCTGGACTGCGTAATGATGGAGCCAGTATTGCTGAACTGGAATGTAGTTAGGCAAGTAAGATTAAAAGTAAATTTGACACATTGTTTGTGTACATTTATCTCTTCATTGCCACTCGTAAGTAGTGAGGTGCTTACAACTGGCGTTTACTTTGTGATATTTCACTCCTTTTGAATGCCTTGCAAGATTATTTCATTTACCAGCTTTTTTAAGCAGATAAAAAGGTTTAGCTTTCATTAGATTCATTCAGGTTTGCTATTAAACTTCAACTGGGTCAACAAAGCCTTCTCAGGCAGGCATGACGTTTTGGCAGAGACCCAATAGGATACGTGGTCTGTGCCAAATCTTTTATTTTCCTCAGCTCTCAATGAAGCTGTTGTGGTAATGTGGGTTTTGTGAACTGTGAGAATTTGTGCGCACAAAGGGACTTGCTCTTTGCAGGGAACATTGGGAGCTCTGAGCCCAGTAGGAAGGGTAATTAAAGTTAATGAACCAGGGTAACCTTTTCTTGGTGGTGCCCACTAGCACAATTAGAAACAAGGGTCAATAGCCATTTAAATTCTATATCACATTTTTAACTGTGCTGTTTAATTGGTACCGGATTGAAAGTTGGCAGACAGTCATTACACTAAACGAGTTCATAATTTTTTAAGGAAAGTACTTTAAGTGAAATCTTTGAGAGTTTTGAAAGCTATTTTCCCACCTCTCCCTTTTGTCCCCTTTAGAAATACTGCTCAATTTAAAGAAGAATAAATTTGATTAATCGCTTGCATTTTGGTATTAAAAATAAATTTTCTTTTGATAAGATCTGAAACTTCACTTCTACCAAGCCAATACAGTAGCTGCTTCCTACTCCTCTTCCTGTCAGTGCACTGAGATTCTTTTTCACTTCTCCTTTGTATGGAGACTAGATCCCATACTCCAAAGTTTCATTCATGAAGTATGGGTTGGACGAGTGGACCGTAAGGTGGATAGAAAACTGGCTAGATCAACGGGCTCAGCGGGTAGGAATCAATGGCTCGATGTCTGGTTGGCAACCAGTAACGAGTGGAGTGCCCCAGGGGTCGGTCATGGGGCCGGTTCTATTCAACATCTTCATTAATGATCTTGATGATGGGATAGACTGCATGCTTAGTAAGTTTGCGGATGATACCAAGTTGGGGGGAATGGTAGATACTCTGGAGGGCAGGGACAGGATACAGAGAGACTTGGACAAATTGGAACACTGGGCCGAAAGAAACCTCATGAGGTTCAACAAAGACAAGTGCAAAGTCCTGCACTTAGGACGAAAAAACCCCATGCACTGCTACAGGCTGGGGACCGATGAGCTAAGTAGCAGCGCTGTAGAAAAGGACCTGGGGGTTATGGTGGACGGGAAGATGAATATGAGCCAACAGTGTGCCCTTGTTGCCAAAAAGGCCAATGGCATATTAGGCTGCATCAGTAGGAGTATTGCCAGCAGATCGAGGGATGTGATAATTCCCCTCTATTCGACACTGGTCAGGCCGCATCTGGAGTACTGTGTCCAGTTTTGGGCTCCCCACTACAGAAAGGATGTGGACAAATTAGAAAGAGTCCAGCGGAGGGCAACAAAAATGATTAGGGGGCTGGAGAACATGACTTATGAGGAGAGACTGAAGGAACTAGGCTTATTTAGTCTACAGAAGAGAAGACTGAGGGGAGATTTGATAGCAACCTTCAACTACTTGAAGGGGTGCTCCAAAGAGGAGGGAGGTAGGCTGTTCTCGATGGTAACAGAGGATGGAACAAGGAGCAATGGTTTCAAATTACAGCTGGGGAGGTCAAGGTTGGATATTAGGAAAAACTTTCTCACTAGGAGGGTGGTGAAGCATTGGAATGGGCTATCTAGGGAGGTGGTAGAATCTCCATCTTTGGAGGTTTTTAAGGCCCGGTTAGACAAACCCCTGGCTGGGGTGATTTAGTGGGAGTGGTCCTGTTTTTTAGCAGGGGGTTGGACTAGATGACTTCGTAAGGTCCCTTCCAACCCTATTATTCTATAATTCTATGATTCAGTTGTATCTGAGCATGACTGGCTCAGGCTCCTATTGGAGCCCATTATGTTGGGTATTAATTGGCTGATGGTGCCATAATTTTAATTTGGCTCCGACTCTGATATTTAGCTCTGGAGGAATGGGCTTGGAACTTCGTCATGGAATTTTTTGACTCTGCTACTAACTTGTTTGTGAGGCCTTAGGCAAGTCCCTTTCCTGTAATTACCTCACTCTTAGGGATATATATCTGTTTTACAGAAGGGCAGACTAAACTAGAAAGTTTATGGCTGAGTCAGTATCAAACAGCAAGTCTGGCAGAGCTTGGAAGAGAACCCAGTCTCAGATTCTGCTTAATAGCCCACACAATATCCATTACAAAATCCCAATACCTTATTGAATAAATGTACTTATGCACACTATACTGAACATAAATATTAGTTCTCTAGTACTTATATAGCAAAGGACTGGCTTTGATTCTCCCTTTTGAGATACACAGCCATTATACATAAAATCAGAATAGACTAGTAAAAGGCCCTATATCTAACGGGGCTGCGTCAAGCCACTCTGAAAACTAAATCATTAAATAAACCACCTTCTTGTAATTGCTTTTTCAATTCAGAGGTGAGAGAATTGCATTAAAAAAGGAAATGACTTGAAATTAGTACCAGTTTCCATGTCCACTTAAAGAATGATTAATGTGAGCTGTCATTTCATCCTAGATGGCTCATAAATGTGTTTTAAGATCTTGTCTCTTCAAGCCATTCAAATTAAGGGGTTTTGTGTTTTTGAAAATGTATGTGTATTTTCATTTTTCTAGAAACTGTTTATTTGTTCGGTGGCTGGGATGGAACTCAGGATCTGGCTGACTTCTGGGCATACAGTGTGAAGGAAAACCAGTGGACCTGTATATCTAGAGATACCGAAAAAGAGGTACGTTCCCCCAAACACTTGTATCACTAATATGAGATTAAATGTATGATCTGTTAACAAAATTTGTCTTGCTTCTGTAATGCTTGTGTTTAGAGTGTTGCTTTTATTAAGAATCAGGTTTCCGAGGCTGAAGTTCTAGATTTTGAAGTGTTTATGTTGGATGAATGTGAAATATAGTGACCTCTTGGTCTCAAATACATTTCAAAGTAGAGGAGGGAAGAAGTTTATTATTTGTTAACAGCAGAATAACCCGCAAGATAGAGTCAAGGCAAGTGAGATAATATCTGTTATTGGATCAACTTCTTTTGGTGAGAGACAAGCTTTTGAGCTACACTGAGCTTTTGTTCAGGTCTGGGAAAAGAGAATATCACAGTGAAATACAAGGTTGAACAGATAGTTTATCATATTAGCATATATTCTAAGGGACCATTCAAGGTGGTGTGGGGTGTTAACAGACCAGTAAGGGTTAGTCCAGGCTTTGACAAAATAGCCGCCCTGCTAGCTTTGAACTAAGGCACCTAGCTGGGAGCCCCTGCCGCTGAAAAATCACCACCATGACTTTCTGCAGCAGCACAGAACTCCCTGCCGCCGAAATGCCACCAGATCCAGTGGGTGCTGCTGCAGGCGCTGATGGCTCTATTTTTAGGCTTCAGGGGATGCTCTGCCACTACAATTCTGCAGCGGAGCTAGGCACCACACTACAAACCCTGGGCACCATGATGAGCTGGTGCCGGGGAATTGTCGAGCAGCATGTTAATGGGTTACTGATTGTTGAAATCAGCCGTAAAACCACTGACTTTATTAAGACCATGGTTCTTAATATCTAGCAAAGTTTTGAATTTAAACTCCTATGCTTGTCTTTTGAAATGGTTGTGCAGGTTTTCTTTGAGGATGAGAACTGGAAAGTTAGATACAGTTTGATGACCTTGTGAAAAATGTTTGCTTATAGGTCATGGTGTTTTTCTCTTATCATACTCTTCTGATTTCATTTAATAGCGCAATTGTTGTTTAGCCTCACCACATAGTTGTTGGGGCATTTAGTGTATTGGATGAGGTATGTTGTAATAAGTCTTAGGACCCATGAATCTTGAAAGGTGTGTGTGTGTGATGGTTGGTGGTGATAACAGGGAAATAGGCCTTCAGGTTTTGCATCTGTTTTTTGAAGGATCTGGTGCTATTTTAAGTTGGGGTCCTGGTCTGTGGGGACCTTGCTTCTGAGGAAAAGGTTGGGGGGTTGAAACCCAGAAGAGGGAATTTAGGAAAGATTTCTTTCAGGAATTGTTGTATATGGTTATCTACAGCTTGTTACTGAAGCTGATGGTGGTGTCCAAGAAGTTGATGATAGTGTAGGAATGTTCCAGGGAGAGTTTAATGGGGATGGGTGCTGATTGTCAAAGTTGTGGTGGAAATCTAGTTCAAGTCATCCATCCAAAGGATGAAAGTATCACTGATATATCTCAGGTAAATCATTGGTTTCATGGTGCATTTGTCCAGATCATCTTCTTCATACAAGAAGATAGAGTTCAGCAATTAGTACGAGTGGAAATAATTTGGTAGTACTGAACAAAGCAGTCTGCCTAATGAAGGCTTCAAAACCAGTGCTCAAATAGGACATCACTACTGAAAACCTGTTACTTCCTTCAGCTACACAAATAAAAATACTTAAAAATGTAACATTGGGTAAGAGGGAGGAGTGCCAGAGGCTTTGGAATCTAAGAGCCTCAATGCTTTTACTTTTTAATGACCTTCAGCTTGTTTTGGTCCATATTTGATGCATGAAGCTTTTGGAGTTGCTGCAGTTTGGGCTAGAAGGAAGCAACAAAAATATATAGAGGTTCATAGTTCAAGGCCAGAAAAGACCATTAGATCATCTGGTCTGACTTCCTGTACATCACAGGACATTACATGTCACCCCTGTACTAAACCTAAGAATTTGTGTTTAGATAAAGCGTATCTTCCAGGAAGGCATCCATTGTTGATTTGAAGATATAAGGAGTTGGAGAATCCACTGCTTCTCTTGTTAGTTTATTCCAATGGTTAATCAACATCACTGTTTAAAAATGTATGCCTTAGGCATAATGTGAGTTTTTGCTCCAACTTCCAGCCATTGGTTTTTTTCTCCACTGTATTAAAAATCCCATTAGCACTCAGTATTTTCTCCTGGTGTGGGCTCTTCCACATTGTAACAGTCACCTCAATTGTCTTTTTAATAATCTACCTATTGAGCTGTGTCAGTCTCTTGATATCAGGCATCTTTTTCCAGCTGTGGGGTCATTTTTGTAGCTCTCAGTTGGACCTCTCTAATTGTTAAACACCCTTTTCAAAATGTGGACACCAGAACTGTAAACGGAACTCTAGCATCCGTTTCACCAGTGCCATCTACAGAGGTAAAATCGTCTCCCTCCTCCTACTTTACAACTCCTGGTTTATAAACGCCAGCATCACATAAGCCCTGTTTGCCATAGCATTGCTCTGAGCGCCTGCTGACACCTAACTCCTTTTCAAAGTCACTGCTTTCCAGATTGGAGTTATGGCCTGAATTCCTTGTTTGGTGTGTATGTAAATGTGCTACCTCTGGTGCATTGTCGGCAGCATGCTTGTACAACCCAGCTGAAAATAAATAGAGTTTGCAGGCATGGGCATAATCACAAGGGAAGAGTGGCAAATATCTTTCGTGCTGTGGGACAACAGCAATCTCCCCTCTACTTCTGGCAGGCTGTAAAGGGGAAGGAGAACAGTAGAGGGAGCAGAAGAGAGATTCTGAAGCTTTTTGCTCAGCATCCTTTTTCTCCCTCTTCTCTCCTGCTGTCTGCTGATTAGCTATTAGCAGCTCAATCGCCAGGAGGCAGTTGCTGCTTCGTGATGTGTAAAGGGTTCTAGGTCCTTGTCTTGGACAAACAGCACCCTATAGCTCTGGTTCAGGCTGGCCCTGGGCTCAGCTCTTTCCACAAGGGAGGAGCACTGGCTGGGGCACCAGCTTCCACTTTCCTTTTCCCTTCTACCAGAGAGCCATGTAGACACGGATATGGTGGAGAACTACAGTCATCAGTAGAGAACACTTATGGATGGTGGACACTAGGACAAGGTACTAAAGGATAGCTTTGAGAGCATGGTCCCTAGGCAGATGCTAAGGGGCAGCTAATGAGGAAAGGGAGGGAAAAAGGCAGGAATACAGAAGAGGGAAAGGAGACTGGTGCAAAAAAACAGTTTTGAGGAGAAAATGAAGAGTTGGTGGTGGTGGAGAAAATGGGGTATATTTGGGTAAAGGAGAGACTTGTGGTGTGTAAGGACGGTGGATCTTGGAGACAATGACTAGATTTTGGGGAGGGGAATCAGAAGCAAGAGGAGAGAAATGGTTTGTGGGGAGAGAAGACATTAGGAAGTTTATGGACAACCTGGGAAATCTAGTCAAGTTCCAAAGAGGTAGCCGTGTTAGTCTATTGCAGAAAAACAACAGAGTCCTGTGGCACTTTTAAAGACTAACAGATTTATTTATCGCATAAATAAATCTGTTAGTCTTTAAAAGTGCCACAGGACTCTTGTTTTTCTGGGAGATCTAGGAAGACTTCATACACAGAGAAAGTCTCAACGGGAATTAGAACCAGAGAGTTGTTTACAGCACGATATTAGTCTTTGTACTGATTATTGAAAGGGGCATGTTCAGAATTTAAATAAAATATACTATCAGTACTAGTAGCTAAATACGCAGTTATATGCTTATAATGCCCTTCTGTCTTTACAAACTCTGGGTGGGGAAACCTGGTAAAAAATGGAAAAGTTAGAATCTCAGCTGGATAGGTACATTAAAGAAGAAAGACACTTCAGATATTCTAAACGGAAGGTCAGAATGTTCATAAATAAGTCACTAAGAGGAAGAGTCGGTTGACATGGAATTACTGAAAATATTCAAATAGATTTCAAAGGAACTTGAAATCTGTTTTCCCTTCATAATGTAGCATGCATGTTTTATTTTTATGCCTTTAGTGATTATTAATTTGGCAGTGGTTTAGCTACCCACACTGAATAATTAAACTCTGAAGCTAAAATAAGAGCAATAAGAGTGCAATAAACATATCCCATTTATCCAATGTAATTTCAAGAGTAATGCAAAGTAAGCCAACCCTAAGACAAATGTGTAACTATAGGGGAGACAGCAGTGGTCCCTATATTTAGGTTGCCTAGCATTTCTCTTATTGGGCCCTTTTTCTTAAGAAGCTGTATTGCCTCCAGTGTTTGCAGCACTCCTTTGAAATTCATCAGAGAGCGAGCTGTTTTCTTGTCTTTTCTTTGACCCATTAAATTCTTTTCATGTTCAGCTGCCTTATAAACTGTTAAATTCACTTCTATGGCTGGTGCTTTCAGCAAAATTTGGACAGCATTCCCAAATAACAGAACACTAATATTCTAAAGACTTGACCCCACACAGCAGTGGCAGCAACAGTGATGAGAATTTGGGGAGTAAGCAACCAAGCTGTTGCCAGAGTAGCTGAAGTGGAGTGGAGTGAGCAGGGTTGGACTAGATTCCCGCTTTCCCTATCATTGGCTATGTCTACACTAGAAAAGTTAAGTCGACTTTAAGTCTACTTTAATAAGGTCGATTTAGGCGCTAATCCCCATCCACACTGACTTTAAGTCGATTTAAGGAATGGATTTAAGGCTTAAGTCGACCTAGAACATTTAAGAAAAGCTCACTCCTGCTTCTTCTCCCAGTTCAAATCAGGACCTAGAATTATTCATTTCTACTCCACTGCTCTCCATCAGCAGGCACTCTCAATTCCTACTTCTGATGGTGATAAAACTGCATAATAGCATCCAAACTTCAGGCACTCTGAAAACTCCAAATGTCCAAAATAGGTATCCTCCCACTGAAATAAAGCGAGCATCTCCAGCAGCTTCACAAAGAATCATAGAAGATGAGCGTTGGAAGAGGCCTCTGGATGAGAAGAGAATACATAAATAAATGCATTGTGGATTATGCTGTGAATGGTCCCTAATCTTGCAAGGGAGCCACTTCCACAGAGAGCCCCCTCAGAAGAAGAATGATCTGTTGTTAACGTGTCCAGATGAAAGTTGCGTTCTCAAGTGGCCTAGAAGATTTGTGGTACTATAAGTTATGGCATGCTTAATTAAGAGCCACTCTTTTATGTATTTGTAACCCTGTGTATGGTATGTATAAGTGCTTTGAAGAACTTGTCTTTTAACAGAGACCACTGTTACAGCTGTTCCTTATGGTTTGCATTCCTGATGAGGCACATCAGAATAATGGTCTTATTTTAGATGCCTGACCTTATTAGGACCATCACTTACCAGTCTTCTGTATCTTAAAGATGATGCAGTAAACTGAAACTCCTCCCCATATTGGTTTGTAAAGTGTCTCCTAGCACAGAGCAGAAAGCCCTTGGGTTTCTTTTAAAAGTACTGTAGCATTTCCAGCTGCCTATTTAAGAGGAGAAACAGGCCTTTCAAATTTCTGCCAGCAGTAAGCTTAAGCTATTAGTATATTAACTTGAGGACTGATAAGCACTAGTTCTAAGTAATGGCAGGTACCAAAGGTTCCATATATGCACATTTGATGAACAAATTTTTTCAGCACCACAGATAGCGTGTAAACCAATGTGAAGACTTAAAAATAAATAAATATACCAGACTAAAGAACACTTCTTCCCCATCTGGGGAAAATATCTCTGAACAGTATTCAGATCTGTCTAACTTTTCACAGTTCTCTGCATTTCTGCTAACTAGTACAGGACTCATGGAACAACTAAAGTGGCACAAATGACAGAGTCTAGCAATCTCAATTTGGCATAATGGGGGACCATTGATATTTGGGACTATAGACAGATAATAAATTAATTTTCAAATAATGTGCCTTGAATTCAGAAATATTCTGTCAGGATTTCTTGTGACCTTGCTGGCAGGAAAGCATATATTTGTGTATTAAGATTATACTCAGTTTATGGTTAGCTAAGTATTAAAGACCCAGCCAACTCAGTTAAGCTGGCGTCTCCCTATAGCAAATGCTGCTTGAAAGAGCATCACATTTCCCCCGCAGGCTTTCAGACTTTGAAAGCGCTCTGGTATGTTTAATAGGACTTAATCCATGACTGCTCAATAGCAAGCATGTGATTTGGTTAAAGGCCGTGAGAGGTAACATGGCCCAGAGGATGGAATATAAAGTTGGGAGCCAGCAACTACTGGATTCTAATCCTAGCACTGTGCTGACAAGCTGTGTGATTTCCAAGGCTTTTCCCATCTTCCCAATCTGTAAAATTACACGTGTTCAGAACATTCCTCCGACTTTGGTTTAGTTACATGTGCAAAAGGGTTAGAAAAATCTAAGTACTATGAGCATCATCTTTGCTCCTCAGTGCATAGCTCCTTGTCCTGTCATCATTGGTTATTTCTCAGACCCTCCCTGTCCTACAGTGTCGTGTGTGTGTGTGTGTTTATATATGGAACATTTTCCGTTCTTCAGGGCAGAGGAAGTCTTGCCTTCTGTTCTGTGAAGTGTCATGTTCACTTACACCTCTGTAAAATGTTGAAGAAATGTAGCAGTTTATTAACTGGCTGTTGACAATAAGTACTCTAGTACATGTTTTTTTCTTTCAGAGAGGTGGTCTCTCATGGAATCACAAAATCATGTGAGTGGAAGGGATCTTGAAAGGTCATGTAGTTCAGTCCACTGCACTTATGGAAGAACTAAGTATTATCTAGATTCTAGGCAGATGTTTGTCTAAGCTGCTTTTAAAAATCTCCCATGATGTAGCTTTCACCCTAGGCAATGGATTCCTCCCTAGGCAGTTAATATTCCATTGCTTAATGACCCCGACAGTTAGGACGTTTTTCATAATGTCCAATCTAAACAAGAATTTAGAGGTGGTAAAGCATCTTTTAGATCAAGCAGCAAAAAGCAAACAACTTCCTCTCAATGGGAGTGGCTCAGGCCAGCTACTGGGATTGCCAGATTATCACCTAAAACAAATCTGTTGGCTCAGATTTTGCAGATTCTATGATGGAGGAAAAGATTCTTCTCCCTGCACCGCTCCTCTCGCTCCCTCCCCCAGCCTCATGATAGGAGTTTAGGAAATCTTTATGCTGCAGCCTATCAGCCTTGGCACCAGACTTCCACTTTCAGTGCTCTAGCTCTCTTCATTTGTTGCAGATCATGTCTAAATCAGGATGACCTGGGAAAAGGAAGAGGGGCACCCCATCAATAGTGAAGGACAAAAGAATATTACATGTAGTGTACCAACCCACTGAGGAAGTGGTCTGTTTGTGGAACATGATTCTCAGCTTTCTGGAGGTTTTCTGGATTTTAGGAACAGTCCTATGGGGTCAGACTAATGATCCATCTAGCCTAATATCATGTCTTCTGACAGGAGCCAATGCTTGGTTCTTCAGAGGGAGTGAACAGAACAGGTAAACACCAAAAGATGCATTCCCTGTCACCTATTCCCTGTTTCTGGCAAACAGGATCTTGGGACACTTCAGAGCATGATATTGCATCTCTGCCAATCCTGACTAATAGCCATTGATGGACGTACCTTCCATTAATTTTAGGGTTTTTTTTGAGTCCTGTTAATTGTCTTTAGTCTTCGTGATATTCTCTGGCAAGGAATTCCACAAGTTGACAGTATTGTAATCTGTTAATCTTCAAGAGCAGACCACCAGAACAAGCCTCTTACCATGATAGGAGAGAGGAGCTCCCACCTCAAAGCCCAGGAAGTAATGGTTGGTCCACAATACAAGTTTAAGATTCAGTTTTCTAACCTCCAGTCCAAATCCAAAACCCAGATCCAGAATCTGACCAACTGTATGAGTTGAATCAGGGATATCATGGTGACCTGGAAGTCTTGATCTGCCTTAAAAGATTCATCCTCTGCCTATGGATTGAAGTTGCTGAAAACAATTAGTCTGTACATCTAATGCCCCTGTAGTGAGAAATTTAGTTGACTCATGAAGTGATATGGTAGTACCATGGTGTGAGTGGTACACTAAGACCATCCCGATGTTAATCTCATAATTTCAGGCTGACTGCAGGCAATGTGATCACACCTCCATTCAGCACAACACCCCCACCCTTGGTTTCTGTTACTTAGCTGATGACAGCTGTGCTAAAACTGTCCCAGTAGCAGCCTCTAGTGAAGTTTTGGTGAAGTATACAAAGACAAGGGGATCTATTCTTTTATTAAATTAGGATGGGTGGGGGGTTGGCTGGTTTTTCCCACCATCTAATTAATCATGACCTGAAAGCCAGGATTCTTGTCACTTGACCTCTTGAGGTCAAACCAGAGGAATAGAAATTAAACGTTTTGTTCCTGGTGTGTTGCGTCCTTATAGATTTTATTACCTTGTTTCTCCCTGCCAGCTACAACAGAGATTGAGGATTCAAAGTCCATCCATCCCTGGGCTTCCATATTCCCACCGTAAGACAATGTTGTCCCACCCTCTCTGACACTTGGCAGTGGCCATCAAATGCATACATGGGTTGACTAAGTAGTGACCCTTAGAGCTGGTTGATGAAGACATCTTAAGCCAGTGGTCTTCAACCTGGGCAATATTGCCCACTTATGGGCATTTTGTGACTTTTTTTTTTTGGTGGGCGCTACAAAAATGAAGGAAGGAGATAATGGCCATGCTCGACTGGCTGTAATTTATAAAAAGTTTGTATGAATAATGAATAAATTTTGTTTGAATGAAATTTGTTTGATATCATATTTAAAAATCTGAGTTTAAAGTTTAAATTGAAAATTATAATTAACGATTAACAGTATGACAATGTAACAATTAATTTAACAATAGTGGCAATTTATAAAAAGCAACAATTTATGTAGGTGGGCGGTAAACTTACTGCAAACGTGAAAATATTGAAAAACTGGGTGCTGATCCAGAAAAGATTGAAGACCACTGTCTTAAGCAAAAATCCACATGCTTCCTAGCTCCCTTCCCCCATCACACAACAAAGGGCCATTCTCCCCTGATGATGCTGTCTGTCTCCAAATAAAGAAAATCACTCACTTTTACAGTAGTTATGTATTTCTCCTCCCCATAACCACAATGTCATTTTGGCCAAATCGTAAGAACATCAAAATGATTGCTCATACACTTGATCCCTAACCTGCCAGTCTAACTGCTATGTCATTCGTAAGGCCAAGTATTAGACAGCGTTGTTGGAACTGGAGCTGGGCAATTCGCTTGTAGCAGATAATTAAATATTTCATCAATTTTGTTCAAAGGCTGTGATTGGTCGCAGTTTTCATTTTCCTCAGGGTTTTATTTTCAGAGTTTCTGTTTTCTACTGCTCGGGTTGGAGGGAATTTTATAAGTGTTTTGTTTCAAATATTAAAAATTGTGGGATGTATAAGTTCTAAGCCTTAAATCTAAGGCCTAAAGGGACTAGTGTGATGGTCTAGTCTGACTTCCTGTGTAACACAGTTCCCTAGAACTTTTCCAAAATAGTTTGTGGAGCATATCTGTTTAGAAAAACATCCCAATGTCAACGAAAAATTTCCAGTGATGGAGAAAAACAAGGGTCTTGTGGCACCTTAGACTAACAAATTTCTTTGGGCATAAGCTTTCGTGGGCTGCAGCCCACTTCGTCAGATGCATCTGGCGAAGTGGTTGCAGCCCACGAAAGCTTATGCCCGAAGAAGTTTGTTAGTCTTTAAGGTGCCATAGGACTCTTATTTTTGCTGTGTACAGATTAACATGGCTGCCTCTCTGAAAATTGTCAGTGATGGAGAATCCACTATGACTCTTGGTAAATTGTTTTGATGGTTAATCTCTCACACTAGTAGAAATTTATACCTTATCTCCTTTCTGAATTTGTCTAGCTTCAACTTCCAGCCATTTGTTCGTGTTCCATCTTTGCCTGTTAGATTGAAGAGCCCATTTTAAAATATTTGTTCCCTTACTTAGATTGTAAGCATATTTCTTCTTAACCTTCTTTTTGTTACGTTAAATAGATCTAGCTTCTTAAATCTGTCACTATAAGGCATGTTTCCAGTCTTTTAATCATTCTTGTGGCTGTTCTCTGTACCCTTTCTAACTTATCAACATCCTTCTTGGTTTGTAGATTGAGGTCTTGACTTGAGAGAGAATTCAGATACTTAGTCAGATGTTGCTCTTAACCCAGGGCTTGACAAAATTAGCTCACAGCTGGGCGCCAGCAGTTTTTTTTGGTCGCCAGCATTTCCACAGTGGAGCTAGCAGCCAGGCTACAAATCCTGATCTCCATGGCAACCTGGGTTCAGATGTTATCGAGCCCTGTCTTAACCTTCCTTTTAATTGAAGTTCTGGCTAATATTGTTCTAAAATACAAGTATTTGCTCAGCTATAGTGGATCAATCATTCACTGCCTCTAGAAGAATGGAATAAGATGGCCCTAGTAAGATGTTTGTCTTTTGTGTAATCTATGATCATTAATGTTATTTATATTGGAGTGTGTCAATCATTGTCATTTCTGCTTTACGTATCCAAAAGAAACTTATGTACATAAATTCTAATAGGAGGTTCTTTTGTATCATACCAATTGCTTTTTTCTGTGTTTTTTTAAATTTTCATCTTAAATCAGATAGAGCCGCTAAACAAATCATAACTGCATGCTAAAAGCTGCCTCTGACTTTAATCCTGTTCCTGCATGTCTGAGTCAGATGCCCAGAAAGGACTTTAGCCATGACTAAATCTATTTATTTGCATAATAGAGTACTTATAAGTAGATCAGCCAGAGCCAAAGGATTGCATTTGCTGCCTGAATGAAAAATATTTCTTTATCCTTCCCCTCATTTGTGATTAGATGCGTCAGTGGACAATTATCTGTGAAAATTTTTCTTGTTTTTTTGGTACCTGAATCTAAAAAAATCCCTTAACTGTTTCTCAAAATGGCATTGAAGCGTTTTTTCCAAAGGAGTATTTTGTGACATTCAAGGTTGTCTAATTTTAGCCAGACTTCCTGTTTACATGCCACTTCAGAGTCCTTTTTATTCCTCAAGATTGTCACTTAATGTACCTCTACATCTACAGTCCTTGCAATTTTTTTTTAAAGCACAGGTGGGCAAGAGCATCTTGGGGGTGAAATTCAGGACTTTTTTTTGTGATGGTACTCAGTACTCCTGAGTACCGGCACCTTTTTTTCACAGCGATGCGGTCTCGGCTCCTGCTGCAGGCAGCCCCAGGTCCCTGGCCATGTACCAGCACCTATTTATTTTCTTTTTTTAAACAAAAAAGCACTGGTGAAATCGTTATAGATATTGAACTGTTGCCGGAGTGGAGGGTGTCACATGTTCATATTTATTGCTATGTAATGAGGGTAACTTCCAACTTCAAAATAAACCTTGGCGGGATTCTTGTCTTACTAACATGAGTATATGTGGGGCAGCAGGAGTATCACAGCCTTACATTGTGAGACTGCAGGGCCTCAACATCTCAGAGACTAAGCCTCAGGGTTCAGCACCCCTGTTCAGAGACTTTTATCCCTTTCAAGGACCAATTCCATGTAGCCCTTTCAAAACTGAGCAGAATTAGTCAACTGAACTGCTGCATAGGGTTAACCTAGAGTCCACATAAGTTGAGAGATGCAAAGGTGAAGACTGCAGTAGGGCTCAATCAAGCCAAGCTGCTGTGGAATCCATATTCTCTGTCAGTTTCAAGTGAGACCTGCTGTGTCTCTCTGGGAGACCAGGTCTGATAACAGCATTTGGTTGGTTGCCTCCTGGTTCTCTGTCCTTCTGCAAAGTCATGAGTTCACATGTTCATCTGCTGGGAGCTTCAGGTTGTTGAGCCAATTGTTCAGTCATTTAAAGCTAAGCTTTAGTCACGGATATTTTTAATAAAAGTCATGGACAGGTCATGGGCAATAAACAAAAATTCACAGAAGGCTGTGACTTGTCCATAAGCATTGTGAACCTGGCCATGAGCAGTGTCCTACTTTTAAAAACCAAACAAACAAAAAACTTCTTACAGCAGAGTAAGCACTAACAATTGTTTGTTTTTAAAAGATAGGATAAATTTGGTTGAAGGTGGCATCATGAAGAATAATATGCGCTCCTATCTCTCTTTCTGCATGTTTCACTTGTGGATGGTTTATCCAGTCCACTCTCTAGGAAAAAATATATAAATACTTCTCTATATATTGGTGAAATTTAACTTAAGGGAAATGAGAGCAAAGAATTTCTGAAGTTGAGTGCAGGAAGGAGGGAGTATTTGAATGGCAGCTTGCTCTTAGAAATACTGGCAGAGCTGGTTTTTCTTTTTTTAAAAAAAATGTCCTCATCCTAGTTCGTTTTAGGACAAGAGTGTTTATCTCATGATGCTTATTTCTGAATGTTTTACTGGAGACAGTGTTCACATTCCATTCAATCTTTTAAAGTACCTAATGGGGAGAAATGGTCAGCTGTTCTTTGTTTTCTTCCCTGAGTTTTAAACAATGTCTAAGCTTGCTCCTGAGTTTTCTCATCTGGTTCAATGTGCTTACAACAGATTTTTATCTACTGTAACTCTTTGCTAGCAAAAGGTTACAACATTCAATAAACAGCTGAGATTACCCAAGATGCGTTTTCTTTAGGGGAAGGAGAATTGTTAAACAAGTCTATTTTGGTGTTTTGTTTTTTTTAAATTAATGTTCACACTAAGTACAAACAATTTTTTGTTTTATGGGAGCATGGCAGGGCTTTGTGTTACTACAGTGGTGCATAGCGACTTTGACATAGATAATCACTTGAGCAAACCCTAACCCCAAAGAGTTGTTCAAATTCTTTCTTTTTTATATAGGAAACAAATTATTTTCAAGAAGTAATGCCCTCTTTGAGTACTGTGGTGCTCCATCCAGAGCAAAAATATCTGAACTTTTGAAAAATTTTCATAAATTAGCCCTTACGTAGGATAAGCTTTCTATATTTGCAAGTTAAATGAAGTATAAGGTTTCTCTGTATTTTATAATGTGGGATAACGTATTCTGAGTATGTTTTTAGTGAAGTATACTATGATTCCACATGGCATAGCACAGTTGGGTGTTATGGATGGTTTTCTGGTATTTCTGTTTCTGGCATTGACGATTGTTGGAAGCATAATGGATTTGAAGGCCTTGTCTATCCTAAGTACCTACATGGCCCCTGTCACTACAGCAGGGGTTGACAAAAGTGTTGCTCAGCTAGGCGTCCCGCTTCAAAGCAAGATGCCTAGGTCAGACACCCTTCGTCGCTGAACCCACCTCCTGCCCCATCCCTAAAGGAGCTGGTGATATTTTTTTTGTCACCAGAGGGCACTCCTCTGCTGTATTTCCCCTAAGACGCCTAGCTCCGCAGGGAAAATATGGTGGAGGGGTGTTCTCTAGTGACTAAAAGTAGAACTGCCAGCTCCTAAATTATACAACCCCACACAGCTGCCTCTAGGTGCCAGCTTGCAACATTTAGTTGCCATGACAACCTGGCATCCAGGTTCTGTTGAGCCCTGTACTACAGTATCTGGTTGCTTTATAATCTTTCATGCATTTATTAGGGCCACCAAATGATTACCAAAAAAGCAATTCATCACAGATTTAAAAAAATGTTGCAATTACTTGCAATTTTAATCACATGGCCAAATAGAATATCAATTTAAATTAGTTAGAAATATGTTGGATGTTTTTCTACATTTTTAAATATATTGATTTTGATTACAACACTACAAAATTTATAGCGCTCACTTCATATTTTATATCACAAATATTTCAATGGTAAAAAGATAAACTTAGTATTTTAGTTCATCTCATACAAAGATTGTTGTGCTGTCTTTATCGTGAAAGTGCAACTTACAAATGTAGAATTACTTTTTTACATGTAAAACTTTAGTGCCTACACATTGAAGCATGATGGGCATATGAATGTTCAGCATATCTGGGACATAAATACCACATATAACTGTGCCATGTGAACACCTAGTCTCCCCTTTAGGTGATGTCAGAAATAATAAGCAGGCAGCATTATCTACCATGAATGCAAACAAATTAGTTTGTTTTAACAATTGGCAGGAAGTAGAACTGAATGAACTTGTATGAGGGGAATTGAAAAACACTATTTCTTTTGGTTTCTTTACAGTGCAATTGTGCCTTTTAAAATCTTAAGTTTTGCGTTAATTGCATGCTTTAATTGTGATTGATTGCCGGTACTAGTATTTATCCTAACAGCATCCCTATGAGGGGAAGTGTTAACCCCATTTTATGGGTGGGAGACTGGGACTCCGACGCTAAGGTCAGAAGGGATCAGTCTAGCTCAGAGACTCATCCGGTCTGTGATATTATTGGCCTACACTAGTGAGGGAATCTGGCATCTCTGAAATACAAAATGCTGGTACACAAATTTTCACCAAGAGAGAAAGCAACTGTTCTGATAAAATTGTACTATTGATGGCAAAACCTTCCATATCCCTTGAGAGTATGCATTCATTTGCAAGTCTTGAAGGATATAATCCTTTCAAGTGCAGATATGGAGTCAGAAGTGTGGCGATATGACTTTTGTACTAAAAATCTAGTCATAGTAGACTATCCCCTTGCTTTACTTAGAAAAAATGACGATTAGGGCCAACAGAAGAAGAGCTACAGAGCGAGTACAGACACAGAAGATGGCGAGCTGACTTTCTTCTACTTCATTATATAATAATGCAGACTTGTTGATCAAATTTAAGTTGCAGAATATTTATTTTGAGGAATACATTTTGTATCTTTGTTACCTAATTTCACCTATAATGTAGCTGAATTGGGTTTGGGTTTCTGGTGGCAATACACAAGTTAGAAAGAATGTTTTGTCTTTTTGAGCTCAGTATGTTATTACATTGGTAGAAGTTTAAAAAAAAATCCCCCCCTCTCCTATATAATTTGATATAGAGTCAGACAACCTAGACATGGGACCCTGTGGATCCACATTTGGAATCCCCTTTGAGCCAATGTTGAAGTTTCTGAGAGGAAAAATGATTGATGGAAAGTTAGAAAATATTAATTTGAAAATAAAAATGCTCCTTTATAATCTTTGTACCTGTTTCTTTAGGCTTATACATATCATAGCATACTAAAATTGCATGTCTAAAACTTTCCAGTGATAGATCAGATTCTCAAGATCAACATGTCATTTTTACATAATCTTCTGGGAGATTCCACCATATTTAATACTCTGTCACAGATACAACAATAGTGTTCTGAGTCCTAGGTATTATGTTGACACCCAAGAATCATAGAATATTAGGGTTGGAAGAGATCTCAGCAGGTTATCTAGTCTAACCCTCTGCTCAAAGCGGGACCGACCCCAACTAAACCATCCCAGCCAGGGCTTTGTCAAGGCACGCTTTAAAAACCTCTAAGAATAGAGATTCTGTCACCTCCCTAGGTAACCTAGTCCAGTGTTTCATTACACTCCTAGTGAGAGAGATTTTTCCTAATATCCAACCTAGATGTTCTCCACTGCCACTTGAGACCATTGTTCCTAGTTCTGTCCTGTAGTACCACTGAGAACAGCTTAGCTCCATTCTCCTTGTAGGCCCCTTTTAGGTAGTTAAAGGCTGCGATCAAATTCCCCCTCATTCGTCTCTTCTGCAGCCTAGATCCCTCAGCTTCTCTTCATAAGTCATGTGCTCCACCCCCTAATCATTTTTGTTGCCCTCTGCTGTATGCTTTCCAATTTGTCCACATCCTTTTTATAGTAGGAGTAGTAGTGGGAACTGGACACGTTACTCCACATGAGGCCTTACCATGCCACATGAAAAAGAATGACTTCCCTTGATCTGCTGGTAATGCTCCCTCTAACGCCACCCAGTATGCCCTTAGGTTTCTTGGCAGTAATGGCACTGTTAATTCATATCCACTTTCCCGTCCACTGTAAAATCAATGAAGTCAGTTTTGGGGAAATCCTTGCTGTTCCTCCTCTACTGAATTCCGTGTTTCTCTGATTTAGGAGAAAGATTAACCGTAATAATCAGAAGTTGCCTATATACTGAGCATGAGACAAGGTGGGTAACAGCATTTTATTGGACCAACTTCCATTAGTCCAAAAAGTGTTACCTTGGTCATCTTCTCTCCATCATATCCTGAGAATCAGGAAGGCTAAAACAACTACTGAACAGGTTCAAAGTGTTGCCAGGCTCCTTGTTTGTTTTACTGAGCAGATGTTTATTCTTGTCACACCGTTTACTTGGATGTCTTGTCTTTTCCTTAGCTTGTACATCAGAAGTTTCAAAGAGAAATCAAAAAAATTGCCAAAGCTAACATTTGTTGTTTGTTTGTAGGCTGAGTGTCACTAAATGTGACTGTCTGTGGCAAGTCATCAAAAGTGAGATGACTATTCATAATTGTCTCTGCTAAATTAGCTGATGTTTTGCAGCCACCACTAATAAAGCTTGTATTTCACATGTGCAAACAACATTTTCAAAACACTATTATAAATCTAAGTATTTAGAGGACATGTTCAATGTAAAAAGTGCCCTTTACTACTAATTGGCTAGCCAGAGAAATAGATAAATAGGAGTTAGCCATAAACACCCTAATTTGTTTACCTATTTGTGATGCTTAAATTTTTCCTCAAGAGCACAGATCATACCAGTGGCAGGGTGTGGATTAGAAGGTTTTAGTCCCATACTCTGTTCTCCAGAGCACACTGTCCTCCTTAGAATAGAAGTGCTTTTATTTGACACCTGGTTTGAGTGAGAGGCTGTGATGAATAGAAAGACATGCCTGATTGCTGTCTTCCGCAGGCAAATCAGTTTCCCAGGAGTATGCTATGTATGTTTTTGTTAGTAAGTTTTCTCTTGTCCCACCCATAGATGGGGAGATATTGTATAACATTTCCTTCTTTCTCAATGGATATGTACCATACAAAGCTGGTCTGCTCAGTGAAAGTTTTCAGACGTTTAATAAACCCGTTGGCAGTTTTAGTGATTCTACCCAGATTCAAGCCAGGGCATAATCACAATGGGTTGTAGCCACCTTGTGAAATTTGACTAGTGGAATTTGGGCCAGTCAAGGCTCTGGAAAAATTTTGTTCTACAGCCCTTTCACCCTATTTGATCTCTTATCTACTACCATGTCTTTTTCTCCCTTGTTGCTTACTAAATCAGGAGTAAGATTTTTAAACACTTCCGGAATCAACAAATTCATTTCCAATTTGAATGCAGTCAGGTCACTCTCTCCATAATAAGTTATTTCACTGTGCTCTTTGTCTGGACAACAGGCTTGCCATTGTAGCCATGTGAAGTAGACTTCTTTGGATGAACATTCTCAACTGCCCACAGGCCCTTTATTCACTTAATCACATGTTGCTGTAAGGGTCTTATTCATTTTCTTTTGTCCAGAGTGTCTATACATATCTTTCTTCATAAATGGACCTTGTGTTCCCTACTGGAGTGTGTTCATGTTACAAGGATGTGTATAGACAAATATAGTAACTCTCAAGCAAGTGCAGGTTTAGACCTTTCAACTCTGGTTTCGATTTCAAAATAAATGACGCCATTGTATAAAGCTATTTTAAAGGAGCTTTTTTCATTGCTACCAAAAGCTGGTAGGCTTACTGATTGGAAGCGTCTAGTGAGTCCCTTGTACATTTTTTTTTTTTAATTGTGGTTTCCTACAGGTACCATCTGAGTTTTTGAATAGGCTGCTAAGTAAGCACTCTATGGCGTCCAAGGGCTTGTACTAGAAAAGGTGGAACAAGCTCTGGCAAGTGAACGTCGTCTTTCCCTGAAGACGTACCCTTCAGGTCACAAAGGAAATGTTGCTAGGGAGCAGTCTGGGAAGCTTGCTTTCTTAGTGGCCTTGTTGTGCCTGTTACCTGAAGACATGAAAAGGGGAAGTAGGTCTCCAGAAGCTGTTAATTCAGCACATTTCTTTAATACTTACAGAAATAAATATGAGACTTGAAGGATCAGTGTGCCTTTACCTTAGTGTTACATTTAGATGGTCAGAATCAGGGGTCTGCAACCTGCAGCCCCAGAGCCACATGCAGCTCTCTGTCTGCCCCCTGGCGGCTCTGGGCCCCACCTCCGACACCAGGGGACCCTGCAGCTAGCCTGTGGCTGGCTCCAGGCTCCTCAACACCACTGGGGGATCCTGTGGGGGGCCCATTCCTGGTTCCAGGCTCCTCCCCCAGCCATGGGACCCTGCCGCAGGCGTCCTGACCCAGCTCAGGAGGTTACAACCATTGTGGATCTATTGAAGGAATTACTGCTGACCATTTTTATCTTTTTTATAACAATCTCTTCTTATGGTTTGCAGTGTTCTAGTTGTGACTGGGGCCTACTGAGACCCAGATTTTTGCATTTTTGGGAGGATAAGCTCCAAAACTGAGAGCCAAACACTGATGGGTGGTACTTAAACCAGGCTCCCTATCAGTCACAACCAGGCTTCTTTCCCCACACCAGTTACCACGAAGCCTGTCAAAATAGAAACAGCCCCATTTATTGCACTCCAGCTCCTCTGACTCCCACCTAGCTGCACGGTCTCTTAAAGAAATAGATTCTCCTGACACGAAAGGGCCAGCCACACCACCCAGAACAATATAGGTTTGGATCATACCCCAAATACCACACTGACAGACAATCCTTTAGTAACTACAATAAAGGCTTAGTATAAAAAGAAAGGAAACAAAATATGTGTGATGTTTAAGGGTCAAAGTGAATTACATACATACAAATGAGTTAGAGTCCAGAGAAAGCAAGTTCTTAGAAGAATAAGGAGTTTGCAGGCATGATCAGTTTCTCTGGTGGACACCCAAGCACCTCAGTCCTTTGTCCAGCCGCAGATGCATAGCTCCATAGATAGGTGTTGGCTGAAGACCAAATAGAGTTGGGGCTGCTGTCTTTTATCACCTGTGCCCTCCCCATGCTGTGTAGAGTTTTTGAAAATCAAACTGGAGTTGAGTGACATGGTCAGTCTGGATGACTCACCAGATAGGTTTCTCCCTAGGCCCACTCTACCTGTGGCTCCTTGATGGGCCGTTAAAAAAACAATGACTGTAGACATCCAGTCTGGGGAGTTTCCCAGAAACACAGAAGTTGAAATACAGATATAACATATTACTAACTTCTTATACAGATACAATTCCTTCACATAAACCATATACTCATTCTTAGCAAATTACAACTTTTTTATATTGGTACCAAACATGGCATAGCTCCTATGGATTATTGCAATTATGAAATATTAATATGAAATAGTATCATAAATGGTCCCCTAAATCCAAACAGCATCACAGCAGTATTGTGTACTGCTTAGAAGTAAATAAACTTCTTTATCTTTGGTACCAGTGCCAAGAATTTGATACTTTTAAGGTATCAAGAGTTTACGATCCATTTCTACTTTTCAGGGAAATATTATCACTTGAGAGGAAGGATGGACACAACACTAATCTCAAAATGGACACAGCACTAATCTCAAAATAATGAAATCTGAGTTTAGTTCCTGGCTCTGTCTCAGGTTTTGTGACAATGGGCAAACTATGTACCCTCAGAGTGCCTTCAGTTCATCATCTGTTAAATGAGGATGAATAAATATTTCCTGTGTCTTGTCCCTTTACATTGTAAACTTTTGAGGCCAGGATCCAAAAAGGCCAATGGCATATTAGGCTGCATCAGTAGGAGTGTTGCCAGCAAATTGAGGGATGTGATAATTCCCCTCTATTTGGCACTGGTGAGGCCGCACGTGGAATACCGTGTTCGGTTTTGGGCTCTCCACTACTGAAAGGATGTGGACAAATTAGAAAGAGTCCAGCGTAGGGCAACAAAAATGATTAGGGGGCTGGAGCGCATGACTTATGAGGAGAGACTGAAGGAACTAGGCTTATTTAGTCTACAGAAGAGAAGACTGAGGGGAGATTTGATAGCAACCTTCAACTACTTGAAGGGGTGCTCCAAAGAGGAGGGAGCTAGGCTATTCTCGATGGTAGCAGAGGACAGAACAAGGAGCAATGGTTTCAAATTATAGCTGGGGAGGTCAAGGTTGGATATTAGAAAAAACTTTCTCACTAGGAGGATGGTGAAGCATTGAAATGGACTACCTAGGGAGGTGGTAGAATCTCCATCTTTGGAGATATTTAAGGCCCGGTTAGACAATACCCTGGCTGGGATGATTTAGGGGGAGTGGTCCTGCTTTTAGCAGGGGGTTGGACTAGATGACCTCATGAGGGCCCTTCCATCCCTATTATTCTGTGATTCTCCCACTGTATGTCAGCATCTATGTACCTAGTATTATTGCTTGCCTCAACTATCAATCCATATAATATTTTGATGGCATTGATGCTTGTTTAAATTACTGCAGGAATTTTTGAAGTTGATTTAGCCTGTATGTCAAAAGTGAAAACAAAAATGGCGCTCAAATCATCAGGTTCACTGTGAAAAGAACTTCACTTGCAAGGGCAATGGAATAACAAATGGAGGGTCCATAAAACATTTATTGGAAATACAGACATTGATTTTATCATTTCGTCTAAATGGCCTTTTTGCCAAAGCAAAGAATTTTCTACTATTCTCTTCCAAAAAAAAATCCATAAGTGTCACAGCTACATAAATGAGCTGCAGAGACAGGCTTATAGTTTTGTGTTATAGGAATGACTTGCCCATAAGAGGCTGCTGGCACCTCTATCAAGTATAAAAAATCAGTATTTTATAATTGGAAAAATGGCAGTATCTATATAAATGTCATCGTTCTGGAAGCTACAGTTGTCAATATGTTTCTGCTAGAATCAAGCTGTATGACTTTTTCCCTCCTCATTTCCCCTTTAAAACTGCCAAAAGAGTTGGGTGAGGAGAGGGTTGTGAAATATGGCCAGAGATGGGATATGACAAGGTCATTTAAGCTTTGACGTAAAAGCAGTGAACCTTGCTGCCTGTTAGATGCACTGCTGAAATTTTCTTAGAAGGCTTGTCACAGTCCCAGTTCAGTGCCCCTCTCACAACTTGCTAAACTGCTACAAGGAAACCTTATGGTAGTGGTGATAGTGTGGGAGGGGGTGTTTTTAAGTCTCTGGATTCTGAATTGAGTCCAGCCACTGCCCTAGTCTATTGGGGTCCCTAGGCATGCTCCTGGCACACAGATCTTCTATCTAGCACCCACTCTTGAGAGTTGGAGTCCACTATTAAGGTGCCCAGATGCTGGGCTCCGTGTTGATACTTCATTCTCTGTTGTATCTGTTGCATCTTCCCCCAGAACTCCCATTAAAGAGATGGCCCTTCTGGTTTTCCCACTTCAAGGGGACGCACAGTTGAGCTAAATGCTTAACATATGGACTTTACCCAATTTCCAGAGGGGTAGCCTTGTTAGTCTGTGTACAGGAAAAATAACAAGAGTCCTGTGGCACCTTAAAGACTAACCGATTTCTTCAGGCATAAGCTTTCGTGGGCTCCAACCCACTTTGTCAGATGCATGAAGTGGAAATTACAGTTGAGAGGTGTATATACACATGCCAGGATGAAGGAGGGCAAGTGCTAACAATCAGTTCAGTTAGGGTAGATGAGGCCTGTGACAGAGCCAGGCCTGATGGCTATAGGAGGGTGGTGGAGGTCAGGTATATTAGCCCCAGACTCAGCAAGGCCCTGTTCCCAGGGTAGCAGGGGTAGAGCTGCTTTGAGCCAATTAAGGCATTTGACTAATTAAGGCATCTAGTCAGTTGGAGCACCTGACTCCAATTAAGAGTAGAAGATAAAAGCCCCCATAGCAGTCAGGCAGTGAAGGAGTTTGGGTGGGTTGTTTGGAGGTGGAGGTAGGAGCAGAATTTGATGTGTGGAGGAGAACAGAGCGAAGAAGAGTGGAGGAGAGCTGACCAGTAGCTGTTACTGACAGCACCTAGGAGGTACAGACAGTTAGGGAAAGTTTGCTTAGATGGGTCCTAGGGCTGCAGGCCCAGAGGCCTGTGGGGTGGAGAGCCCAGCCCCAGGGCAGGAGGGACTGAGGATCCATAGCACTGGGGGGTTTGGAGGAGGGAAGGCTGAGCCTCAGCTGGCTGCCACAACCTGAAGTGCAGGACCCCTGGGAAACTGAGAGTGCTTGGTTTGCCCAAGGCCCATTCACACCAGTTGATTAGAAAGTGAGAATGTGTGAACTTTTTGTAATGTGCTAATGATTCCAAGTCCCTATTCAGACCCAATCTGATTGTGTCAAGTTTACAAATCATAGAATCATAGAATCATAGAATAATAGGGTTGGAAGGGACCTCACGAGGTCATCTAGTCCAACCCCCTGCTAAAAAGCAGGACCACTCCCCCTAAATTATCCCAGCCAGAGTTTTGTCTAACCGAGCCTTAAAAATCTCCAAAGATGAAGATTCTACCACCTCCCTAGATAGCCCATTCCAATGCTTCACCACCCTCCTAGTGAGAAAGTTTTTCCTAATATCCAACCTTGACCTCCCCAGCTGTAATTTGAAACCATTGCTCCTTGTTCTGTCCTCTGTTACCCTCGAGAACAGCCTAGCTCCCTCCTCTTTGGAGCAACCCTTCAAGTAGTTGAAGGTTGCTATCAAATCTCCCCTCAGTCTTCTCTTCTGTAGACTAAATAAGCCTAGTTCCTTCAGTCTCTCCTCATAAGTCATGTGCCCCAGCCCCCTAATCATTTTTGTTGCCCTCCGCTGGACTCTTTCTAATTTGTCCACATCCTTTCTGTAGTGGGGAGCCCAAAACTGGACACAGTACTCCAGATGTGGCCTGACCAGTGTCGAATAGAGGGGAATTATCACATCCCTCGATCTGCTGGCAATACTCCTACTGATGCAGCCTAATATGCCATTGGCCTTTTTGGCAACAAGGGCACACTGTTGGCTCATATTCATCTTCCCGTCCACCATAACCCCCAGGTCCTTTTCTACAGCGCTGCTACTTAGCCGATCGGTCCCCAGCCTGTAGCAGTGCATGGGATTTTTCCGTCCTAAGTGCAGGACTTTGCACTTGTCTTTGTTGAACCTCATGAGGTTTCTTTCGGCCCAGTGTTCCAATTTGTCCAAGTCTCCCTGGATCCTGTCCCTGCCCTCCAGAGTATCTACCACTCCCCCCAACTTGGTATCATCCGCAAACTTACTAAGCATGCAGTCTATCCCATCATCAAGATCATTAATGAAGATGTTGAATAGAACCGGCCCCAGGACCGACCCCTGGGGCACTCCACTCGTTACCGGTTGCCAACCAGACATCGAGCCATTGATTCCTACCCGCTGAGCCCGTTGATCTAACCAGTTTTCGATCCACCTTACGGTCCACTCATCCAACCCATACTTCCTTAACTTGCCAACGAGAATGTTGTGGGAAACCGTATCAAAAGCCTTGCTAAAGTCAAGGTATATCACGTCAACGGCTCTTCCCGCATCCACAAATCCAGTCATCTCATCATAGAAGGAAATCAGGTTGGTCAGGCACGATTTGCCCTTGGTGAATCCATGTTGACTGTTCCTGATCACTCTATTTTCCTCCAAGTGTTTCAGGATGGATTCCTTGAGGACCTGCTCCATGATTTTCCCAGGGATTGAGGTGAGGCTGACCGGTCTGTAGTTCCCCGGATCCTCCTTTTTCCCTTTCTTAAAGATAGGTACTATATTTGCCTTTTTCCAATCCTCCGGGACCACCCCCGTTCGCCACGAGTTCTCAAAGATAATGGCCAGCGGCTCTGCAATCACTTCCCCCAACTCCCTCAGCACCCTCGGATGCAGTTCATCCGGCCCCATGGACTTGTGCACTTCCAATTTCATTAAGTGTTCCCTAACCTGACTTTCCATCACTGAGGGCCACTCTTCTCTCCAGTCCGCGTTACCCCATGTAGTAGCCTGGGGGCTGGCCCGCCCTGTGAAGACTGAAGTAAAAAAAGCATTGAGTACTTCAGCCTTTTCCGCATCATCCTCCACGAGGATGCCTGCCCCATTCAGTAAGGGACCTACACCACCTCTGATCCTTTTCTTGTTGCTGATATACTTATAGAACCCCTTTCTGTTATCCTTCACATCTCTTGCTAGCTGCAACTCCAATTGTCCTTTGGCCTTTCTGATTTGATCCCTGCAGTCCCGAGCAATATCTTTATACGCCTCCCTTGTCATCTGTCCAAGCTTCCACTTCTTGTAAGCTTCCCTTTTATGTTTCAGCTCCCCGCAGAGTTCCCTGCTAAGCCACGCTGGTCGCCGTCCACATTTGCTGTTCTTTCTGCACATCGGAATGTTATCTTCCTGTGCCTTTAACAGGGTTTCTTTAAAATACAGCCAGCTGTCTTGGACACCTTTCCCCTTCAGATCAGCTTCCCATGGGACCCTGCCCATCAGCTCCCTAAGGGAGCCAAAATCTGCTTTTCTGAAGTCCAGGGTGTGTGTTCTGCTTCTTTCCTTCCTTCCATTGATCAGGATCCTGAACTCTACCATCTCATGGTCGCTGCTGCCCAGGTTGCCATTTACTTCTACTTCCCCGATCAATTCTTCTCTGTTTGTGAGCAATAGTTCCAGTTCCAGTTCCAGCTCTGCAGTTTCACGCTGAAGTCTGTTTTTTGAAGTGTTAGGTGTTTTGGTTTTTTTGTGTGTGGGAAGTATGGCAACTTTCAAGACTGCTACTGTGTTGATGTCCCACCTGCAACAACTGTATGTCCAGGGAGATTAAGTGCTTTCCTACTGGTTTACGGATGTTACCATTTTTGATGTTCGATTTGTGTTCATTTATTCTTTTGCGTAAGGACAGTCTGGTTTGGCCAATGTACATGGCAGAGGGCCATTGCTGGCACATGATGGCATATACCACATTAGTAGATGTGCAGGTGAATGAGCTCCTGATGAAGTGGTTGGGGATCTGTGGTGGTGTCACTAGAGCTGGTGTGCGGGCAGAGTCGGCAACAGGGTTTGTTGCTGGGATAAATTCCTGGGTTAGTGTTCTTATTGTATGATGTTTGGTTGCTGGTGAGTATTTGCTTCAGGTTGGGGGGCTGTCCGTAAGCAAGGATAGACCTGCCTCCCAAGGCTTGAGAGAGTGTGGGATCATCTTCTAGGATAGGTTGTAGATCTTTGATGTGTTGGAGAATTCACATGGAAATCTAATGTATGCTTTCTCTTTAAAAGCACAGGAATTAGAGTATAGATCATTTAGAAAACAATGAACATCCTCAACACAATGCCTTTCAACAGTTCACCCTTTCTTTGTGAGTCCTTAGGGAACTGTGTTCCCCCCAGACAGTAGGCAGGGTCTCCTGCCTCATCCAGATTCTACATGCTCCTCCTAAGCTGGAGAAAAATGGCCCTGAATAGATGAGCTCCTCTCTTTTTTATAAACTTTTTCTAACCTGTTATGTGACTCCCTCATCAACCTCAACATATGACCAGAGAATCCCTACCAGGTGACTTCATTGCCAGGTGACTTAGGTTTTCCTGCTTGGTTGCCAGTCTGTTGTCTAGAGCATTACATTTCAGTGGCTGAGAATTTAAGTTTAGTGACCCTTTATTATTAGGTCTTTGCCCCTACGTCTCTTGGGATTTCAGTGAAAGGACTATGGAAGACAATTAGACCCACATTTTCACCAAAGTTCAGCAAATAATATATGAGGCCAAAGACTGTGGCATATTCAAGTTGTCCCAATGACAAAAGTGGTACTCTCCTGACCTTCGTTGTACATGACATTATCAGCCACCCAGTGCCATGCATGAGGTCATGATTTGCATAGGCCTACAAGTTCCACTTATTTGATCCCTCCTCAAACCATACTGTTCTCTACATTCTGCTGACTGTTCCTGCTATGTGGCAATTGTGGAGGGATCGGTAAACTGGAATCCACCGTATTAGGCTCATTACCACTGATTTGTAGGTTCATTAATATCAGATGCCAAATTGAGCATTGCAGGGGTCTTCAGAGAAGCATTCATTCCTTTGCTGGATAGATGAGTGAGACTCTTTTCTGGCAATATCAAGCCAACAGAAGCCCCGAAGTCCAATGGCACTGGTTGAGTCCTTTAACTTGGCAAGAAGGTGATGCAAAACAAAGATGGTGCTTGACTTCACGAGGTCAAACCACAAACCCTGGAGGCATCTCCTTCTCAGACCACCTCAGGTAAGTGCAGATGGAATCTTCTTACAGTTAATTGCCAGTTCCTGTGTGCCAATAGACAAAAACATCAGGCAGCAAGTCCACAAACAACTTTATTGTCCACAAAATCAGAGCTACTTGTCTTCACCCCACACATCGTAGATGAAGTGGATAAGGTTTCTCCAACACTAAATTTGGGAAATCGGGATAAATGATTCATAGATTTCAAGGTCAGAAGGGACTGATATGAATGGACTGAACGGATCAAAGTTCTTCAGGAGTTTTGGATACAAAGACAAGAAGGTGGCTGACAGACTTCTACAGCAACATTCACTGTTCTGCTGTTACGCCTAAAGAGTGGAAGATAGCCAAGATCATAGCCATTTTGATGCCCAGAAAGGAGGCCACTGATGCAGAAAGCTACCAGCCCATCTCCCTCTTTAGCAGTTGCTATAAACTATTGGAGTGGCTCGTAATTCAAAGGTTACAGACAAAACTGGAGCAACTGGTCCCCAAAGAACAGGCTGGATTTAGAACCAGTCATAACTGCTGTGACCAGATGCTGGCCTTAACTAGCGACGTAGGATCAGACTACCAGTGAAAATTAAAAACAGGGCAGCGTTTGTTGTTCTGTTTTCTGCATATGACACTGTGGGGTATGGCAAAGATCTGCTGAAGTTCTCATTGGCTTTTCCATGCCAGTCAACCATCAGATTCTTCACTGAGATGCTAACTGATGGAAGGTTCACTGTATACCTTAGGGAATGTCTGCAAATTACGGTGGTTGAATAACAGCCTCCCACAGGGATATCTTTACCGTTCATTCTCTATACTAGCAACATTCCAGTCGTACCATCCTGTCTATGTAGAAAACATTGCACTAGCAATGCAGGTGGCCTCTCTGAAGGCCACAGAAAAGGTCATGAGCAATAACTTCTAGACACTTGTAACATGTTTCAAAGCTTGGTGACTGAAACCCAATGCTTCAAAAACACTTGCCTGCCTTCCACTTGGATAATAATGGGGCCAAATTGCTGCTGAAGTAACTTTTGTGGTTTGCCTCTTTTGCATGACCATAATCTACGGTACCTTGGATTTATGCTTGACTGTGTGCTGTCACCAACATCTTGACAACACCAAAAAGAAGATAGCGACAAGGGTTAACAACATCCAGAAGCTTGCTGGCCCATCTTGTGGATGTGATTCATGCATGCTTTGAACATCAGTACATGCCCCGGTTTTGCCAGTGTGGGGTATTATGTGCCAGTTTGATACAACAGCTCCCACACCAGTATTGTTGACATTGAAATCAATGCCATGCTCTGGATAGTTATAGTGCTTTCAAATCAACTTCAGTTTTCTCTCCCCCGGTATTGGTAGCCAACGTGCCAGCCAACATCAGTTGAGAGGCTGCTGTGGTCCAGGAGGACAGCAAGATCCTGGTCTCTCCAGACCTGCTGATACACTAAGATCTCAGTTCACTGCTACTCTCTTGACTCAGATCCAGGGAGCTTTTCTGGATCCGTGAGTCAATGCTACAGGCCAATGGAAAAGATGCCAGCACTTACTGGCTCAAATTGTGTTCCCCTTGTGATGTCCCAAACAGAGATCTGATTGAAGTTCTAGGTAAAGGTCCTAGGATTCTGCCTGTCAAATATCCAATGAACTGTACTCAACCGCGTTTTGGACAATGCCCAGAAGGTATGGAAATCTCCACAAACCGAAAATCAGTGAATCACCAAATTGTGAGTGAAGTGTGGCATAAAACCCTGTAACACAACATGGACAACTGCCCATTCAGGGGTGGCATAAGGAGGATCCACCTACCAAACCCAGAAGCATTACAATGGCTTTTGAATCTCAAGGGTCAGTTATAATCCTAGTCTGTTGCTTTTCAAATGCCATTTTAAAGAAAGCTGCCCCACATTTCAAACTGGAGTTTGCAGCTTAATAAAGCTACAGAAAGCTCATAATTTTGCACAGAATTCATAAATTGTATGGACTCCCCAAATATCACAATGCTATGTATCGCTTTTATTAAAAAGAATCTTGTTGCCTGTTGGTAATATCACTTCTATATAATCTTCAGAAGGCTGTGTTCATGCCTGTGGTATGCTAGCATATCCTATTTATAAAATGTAAGAGATTCAGTATAGTTTTTTATAATATTTCAACAGATTAGGGTTGCAGAAAACCGTGCATTTATTCATTTTTTAACACAATTTGAATTCTTGTCCTTGAAAACCTTAACATTGTCTCCTTGGTTAAGGTAATACTTCCATTTGTGATCATTAGTCATTTCTAAAGTATACCTGGCAGTTTCACATTGTGCACTTAGACTTCAGCAGTAGTTTTAGATGTATTTCTTCTCCTGATGTTGTATAGTTGTGATTTATCTTATAAAATTTTAGAGAAGTTTGTAAATGGAAATTAGTACGTTATATGCTGCTGGCTAATTCCACTTCTGAATGACTTTCATTAAAGTGGAGGTGAATAGAGGGGCAGATTTCTTCTGTAACTGATCTGTTAATAAGTGGAAACTTCCCCGCCCCCCATCCATGCAGGGGGCAGCGAATTTTTGTATCTTTCAGTAAAGGTAGATTTATTACTAGCTTAAATTTCCCCCCCCTCCTGCTCCTGGAGGTTTCTGGGCTAAGCTTTCTTAGTTAACAGTCTGCTTATCAACACTGGCTCCTGACACTCATAGCTTTTAACGGGGGAGCCGTGTTAAGTTCCGCAAAACAAACAAGGAGTCTGGTGGCACTTAAAAGACTAACACATTTATTTAGTGCATGAGCTTTCGATAAATAAATGTTAGTCTTTTAAGTGCCACCAGGCTCCTTGTCATAGCTTTTAGACTCTCGAGATCTGAACTGAGCTTGCTGGCCAGTTGTTAGTCGGCATTTTAGTTTCTTTTTGGCAGAATGCTAAAATTACTCTAGGAGCTCCTCTTGGCCCACCAAACAGACATACAATGGCTGACAAAAGCGAAATGTCTTAAGCTCCTACGTCACTTCCAGCTGTTGTTGAAAGTGCAGATTCAGAGCAAGCCGAGTTCACAAGCAAACTGTTAAGCAGTGTGTGATCTGGAAGGGTACAAAAGCCTTTCTTCTAGTAAAATCTTAGCTTAATAATAAAATACATGGAACTACTAAGGCTTTGCATTTCTTGGGGCTCTGACATCCCTGTACAGGCACACATCATTTATGTGGACGCCTAGGTTGGATTTGTGTGCTACTGAAGCAGAATGGATGTTTCCCCAATAGTTAACTTTCTTGTTGATTCAGTCAAGGATAGAAATGTTGGTTCTCGCATATTCAGGTTTGATTGTTTTCAGCTCTCTTGGTTGGATAGATTTTTTTGTAAATTTTGGAACTTAGCCAAGTCCAAGAGTTTTAAGTAGCAAGTCATGACTTGTAGGTTTTGTCTTCCCCCACCCCTTGTAGTGAGGAATTTCTTCTGGAAGTAGTCCTACCTGGGTAGGAGGGACATTTCTTCTATTTCTGCCTTCAGATCCAGTCCAGGGCCTGGCCAGCTTCATGAATGTTTGAAGACCATCTGTCAGAAAACGAGTGGAGAGTTCTGATTGGTGATCTTGGATCATCATAGGAGGAGAGACTTTGCTGGATGAATGTGGACGTTTCCATCCGAAATTTCTTCAGATTTATTTGGAAAGCCTTTGATGTCTGGAAGCTTATGCATTAGCAGGATGCCCATGTTAATCCCTTCTTCCTTTTTAATGCTGGAAGGGACCTTTGTCATTCGCTAGTCTCCTAAATAGCTAAGATTTTGGGATTTTACCCAATGATTCCTTCTTCAAGCCCAATAATTTGTGGTTAAACTGGAGAATATCTTTTAGAAAGCCTTCCATTCTTGATTTAAAGACTTAGTTATGGTAAATTCACCATATCTCTTGGTAGGCTGTTCTGTTGGTTAATTACCTTTACTCTTAAAAACAATCCCCAACCCCATTTTTCAGTTTGTCCACTCTAATTCAATTTCCCATCAGTTGGACCCTGCCCTGTCTTTCCTGCTTAATTAAAGAGCCTCTGTTATTGCATCATTTTCCTATGTAGGTATTTGTAGGCTGTGATCTTTGAACTTGTGCATTGAGTTCTCACATGTATTCTTTCAAAAAATTCTATGGCACATTGGTAGGGAAACACTGCATTACAGTAGATGAATAGTTGTGTCCATCCTGTAGAGAATATCACTGGGACTGAAAATAAAGAATTTTATGTGGTCTCAAGTGTCTTTTTATAAAGATACATAATTGTTGATACCTGCTTACCCTGACTGAGCAAATATCTGGGGCGATAGTAAGTGTATAGTGCATGTTAAAATGTTTTCTAACTTTATTTTTTAATAGAATGGCCCTAGTGCCAGATCTTGTCACAAGATGTGCATTGATATTCAACGAAGGCAGATCTACACATTGGGCCGTTACCTGGATTCCTCCGTGAGGAACAGTAAATCTCTGAAAAGCGATTTCTACCGCTATGACATTGACACGAACACGTGGATGTTACTAAGTGAAGACACTGCAGCAGATGGAGGTCCCAAGCTGGTGTTTGATCATCAGGTTTGATGCAGAGTTGATCATTGAGCATAATTACTTACAGCAGAATAAATTTTCTTTTCCAAGCTTTGCTTAAAACAGCAGTTTTTTACCCTAGCCTATTACTAGAATTGAGAAGTGCTTGCATCAGGTAATGCAACTAAAAAAATTATTGGGAAAAATGGGTATAATGTATTTTTTAAAAACGTGTTCCCAATAAAGTGTTACAGCATAGAAAACTACCCTATATTTTTTCAAGAAGACTGTTATTTGTTAATATCTCTTAATCTTTTATGAAAATCAAGAAACAGTGCAGTTATATTTGGAAAAACTGGTCTTACCTACTGAATAGATATCCCAGAGCAACCGTTGCTTGTCAGTGGGATTGTGGAACCACATTCATATTATAAGTAGTGTTGGGTGTTACAGGTAACAACAGTCCATGAGACACTGCAGATGTTGGAAAAAGAGCTTGGGTTTTGATCAAAAATTAGCCTACTTCAATTTCAAAAGAATTGTGATGTGTATACACATACACATACTTCATAGACATTGGAACTCATTATGCAATTGGCTGCCAGGTTTTGTTTGGAATACTTTACCTTGAAGAATTTAAATTAAAATGATACTTTTTTTGCTGCCTTTTGTGTTAGGCTGCTTTCCAGGGGTGTACTTTAAAAAAAAAAAATACACATTTTCCAGGATTAAATATCACTTGCGCAAGAAATAACAAGATAGTGTCCATTTTTCAAGGCAATCCCCAAACTGAACAGTTGGAACTCCTTTTTTTTGTATTGTCTGTTTTAGAGTTATAGAAATGTTCCTACTGACACCAGTAATTCTGGTATACACATTAGAGGAAGAAAAGCCAGCCAGTAATAGAAGGGTGAAAAAAATCAATGCCTGACACCTGGTAGGAGAACAACAAAATTATTCAGTTAGCCAACAGAGCCAGCCATAATGCCTTGTTTGTCTACTTCTCTTGAAACGGTGTCTGAGTTTTTCCCCTATGGTAAGAATGTTCTTCCTGGATACATACATCCATTTAAACCAGGGGTTGACAAAGTTGCCTCTGAGCTAGACACCCAGCGTCAAAGCAAGGCGCCTAGCCCGGACACGCTTTGCCGCTGAACCCTTTCCTCCCCTCGCCGAAATGCCTTGGAATCCCTTTTTGTCACCACAGGATGCTCGTCCGCTGTATTTTCCCTAGGCTGCCTAGCTCTGCAGCGAAAATGCAGCTGAGGAGTGCTCTCTAGTGACTAAAAATAAAAACAGCTGGCTCCTAAATTTAAAACAAACAACAAACAAACAAAACCCATCTGGCTTCTAGGCACCAGCCTGCAACTTTTAGGCACCATGACGACCTGGCACCTGGGTTCTGTCAAGCCCTGATTTAAGCCCTCCCTCTAACATCCACTACAGCTACTTATTTTTCTGAAACGTGCACAGATCGGTTTTGCTCCACCAAGCTGGGACTGAGTTTGTGTTGAGGAGCCACCTAATGTTGTAATTCCATCCATCTTCTTTCCCTGTACCCCTGGCTTCTCCGTACTTTTCTGTGACTTGCTTTGTTGCTGTATCATTAAGGAGAGAGACACAACATTGTCTTATTTGTCATGTGAGGCCCTTCTTGGGTACTGTAAAATAGTTGTTTCAAGCTTCAGTGATTGTTTAATAACAGTACCTGTTGTTTAACACCTATATTTTCACAACACCAAGAGATCTTAATAAGGTCAGGGCCTCACTGTTTTATAAAGAACAGGTCCATGAGACAAAGAAGTAGACTGTTGGGAGACAGAGGCAAAGCTGAGCATGGGGTAACAAAAATCCTAGGCCATTTCAATCCTAGCTCTATGTGTAATCCTTGGCCAGTCATCCATAATCTTGACTCCCCCGCCTAGCCGTTAACAGGTGGGAGCTTTTTGTGTATGTTATGACAGAGGTTATTGTAAACAGCAGAGTGAAAAAGTAAACCATTGACCTCTTCATTTTTACCTTTTCAAAAATTACAGAAACACTTTTGAATACTCAGAGGTGACCAAATTGCAGCCTGTCGTCCCCATTTTACACAGGTGGGGAGACGCTAGACCCTGGCAGGCAGTATTGCTTAATCTGGGCAGCCAAGGGACCCATAGTCTCTGTGTGCTGCATCTGGATCCCGCATGGGGCCAGAGGCAAACTGCTCCATTTTCTGCAGAGTAAGGAAGGAGGATGTGCTGATATTAGCTCATGCTGGATACCGCTTTTCTATTGGATACCTCGTTGTGCTGGGGGGTTTTTGTGGGCTGATATGAAACCATAAACTAGATTTGTTTGATTACAAATGTTAACATGTATCTCTTGCTTCCTACAGATGTGTATGGATTCGGAAAAACACATGATCTATACGTTTGGAGGTAGGATTTTGACATGTAATGGCAGCGTAGATGACAGCAGAGCCAGTGAACCCCAATTTAGTGGATTGTTTGCTTTTGACTGTCAATGTCAGACATGGAAACTGTTGAGAGAGGATTCGTGTAATGCTGGACCCGAAGACATCCAGTCCAGAATAGGACACTGCATGTTATTCCATTCGGTAAGCATTCACTTTGGATATGGAGTCATAATGGGGAGGTGCCTGTTAAACTTCACTGAGAGCATGAAGCTTCCTTCAGATTAGCCTTTTTGATGTGAAGTGAAACAGATGGTAGCCCCCTGTAATCATTAACACTCTAGCATTGCTTGTAACAGTCGGTGGCATTAACCTGGGTTTTTGTCTGTTTCAAAATTCGACTTGTGATTTAGTTAGAAATGGTAGTCATGTGAACTGTATGTGGTGGTGCTCTGTGCCGTTAAACTGTTTCACTCCGCCTCACCCATCCACCCTGTCCCTTCAGGGTTGCTTCATTTCATTGGTTCTTGCCTGAAGTTGATAAAGCATATTGGGAGTCTTTGGCCTGCTAGGCGTTGTATATTACTAATGGAAGCAGGTGATGACATGCAGATACTCTTCAATGAACGGCTATATTGAGAGTAATGACCTGATTGTCAAGTGTATTCAGTACTCAGCAGCTTCTGTTCTTAAGAGGGGCTGAATATTCTTGAAAATCTGGTTACTTAATAAATTCCAGAAGGGACCAGTGTGATCATCTAGCCTGGCTGCCCATATAACACAGGCCCTAGAACTTCTCTGAATTAATTCCTGTTTTGAAGTAAAGCAATCTTCAAGAAAAACATTCTAATCCCCACAGAAAAATTGCTATTGTTGAAGAGCTTGCTGCAACCCTTCTAAGTTGTTCCAGTGGCTAATCACCCTCACTATTTAAAATGTATACATTATTTCCAGGCTGAATTTGTCTAGCTTTGACTTTCAGCCATTGTCTCTTGTTTACATATTTGTCAGCTAGACTAAAAAGTTCATTGTGAAATTTTGGTCCCTGTATAGGTGCTATAAACTGCAATGAAGTCAGCCCATAACCGTCTTTGTTATTCAAGCAGCTGTTTCTTTAGCTTATCATTATAAGGCATGTTCTTCAATCCCCCCAATCATTCTCATGGCCCTTCTCTGAACCCTCTACAACTGATTACCATCCTTCTTGGATTGTGGTCACTAGAAGTGGATACAGTATTTATTTAGGGACTGAAATGTGATCAGAGCTTTTTGAAAATCTTCCTTCAGTTGTGGGTACTGAGGACTTTAAAAAATCTGTCTTAAACCCATAGCTATTAGGCATTTAATCTAATGCCAGCAGCAGCACACACCTGTACGTTTGAAGACGCTCTATTCCAACAGGAGGAAGCTTCTGACATTCACAGAGGGGGTTTTATTACGCTAACGGGAGAGCGGAAAGCTGACCCACCAGCATAGCACTGTGCACACAAGAGCTTATGTTGGTGTAACTCACTGATTCAGGGTGGCCCATGGGAGCTTTCAAAATGGCCTTCCCTCCCGCTGACTGCAGAAGGGAGCTGCTACTTCCTATGGACCCAGGTGGAGCATGTTGGGCGCACAGCTGACAGGTGATGCAGGCTCCTTGCTGAAGCCAAGGGGCGGGGAGATCAGTACTCCATTCCACTTGGATGTAGCAGGGAGCACAGCAAAGTGCTCCGCCTGGATCCCTAGATCCTGGGGTCCTTGCTGAGTTGGGGTGGGTAGCACTCATCTCCTGTCCCCGTGGTTGCAGCAGGAGCCACTGCCTAGGGACCCAGGTAGAGCGCAGGATTCCCTGCTGCAGCCAGGCAGACAAGAGACCCTCCTCACTGAACTCCCTCCCGCTGGCTGCAGTGGGGGCGAGGAGGGGTGAGATGCTGGCAGAGATGGGTGACCCTTAAAAATCCTATTTGTGGCCCTCAAACCAAAAAGATTGGGAACCACTGGTGTAACTTGTGTTGAGGGAGTGGTTTATTCACACACCCGAGCAAGATAAATTATTCTGACCATAGGCTGTGGTGTAGACATAGCGTAAGATTTTTGGTGACACTATGAAGTGTGTGACTCCAGTCAAGTGTGGTTTTTGCGTATTACCAGGCCTCTGAGATTAGAGTTTCTCAGTATGTCTAGTTTAGTGGTATATTTTTCCTTCTCTAATCCTGCCATCTGAATACAGAACATTTAAAATGCAATGATCTATTTGTATTTCGATCCCTTAGGAATTCCTCTCTGTTTATTTAATAGAAGTTACTCTAGAAACTTTTCAGAGTTTCAGTTTCAAATTGCCTTCTGAAGACTGAGAAATACTGCTAAGTCATTCCCAGAAAATGCTCTCATGGGTAGCTCTGAACTTGTGTACGTTTTGTGCTCCTATACAAATGGAAATGTGGATCGTTCTATGCCTATATACTTGGGAAATAAATTGGTATATTTGACTAATCATTTGTCTGTTCTGTCTAATGAATACATTTATATTTAGATGATCTTTCTTTTGCATCTTCCCATTTTTCTTTTGGTTTTTATAGAGAAGTCATGATGCTCTGGATTTGACATTGACACTGTTTGCCATGGAAAATGATTACATTGCAATACAGCATTGTAACTTCACTGCCTGTTCAAACAGTAGTTTAAATATGGACAAAATTTCTACTAGATCATTGCACTGCTGATCTAATACTATATATAAGATCCTGTCCTGCTAACTCTCTGTGTGCAGACAGAAGTCCAAAGAGTTGCAGGCTTTATGGACTTTCAGGATTTGGCCGTGGATGTGGGCTGGAAAACAGTGAGCATAACAAAATCCAGTTGCTGGAAATTGAAGTTAAATAAATTATACCTTGAAATAAGGTGCAGTTTCTTAGCAGTGAGGATGATCTAACTATTGGAACATTTTACCAAGAGAATTGGTGGACTCACCACTGATGTTTCTTATAAATATATCTAATCTTATTTTAAACAGATGCTTTCCAGGGGTGTCAAACTCAGTTGCTAAGGCAGGCCAGATTTGACTTAAATGTACTTCAAGTGGGCCGTGTATTCCATAAATCAAAATATTACAGCCTACACCCTCTAGTGTGGTCTCACGGAGTGCAGTCATAGGCCACACAGAAGAGGTTCAGCCCATGGACTATATGTTTGATAACCCTGCTTTAGGCCATCTTTCAGTTGGGTGCTCATGGTGATCCCTTCTGGCCTTGGGATTTGTGAAATCTCCCTGGTCATCCCCTTTCTTCACAGGCCTTAGAAAGAGCAGGATTGTCCGTGTTACCCGCTACATATTTGCAGCTCTACATTAAGATGATGATAAACAAATCTCATGGTTCAGGGCTTCACCTGGTCAGCTGCAACAGTCCAGAAGGAATACTTTTCCCCAATACACCATCCACCAGATGTACTCTGGGGTTTGTGTTTCTCTCTAGTATGAGAGATTGGCTATGGGAGGGAACCAGTTCTTTGAAGTGGTACAGTGATCCTCTTTCATAAATGGTTGGGTAGGGAGTCCTGCTCTCATACTCAGAGTCAAATCTCCATAGGTGGAGTTTGGGAAGGAATTTGCCCCGGTCTGACTAATGGGTTTTTTTGTCTTTCTCTACAGTATGTGGAGTTGCTTTCTAGGATGATCTGGGAATATCTCACCCAGTAATTCTCTGCCCCTGTAGGGCTCTGGGCACTGATGGCACTTCGGTCTCGTGTTCGCTGCTTATGGCACAATCTGTTCTCTTAGGACTGAAATGCTTTAGTTTAACTAAAGTAATTGGGCTCAACATAGGGGTACATGGCTAAAATGGAATGGCCTGCAATAGACAAGAGATTGGATGTAATAGTCCCTTCTGGTATTAAGGGTTCATAGTTCCATAGAGCTTAGTTAAACATACTTTTTATAATGTATCCAGGTCATCAAAACACTGAAAGGTCAGTGGACTTGAAAGCATAGTATGTATGAAAGGTTCCTCCAGAAAATGTTTCTTTTCAGAGTAAATTGTTTGCTGAATTCAATCAACTGCTTTTCATGAGGAAACCTTTGCTGGAGGAACCAAAAATATAGTGAGCACAATTTTAATCTTTTTTTGTACATTTCCTACACCAAAATAGCCAAATAGCTGATGTAAATAATTTTCTCTTCTCCAAATAAAACTGTGCATGAACTATTATTGCTTGTTTTCATGATTCATTGATGTTTCTACGAATGCTCACCGAGAACTGTTTGACTAAGAATTTGTTTTCTTGAGTGCAGTTTCAAAGTGAAGCATCTGCTTTCCTTCCTCTCCAGAAAAATCGCTGTTTGTATGTATTTGGTGGGCAGAGATCGAAGACTTATTTGAACGATTTCTTCAGCTACGATGTTGACAGTGATCATGTGGATATCATATCAGATGGCACCAAGAAAGATTCAGGGATGGGTAAGAGCTTCCCAGTATAATTTCTTTGTACAGATGAAAGACTTAACATATACATCACCAGATAGGACCTCAGCCTTAGAGGATAGAGGCTGTGGTCCTGTTAAATCACAAGGGCGTGTTACCAATAAGTACATCCAACTAGAGCTTGCACTCGACTGCCCATTCTGTACTTGTTAGTTAAATAAATGAGTGACTTCATTCTCCAGGGCTGTCAATTTGGCATTTTACCAGGACTACTTTTAAGGTTTGCAAGTAAATCACTATTTGTTAGGCTTTATCATCCAACTCAGTCATAAGGTCCTTCTAGCCATGTGATTTACACTATTTCCCTCATTCTAACAAATGATCAATGTGCATCACATTGCAGCCTATAAAAATGGAACCTTAGCAAAATATTTGCTAAAATATTTTGTCTGAATCTCTCTAGCAAATACTGAAAACAAAGTAAATCCTATGTATAGTATGTTCTTTAAATATATACATTGTAATACCCTCTTATTAATCTTTTTGTAAAAAGAATACTTCAAAACGGTAAAAGAATCTCTCTTCCAGTTTATCTGAGGGATATGAAAAGATGCAGAATTGATGAGACAGAGATACAGGGAAGCTATTCCAGATGGCACAAGCTGCACAATAGACATGTTGTGTAATAGGATAGAGAAGTTTTATGCTAAAGGAAAGTAGGAACTAAAGGAATAGAGGAGAACAGGTTTGAGAGTTAAGCTTGGTCAAGTCCATGTAGAATTTGCCAAGTGAATGAACAGTTTGGAACCGATCCCTAGAACAAATGGGAAGATAATGGAATTGTCTAAGAATCACTGGATGATTGGATGCATGTTTTTCCTGTTGAAAGGCAGGTAGCAAATATATTGGAATGTGGAGAAAAGGGTTGAAGGGAAGCCAAAAAAAAAAAAAAAAATTGCAACCGTCTTGGCAAAAAGAAATGAAGGCCTAAATCAGGATTTCTTCAGAGGTTCAGTTGAGGCAATGACTCACACATACAGTGACACACCATATTCAAAGTGTTTATTATTCCTGCCATTGATCAGAATGGAGTGGCTCCCATCAGCCTCTGAGGTTTGCTGAGTCCATTCTGTCTTATTAGCATTTTTGAGTAAGACTTCATAGTTAAGTCTTCCTTTAGTTTTCTATCTTCTTTCACTTGACATTGGGAGAAAACATCCCACCGTTTAGTTTGTTTGAATGGATCCTGTGGCCTGCTACGACCTCTGCATTATGATGTATAGAGAGAACCATTTGGGTACTAAAACCTCATCGAGAATGTCATGATGTTGGTTGCTGCTTTTAGAAATATCCAGCAATGATTATCAGAGAGAGGTGGGTGAGGTAATACCTTTTATTGGACCAACTTCTCTTCGTGAGGGAGATGATCTTTTGAGTTTATAGCTTTTCAGAAGACCTAAAGACAAGTGCTCTGTATGAGCTCAAAAGCTTGTCTCTCTCATCTACAGAACTTGGTTCAATAAAAGATATTACCTCACTCATATTCATTCTCTCTCTCTCTCACTCACTCACTCACATATAATATATATATACTGGGACCAGAATGGCTACAACGCTATATGCAGAAATGATTATAACAGAATCAGAAGAAAATCATTACTGCGTCATCTCAGTCTTACACTTATTTTCCTCTCCAGTATAAATTTATAAAATTACTGGTGCGCATTTCCATTTTTTCAAAAGAAGGGAATTTTTTTCTGTATGTGCAGAAACTATATTAAGGTAGATAAACGACAGTTTTCTCTTCCTTGCCAAGTAAAGTAGGCGCCTTAACTCTCTAGAGTTAGTGCCTGTTACCAAGGCTGGATTATCACAGGGTTTAAAGGGGCTGAAGCCCTGGGCCCTGGTTGAAAGGGGAGCCCTGGGCTCCCAGCCCCTGCGATAATCCGCACCTCCACCACACTCAGCATCAGCAGGACTTGGGGAGGCGCTGAGAGTGCTCCTGCTCTGCCAGCACTGGGAGGGGTGGGGGGGTACCCTGGAGCCAGAGGACAGTCTCTGTGCTCCTGCCCTGCCGGAGGCCGGCTGGTACACAGCCTCTCTGGGGGAGGAGAGGTGTTAATCTGGACCTGCGTGTTATTGAGCTATGAAATTCCTTGTCATCTTCAGTCCTCAGCAGGGAGGTTAAAAGTGGTATTCTGCTGTGTGCCATTACACTTTTGTGTGTATTTGTAAGTTTTTCATTTATCCGGAGGGCTAATTTTGCCCTCTGTTCACTTATGAAAATCTCAGGAAACAAATCACTTGTTTTTAAACACAACTTCAACCCATTATTTTGGTCACTTTTGAATTTTAGCTAAGTACTTTATTGATTATTTCAGTTGTGGATTCTCATAAGTTGCTGTTCACTCATTTAGTTTGCTCACTTGGGTTAATTTAAAGGTTTAAAGACTGAGTAAATCTCCATGTGAAGGATAAAAGTTCATGGTACCTTTCATCCAAGGTGATTTTTTTTTTTTTTTTAAACTCTTCACTGTGTTCCTGAGAGGGAGGCAGATTGTATTATTTTAAGTTGGCTTGGCGCTGCCCGAGATTTAAATAAAAAACAAAAAACAAAAACCCTTGCCCAGAGTATAAAGGAAAATAGAGTATTTGCTACCACTCTGGTTAATGAGGGAATTAGTTTTGCACATCTGAATGGCAAACATTATCGGGGGAGGATGGGGGTGCTTTTTAATGAACAGCTGTGATGAATTCAGATTTCAGAAACCAGACATCTGATGACTAGTGGGACAGTCACATTTCTCTGGTCAAGTATATTAATTGCACGTTTCAGTTAGTCAGACAAATGAGAACATCATTATTAGCCCTCCCCACCCCTTAATGTTGAATAGCAGACTGTGACTAAATGACTCATTAGAAATCATTCATGAATAGATTCCCAGTTTTCTGTGCTCATCTCTGAGAAAGTAAATAAACAACTTTGAACATTTCCCTTGCTTGTGAAAGGAAATATTAGAATTATTTTCTTTTAACAAGAACAGAACAAAAGCCTGTTACATTCGAAACGACAAATGCTGTCAAAAAATTATTTTGGTCAAAGAAAGCAGTCTTGATTGGACTTCTTTTGAGCATATTTAGTAATGAGGCACTGGTTTAGTGTTTTAAAAAACAAACCTGTGACATGCCACTGTAGTATAAACTGCATTTAAAGGCCTGAGTTAAGGATGCTTGTTTTACATATTAGTTTCTTTAATGCATTGTACTTTCATTTTGCTCTGGGTGATTAGTTGTAGGCTCAGATCCAGAAGTCTTACAGTTCAGTTCTATTTTTAGCCCAATTTACATCTGGCAGTTTTTTTTTTAAAAAAAAATGGGCTGCATTCAAAACATGATTTTTACGGTTCTCTTGAACATTTTTTTTTCTTCTTTTTTTATTTTTTATTTAAGTTTCGGGGCCTGTCTGTAAGCAAGGAGAAGTCTGTCTCCCAAGGTTTGAGAGAGTGAGGGATTGTCATGTAGAATAGGCTGTAGATCCTTGATGATGTGCTGTAGAGGTCTGACTTGGGGGTTGTAGGTGGTGACCAGTGGCATTCTGTTATTTTCTTTCTTGGGCTTCTCCTGTAGTAGTTGACTTCTGGGTACCCGTCTGGCTTTGTCCATCTGTTTCTTCACTTTCCCAGGTAGGTATTGTAGTTTTAAGAATGCTTGATAGAGATCCTGAAGGTGTCTGTCTGTGTCTGAAGGATTGTAGCAAATGTGGTTATATCTTAGGGTTTGACCGTAGACAATGGATCACGTGGTGTGTCTTGTATGAAAGCTCGAGGGATGTAGGTAATTATAGTGATCAGTAGGTTTTCGATATAGGGTGGTGTGACAGGCTGCTCCCCAGATCCAGTCTCAAACCCCGCTCCTGAACCCCAGTTCACCCTGGCCCGCTGGGTGACTACTCACTCCTGAGTCAGTCCACACCAGCCACCAGCGTGCAATTGGTCCCAGGCAATGCTTGTAAATCCACTAGCCACACAGGCATTGGTCCCCAAGCAAGCACACCCAGCCCCAGACATTACATGGGGAGCCACTGCCTTACAGGGATTGGGACCCACTCCCAATCACCTTAGTCTAAATCCGTCCACTTAACAAAGAAGTGGATTATGCCCAGCCTCCCACATCCTCTAAAGGTCACACAGCTTTAGACAAAACAAATACTAGTTGATTGATCAGAGTATGATTTCAAGTGAGAACATGGTCAATCGAGGCAGAATCGTGCTATAAATGAGTCAGGAGTGACCACTATCAAATAAAAGGTATAAACCGCAGACTGATCTGACATCTCTAGCTAAACTGATTCATAGTCCAAGATTATGCGCAAGGTGTTTGGCTGTTCGATGTTTTACAGCCATTCTCTTCCTGTTCCCAGGCAGGGCCCAGATCTTGCTTGAAGTTGGTTGCAAGATGGTGTCTTCTCAGGCTAGAGCCTGCAGCTTCTCTCCCCCAAACTGTGTCTGTGTCCTTGTTTTTACAAACTGCTGACAGTCCCTCCCTCTTTATCCCATTGTGCGGTTCCCTTTACTTCTACCTGAGCCAGGGAGGGCATTAGCATTGTGCTGGAGATAGTCCTGAAGGTCTGAACCCTGTAACATGCTTCACATCTGTACATACGTGTTGCAGCAGGAAACATGGCCCCATGGTAATCATGTGGAATATGGCGTGAGCATTCACAAAGGAACCTGTTATAGCGCATTTGGCATCAAACCACACAATAACCTTGCAAAACTGAACAGAAAAGTTACACAGATCATGCCTTCGGAGTGCATGGATGTGCATGTCGTCACAGGTGGTCTTTATCCATCACTAATTTACACTGTAGTGTCCAAAAGTGGATCTCCTGTGTGGAGTGTTCCAGGCTAAGTTTGATTGTGGAGTGGAAATTGTTGAAATCTCTGTGGAAATCTTCAAAGGCATCCTTACCGGTCTAGATGATGAAGATGTCATCAATGTAGCATAAGTAGAGCAGAGGTGTTTTGGGATGAGACACGAGGAAGTGTTATTCTAAGTTGGCCATAAAAATGTTGGCATGTTGTGGGACAATGTGAGTACCCATAGCAGTGCCGCTGAGTTGAAGGTGTAAATTATCTTCAGATCTGAACTGGTTGTGGGTGAGTACGAAGTCACAAGGTTTGCTGTGGCATCATCTGGGCTGGTTCTTCTAATGGCTTGTAATCTGTCTTTGTGTGGGATGTTGGTGTAAAGAGTCTCTATGTCCATCGTGGCCAGGATGGTGTTTTCTGGAAGTTCGCTAATGGACTGGATTTTTCTCAGGAAGTCCGTAGTGTCTCAAAGATAGCTAGGAGTGTTGATAGCATGGGGTCTGAGAAGAGAGTCCACATAGCCAGATAAACCTGCTGTAAGCGTGCCGATGTCTGAGATGATGTGGCATCTGGGGTTTCCTTTTTTATGGATTTTGGTAGTAGATAGAATATCCCTGGTCGCGGTTCTGGTGGTGTGTCTGTCTTGATTTGTTCCTGTACTACTTTGGGGAGTTTCTTGATTAGATGGTGTAGTTCCTTTTGGTATTTGTCAGTGGGGTCAGAGAGAAGTGGTTTGTAGAATATTGTTGTGTTGGAGAGTTGTTTATAAGCCTCCTGATCCTAATCTGACCTATTCATGATGATGACAGCGCCTCCTTTGTTAGCCTAGTTAATAATAATGTCAGTTGTTTCTGAGGCTCTGGATGGCATTTGCGTTCTGCATGGCTGAGGTTATGGTGTAATAGATGTTGTTTATCCATGTTCAGCCTTTGCATGGTGGAGAAACAAGAAGGTCTAGTCTGTTGTTCCTACTGTCAGGAGGAGTCCATGTCGAATATTTTTTCTTGCAGTGTTGGGAGGAAGGTACCTGTAGGTCATTGCATTCTTCGTTGGTGTGGTTGTAATATCCCTTGAGTCTGAGATGGTGAAAGTAGTTCTCCAGGTCACGGCAGAATTGTATCTTATATGTGGGTGTGGTGGGGCAGAAAGAAAGTCCCCAAGAAAGCACAGATTCCTCTGCTGGCGTAAGTGTGTAGGACGAAAGATGATAACAATGTTGGTGGGTGGGTTGAAGGTGTCGCTGTTGCTCCTTGTGGTGCCCAGGAGTTTAGACAGTTGGTGTCTTTTTTTCTTCTGTAGGAAAGCAAAGTGTGTGTTGTAGATGGACTTCCTCATTTTTGTGAAGTTCAGCCATGTGGAGTAATGTGTTGGAAGTTGGTTTTGTATGTGAGATTCCAGTGTTGAGAGTTCGTTTTCAATTTTCTTCTGTTTTCTGTACAGGATGCTGATTAGGTGGTTTCTTAGTTTCTGTGAGAGTTTAAGGCACAATCTCTCACTGTAGTCTGTGTAATATGTCGATTGTAATGATTCTTTACCTTCAGTCCATTAGGTATAATGTCCAGTTGTTTGCATTGGGAAAGAAAGATGTCTGTCTGAATGTGTGCGAGTTGTTTCATGAAGTTGATGGATTTCCACTTCAAATGACTGTATTCAATACCTTTCATGTTGACAAGTTCCTAAGGGGTAGCCATGTTAGTCTAGTTCAGCAAAACAAACAGAGTCCTGTGGCACTTTTAAACACTAACAAATTTATTTATTGCATGAGCTTTCGTGGGAGGAAATCCCACTTCGTCAGACACTGTGAAAAATGGGGAACTTACAGAATGGGAGGAAATTAAATGCAGGAAACTGTAGGATAGCTTGTGTATCTTCAGTTGATTGCCAACCAAATTTCACGGTAAGTGTAGATCAGGCTTAATTAGTTGATGGAGACGCACCACTGGGAGGTGGCCTGTGCGCCACAGTTTGGGAACCACTTGTTTATGAAAATATCTGTTTAGCATCTCCTTTGTTTTTCATCTTATTGTTACTTGAAAACCAGTTTGGGTTAGCAGTGCTAATCTAAGATGTAGGTGGGGCCGATAACCCTACTTAGTAAGGTTGCTCAACACTTCCTGTTACAAGACCCTGTTTTCAGTTACTTGAAATTTTGGACTGAAATTTTCCGTTTCAAATGCTTGCCTCAGAGTGTGTGCACCCATGTTTGGAATTTCAACTAAATGGTCCAGCTTCATCTGAGACTGAAGATAGGGAGAAGCCTTTTGCCCATATTTAACATTTGTTTTAAAAAAATCCAGTGACCTTTACTTTGAGAAGTTCTAAAGCCCCTGCACGTGGAAGCAGGGACTTGAGATTTTGCAGGAGGTTTATGTTTGTACCTTTTGCTGTCTCCATTGAGAGCTGCCCAAATATGGGCACACTATAAACACTTTGAAAAACCACAGTTCACGTGTGCTCGATAGAGGCTTCCTAGATTTGAGCAGCTTCTCTCGCTCCTTGTGTTGACTAGTTGGACTTTCCATTCAATGGCTTCTCTCAGAAGCTTGAGATTGGGCTGTAGACAGGCACCAGAGAACTAGAGATCCTGTCTCCCCTAGACTGTGAATGACCCCCCTGCTGGCAGCCAGGCAGCATGGAGGAGGAAGAAGTCTGATTTGAAAGCGGAGCGGATAAGTCTGCCCAGGGAAAGGAGTAGATTGGGACAAGGAGTCTAATGAGACTGGGACTGGAGGAGAGAAACAGCCTGGGATTTGGGAGGCAGAGGAGACAGGACTGCTGTCCTGGATTTCAAACCCTCCCTGTCCTGTAACAGCCTCACCCGCCTTACAGCCAGGCATAGCTGATGCCTTCTTTGCTTGGTGGAACATCCCAAATAGGTGTTCTACGTATCAGTCTTTCTCCCCAAAGGCTCAACTTCCATCTTCTAGAACAGGGGTGCCCGACGTTTCTGGGTGAGGGGCCACATTTCAGTTCTTCTCTCACTCGGGGCTGGTGAGTAAATGTTGGATAGATAAAGGTGGGGAGAGCGTGGGGAACATAAGCCGGGCACGGGTGGCAAGGCACAGCATGCGAAACAGGCCCAGGGCAGGTGGTGTGGTGGGGGAGCCTGGCAAGGCAGGAGCGGGACAGAGGGAAGGGATGTGGAGTTAAGGGTGGGGCAGGAGAGCAGAGGAGCAGTGCAGCTGGGTGGTGGGACCCATTGCTTCCTCTCCCCTCAACAACACCGGTTCCCAATCCCCCCACTGCGCTGGATCAGTTCCCTGAACCTTTCCCCCTGTCTCAGGCCACTCCCTGCCCTGATCCTGGCCTCCATATTGTATTCCCCCTTCTTTGGCCCTAGTCCTGGCCCCGAGTCCTTCCCCTCCGGCCTCTTTTCCAGCCCCGTGCCACCCCCATCCAATCCCCGTGCTGTGCCCGGCTCCTATCCTGGCCACGCATCCCCAGCCCCTTTCCCAGCCCCATGCCACCCCCCATCCTGTCCTTGCTTCCCCCCCGGCCAAGATCCTGGCCACGCACCATCCCAGCCCCGCACTGCCACCCCCCATCCTGTCCTTGCTTCCCCCCGGCCAAGATCCTGGCCACGCACCATCCCAGCCCTGCACTGCCATGCCCATGGCCCCAATCCCAACCCCGCACCATCCCCCCGGAGCCTTTCCCAACCACATGCCACCCTCATGCCACTTCCCCCTCATCCCATCCCCATGCTGCCTCCCCCTTCCTTGGTCCTGCACCCCCCTCCCGGACCCTTTCCCAATCGCATTCCACCTTCGTGCCACCTCCACATCCCATCCCCATGCTGTCTCCCTTCCTCAGCCCCGATCCTGGCTCCACACCATCTCCTCAGACCCTTTCCCAGCCCCGTGCCACCTCCATCCCATCCCTGTGCTGTTGACCCCCCGAGGCCCCCGCCCTGCACCACCCCTTAGCCCGATCCTGGCCACACACTACCCCCTTGAGCTCAATCCTGGCCTCGTGCTGCACCCCCCAGTCCCAAGCTGCCCCCTGGCCCCTTTCCCAATCTTGTGCCATCCCTGCCTCTGATCCCATCCACACACCACCCCCTGGCTGGATCCCGCCCCTATTCTGACCCTGCACCTCCCTCCCTGGGTCGGATCCTGCCCTGTACCACCCACAGAACCCTGTGCCACCCAGTCGTGATCCCCCACATGGCCACCGCTGCCCCTCTGCCAGGCCTGCGGCCCCACCTGAGGGCCTGTGGCACAGAACGGGATCCCCGTTGTGGGTTCCTGGGCCCCCGTTGGGGCTCCAGCCAGGCCAGCTGCACCCCCTGCCTCCCATGCTGGGCCTGCTGCAGCCCTGCTGGGGCTGCCTGGCTGCTGCTCCCAGGTGACCCGCAGGCCTGATTCCAGCCCGTGGCGGGCTGGATTCTGGCCCGTGGGCCATAGGTTGGACAAGGTAGTTCTAGAACAGTCGGGGGGTTACGGCTAACCCTGAAATGCCAATGGCCAGATTGGAGCTGAAAAATCTTTGGCCAGTGCTCCCTTGAGCAGAGACCGTACTCTGGGGACCCAGGATGTGACATCTAATCAGAGATGCCAATAACTTTATTATCTCAGCACAGACAAGCACTGCAACGACATGATTTACCTCTGCACTGAACAGGACACCAAAGGGCAGCTTCAAGAGGCAAGGCAAGAATACTCCTTGTCACCCTCTCTGACTATTTGGTCTTCCTGGCATCTAATACGTTTCTCTCCCTTGCCATCAGAAGCTCCCTTCTAGCATTCCTCTTCAAGCAAGATATGAATGGCACTGGGCCAGCTAACCTCAACCAAGCCAGTATCTTGATAGCATGCTGCCTTGGCCGTACCAGGAGCCATAATCCTATGTGGACTGGAGCAAATCCTCCACCTCATTGCAGCTATGTTGCAAACTACCAAGCTGTTCACACAGTGTAACTTCCTCACTTAGGAATGGGTAGTCCCCTTCCTGTTCGAAAAGCCCACAGGAGACCAGGGAAGAACTGAAGGAGATCATGAGAGCACCAGATGATACCCAACACAGCCTTGTAAGTGGGCAGGGACGTATGAAATAAGATGGTTTTCATGGCTGCTAGTATCAGGCATCCCAAATAAGGTGCAGCCACTATAAAGGAGCTATCTGCTAAGGAAAAGATACGACTACCGCAGGAGACGCCTGTTGTCTTCAGTCATTCGCACCCTGTGCCACCACAGATGCAAAGTGTTTGACAGGAAAGTTTGTCTCTGATGCTGTTCCCATCAGAAGCTTGCTACTGCCTTGTCCTTTTTCACTGGGCTTGGTCTACTTTTATGTAAAACAGAAAATGGTTGTGGGACATAATCTCCTATGGCAACTATATCTGTTTCCACACTTACTGATTAACTACTACAGTTTCTAAGCTGAGTGAACTGAAGCAGTACAGCTTGTGCATGTAATCAAGAGCCAAGGTTCTCGTTCTGTGGTTATCTGTTGCTCCTCTTTCCCCATATTAAAAGACTAATACTCCAGTGAGCGGCCTACCTCCAATCCTCAGGAACTCCCTCCATTTTGAATCTTTTGTCAGGAGGCGGTCAATTGACACTTTTGAGGGGATTGGATGTTTTGTTCTATTCTCATTCTAAAGGAAGCCTGGAATTTCACTTTGAATGGATCTCATTTGGTCTTCCTGCCTTCATTCTTGACTTTTGTCAATAAGCTTTGTAGTTTTTTGCTCTTATCAGATGACCTTTCCTCAAAGATTTTCTTCTTCCTCATTTAAATACAGTAAGATAACTTTACATAGTCTTCATATACTACAAAGAATCACTCCTAGGCTTAAGGAGCAAAGCAGGTGTTTTATAACAACGTTTGAAGAGGGAGACTGACTCAGTAATCTGTTCTTCAGAAATCCCAGTTTTCTCTTTTATTATGAGAGTTTGTTCCCACAGAGAGAAAATTGGAAATTGGTTTCAGTTAAGGGAAAAAGCCACCCACATAAACCCTTAAAAGCAAAGAAATGTCTTATTAAAAGACTCTTTAACGTACATAAACCCCCACAGGTCACATTTCACTGGCTTACTCCTCTTCTCTAGTACCAAGCCCATACACTTTCAGTCTGAACAGTAGCATAATACGTGCATCATATTCCTCCCAGTTCTACGGTAATGCAGCCCTGACCCCAGAGAGTCTATTAGGTATCTGTGCGCTGCTGCTGCTGCTGCATCGTCTTCTTTTTTTTTAACTGATTGATAATCTTGGAAGATATACGGGTCCAGCACAGGAGAGTGATGCTCTGGACCAAGTTGCAAGGCAGAAGATGATGGTGTTGCACGGAATATTTTTGACCAAACTGTCCTTATTTATAAAGATAATGCACATGGCAGAAACGGCTCAGATGTGTCTTGCTGGCAGCTAGAGACATCCTTTTACTTGTAAACTTGACATGGGGATTGAGGCAAAAGCTAAGGGTGGGAGCTGAGAAAGTTTTAGGCTAGCGAAAGGTCTCCAGGGACGTGTGCTTTCCACAATGGAGTAACTGGGGAGCCTACTGGAACCCGGAAAGAACCTGGCCTGCAGTTTTACTGGTGTATTGCGTCTGTTCTAGTGTGAACTGGGTGTATTATGGATGTCTCGGTGGCTTTTGTCTGACTGCAGATTTAAATATGGGACTTACTGAAAGGCTTGTTTGGTTTTTTGTAGAGAAAGGAGTATCATTCAAAAACTTTCTAATCAGTGTAAGTTAGTTTCCCGACCCATCATATGAAAATGGCACTGTCGCAAACAGTCTTGTAAAATGCAGTTCTGCTTAGTGTTCCATAGAAATGCGAAAAGGTGGTTAGTGTAAGGCTTCCCCTCCAAGGAAGAACAAGATTGTGTATACATGTAGGCAGTTTCATAGTTAATTAGAGGGAGAATTTGCAGCATGCAAGTGTCTTGAGAGTTCTCCTGCCAAGCATCTTGATTGAGAGCCAGGAACCTTTACCAGCCTTTGTAAACTGACCCAGAAAGAAAAATGAGACAAACAGAATCAATAAACAAAGATCACGTGTTGGTCACCAGTCCATTTGAAAGGATGGTTGCCTGGGGAAACAGGAAATGAGAATTACACAACAATTAAGACTGCCAAACTGCTAACTTGATGACGTATTTTCGGGGAACTACAGTGACCCCTGAGTAATCTTCAATATTTCAACATTTCTAAATCTGAAGGTAGAAGGAAGAATAACTGGATGTTTACTCCACAACTTTCCTTAGAGTGCAGAAAAGACCATTTCCTTTCAATACTCTGTACTTTAAGGAAAATGCATTAGGTAGTGAGTCATGAGACCGAGTTCCAGTATCTCCTCTTCTGACGCCTATTAATCTGTTTCCATCCAGCCCTTGTCATTAAGTAAGGCTGCAGGTGTCATATGGCCTCATTTGACAGATGATGTAGCACAAAGATTATGCGAGATCAGAGCTTGGAAGTAGACGTTAAGTATCTCTTGTGGGACATCCAGGTCTCTTCCACTACATCTAAGGTAGTAACTACACGCGTGGCTATAGTTCTACATACCTGTCTCTAGGAAGCACTAACACAAACACACATGATAGTCTTTAATATACAAGTGCTAATTACTGTATAAGATATTCCAGTTCAAGTCCTGGACTTAGGAAAATTGGATTCTGTCCTTGGTTCCTTGGCAGATCCATCTCGTAGTGGGCAAGTCATAAAACATATTTTTCAGAGGTGGATGCTTATTATGTTTTTCAACTGTTTTTGTATTTCGTGCCATCTTAAAGTGATTTATGTTTGTTTTTAAACATTTGTTTAAAAATAAATGGAAGAAATTGAATCAAAATAAATGTAGTTAGCATTTTCATAGTTATGATGTAGAAGCACATAATGTTTTTTCTAAAATCTATTTTGGGGGAGTTCCGTGGCTTGTTTTAGATAAGATGTTAGGTTAGAGAATCACAATGCTTCCCTCTGGCCATAGAGTCTATATGAATAATGTAAAGGGACTGCTATCCTTTTTAATTCTTTGTTGCACCCTTTTGAGGACCTTTGCTACTCATTTAAACTTTGAGGCCCTTTTTCTACTATGCATGGCCTTCATCTCTCAATTAAGTTTCATTTCTTTGTTAGGCAGGTACAGACTATGAACATTGATTTGACTTTTATACATATTTCGGTTGCCTCTAAAATTGTCTGCAAGCCATATATAGTATTGAGGGAGGAAAGGGTCTGTGCATATTTTATGCATAATCTCTATGTATCCTTAAAATAGGAAAAAAAAATTCCCACAAAGAGAACATTGTTAAATACATTGAGGTTGCTAAAAAGAGAACATTCACCCACATATACCATTTAAAGCAGGGGTGTCAAACTCATTTGCTATGGCAGGCCAGGTTTGACTTAAATGTACTTTAAGTGGGCCGTACATACTTTAAATCAAAATACTAGGGCCTACACTCTTGTGGCATCGCAGAGCGCTTTGTATGCGAGACTGTGCTCTGCGATGTCACTCTCCCTATCGTGGAGCACAGTCTTGCATACCCAGAGCTCCTCAATGTTGTGAGATCTGACGCTCTCGCAGCATCACAGATCCCAATGTCAGGGAGAGAGTATGGTCTTGCAGAGCACAGTTGAGGACTGGGTGGAAGAGGTTTGTGGGTTGCATCTGGCCCAGGGGCTACATGTTTAACATCCCTGATTTAAAGCAAAGTAGTATCCAATTAAATTATCTTGTGCCTTAGCTGCTGAGATATAGAAAGTATAGCTTTACAAACAGGTGCAAATATTGTGCAGACAATAATTTCTGTTGAGCTTAAATTTATCAAAATAAGCCTGGTTTAAATCAAAATGCCTTTTCCAGTGGTTTAGCTGTTTAAAATCTGACCTTGTGCTTCAATTGATCCAATTCTGTGTAACAAAAAGAGCCACTTAATGTTTTTATCATGACACGGCCCTAATGAATTTCATCAAAATGAAGCATTTGCCTGTGGTTCTTCACAGTCTCCTCCCCCTAGCAGAGATGAGGCATCTTATCACCTTGGATGTTAGAAGGCCAAGAATGTTAGTGTAGATTAAAGTGTTTTCAAGCTGCATTTGTTCACTTTTTCAAAAAGGGCACAAAGATGTCATAAGGATCACAAGTGTTATCCCGGTGGATCAGTGTGTGCATGGGCATTATTGTAAAACACTAGATACTGAACACCAATCTATTTAGTTACTGGAATGCGGCTGAATATCCCAGGTATATCCCAGAACATGGTACTGCTGAATGTTCTAAATAAATCTAATTCTGCATTGATTTCAGACTGGAAAGAGAGGCTATCAACTAAGTAGGAGTTGGTTTACAGTTCTTTTAAAAAAGGAAATGTCCTCTCATTGACGCGGTGTTACTCTTCTTGGAGGAGATAGATTAACAGCATGAGGCTGTTATCTTACCACCTTGGATGTTAAAAGCCAAAAAGTTTAGTGTAGATTAAAGGATTTATGGTCCCTTTCAAAAGGAGAAGAAGAGATTTTATTTTGAATTGGCATGTTTGAAGTACCAACACAAAGATGAAGTGCCCACATTTTGCACATACAATTAAGTTCATAGAATAACTCTTCCATTCTTTGGCCTGATTATCCTAAGGCAGTGTTTATGCCACCCGATCAATTCACTGGGATCGATTTAGTGGACCTGGAGACCCGCTCAGTTGATCTGGAATCTACGCTGCTAGTCCACCTCCTTCAGTAAGAATAATACTGCATCAATGGGAGAGCATTTCCCGTCAGCACAAGGAAGTGAGGGTTCAGCAGTAAGTAGAAGTTAGGAAGTTAGTACTTTACATAACTTGCACATCTCCGATTGACTGTTGCCGAATTTTGCAGCAAATGTAGACATAATCATGATCAGTGTTTCTCAATCTTTTTGATACTAGGGATAGGTTTGCTAATTTCCAAAATTGTGTCAGGGAGAGCTGACCAGTTACTGAGAAACACTGCCCTAGATCATGCTAAACCGAAGGAAAAATGTTAACTGTTAAAAGGAGAGGAAACTTCATGTGTTCATAACATGTAACCTGCAAAGCAAGTGGCAGCGATCCATATACTTGCCTGTGTGCCTCTACCTCTGTCAGTGCAGCTTTTGGACGCAGTATTTGTATCAGTCCTATAACCTATATATTTATTTGGTGCCATGTGCGTATGCTTGGCAGTGTGGGACATGAGAAAAACAGTCACTGTCACATGAAAAATACCAAGCTAGCGAAATGGAGCTCCCTGTGCCTCACATGCAGACTCAGTGCTTGCAGGTTAAATTTCATTATCGCATGCTATATCTGATACCCTTCTCCTGTATCTTCTTCCATCATTCTGTTTAGGATGCCACATTTACTTTTTCTCTTACTATACAGTTCCTATGACAGGCTTCACTCAGAGAGCCACCATTGATCCAGAGCTGAATGAAATCCATGTGTTGTCTGGGCTCAGTAAGGACAAAGAGAAACGGGAAGAGAATGTTAGGAACTCCTTCTGGATTTATGATATTGTGAGGAACAGTTGGTAAGTAAATGAAAGGCTTCCCTGAAAGTAAGGTGGAGCTGTTCCTAATTTTTACAACTTTGGGAGGTTTTTGCATTGTATAATTGTAGACTGGTAGGAAACTATATTTCAAAAGCTGCTTCTCCCTTCAGTGCTTATTCAGATGCAAGCAGGGCTGACTTAGCCTTTCATCCTACTGAGTTGGATCACTTGATTTCCCTGAAGTGTGTGCTTGTGCGGTCCTCAGCGGAGACCTGCAGAAGCTTAAGATCCGGTGTCATTTCCAAGATAGTGTTCTTGATTCAAATGTCCCCTCTTACTTCTGTGTCATGTGATGTGTACCAGTTGAATGCCTCTCCCTCACCCCAGAAAGTCAATGTGTGTAGTTCTTCTCTCCTTAAAGTTAATGGGAATGGGTTATGGGCTGCTAGGTCCTTAAATGCTTTGGAAGAAAAAATTCAGATGTAATTAAAATATAAGTTTCAATTAACCATTTGCCTACTGAGTAATGTAACAGCGGCTATGCATTAGATAAAACATACCTGCAATGCTGTATTGCATGTTGATGTCATGTTACATATTGCCTCTTGGAAGTGGCATTGTTCCATATGGCACCAGACTTAAAAGAAAGTTAACATCTTGTTATAAAAACTCTCGTCCACAGGGAAGAAGTTAAGCATTTCCTCTACAGTATATTTATTTGGGATTAGGTGGACCAGCCTGAAACTAATAAGACTTTGTTTCCTGGAATGGCCATTATCTCCTCCCTTTTCGCTAATGCTGTTTCAGATGTCTCTATTAAGGAATCAGATACCTACCGGAAGGTTGCAAGGAGAAAAATTAGGAAGGGAAGTGGGTTACACAAGATTAGCTTTGTTTGAATTTTCACTGGCCTTTTCCATACTGTATCCAATTTACTAGTCCTGGGACTACTGTGATGGCTCTGTCTATGGCTGTCGTCAAAGAAGCAATAAAGAAAACTTCTCCTATTCAGTTAGTTCTCATTCAGCTGTATCAATGGTTTTCAAACTTTTTTCCTCAGGACCAAGTTAAAAAGATCATTTATACCCGTGATCCAAGAATTACATCTTTCAGCAACGCATTCCAGTCTCTCGGATGCCCTGACCCAGTATCTGAGGGTCTGCAAACCAGTACTTGGTCCTGACTTGTGGTTTGAAAACTACTGAGCTAGATGACTGGGTTAAAAAAACCCAACAAATCCTTTTACTGAAGATCTTGTTTTGTAGGATTGGGATCTAGTCATCTGTTCATTTATTTATTTGCATTACGAATATGATATCTTGCCTTATGCTGCTGAAACTACAGGATCCAGCAAGCCATTATCATTTTCTAATTCCTTTTTTCTATCCCTTATTTTCTTCCTCGTTGCTTGCTAAATTCCTGGCAGTGCCATTGCGGTTGGATACAAAATACATTCCTCTTACTCCTTCCCCAAAAAAGCTGATGTCTTGTATATGTTTCTATTTCATAAGCTCTTTAAGTGCCTCTTAGGAGTGTGGCTTGGCAGACAAAGCCTGTGGAGGTTGGGGACTGTGTTCCAAGAATCTTGGAGAACCACTTCTCGTAAAAGTGGACGAGAGCAACTACTTACGGAGACGTATGATAATTACCCCCTTTTTTCCTTGCACACACTACGAGTTTTATCAGCCACCCACACACATGCAGACTTGTCTTTCACTAGCTGCTTGTTCTACCTTTAGCTGCTACTGATGGCTAGTGGGAGAATGTTGACTATTATTCTGTGTTCCAGGTCTTGTGTCTACAAGAATGATCAAGCAGCAAAAGATAATCCAAGTAAAAGCCTTCAGGAGGAGGAGCCCTGCCCAAGGTTTGCCCATCAACTGGTGTATGATGAGTTGCATAAGGTAAGGGTGTTTGTTTTCAGAGTGCTAGGTTTCAATCATAGCCGTTTATTTGACCTCATCCCTCTTCCTGTGGCTAGCTCCTGACACCTCGACTTTTAAAAGCAATCTGCTGAACTAAGACAACAGGGTCTTGTGGCACTTTTAAAGACTAACAGATTTATTAATCGCATGAGCTTTCGTGGGAGAAAATCCCACTTCGTCAGATGCCCCCTCAAGCATTCATAGGCTTCTTCTCTTCTTCCTAGACTACTGATCTTTGTCTTCAGGTGAGTCAGGTCTAACTTGAAAGAGGGAGGACTTGGCTCTAACAAACTCAGGGCAGGTCTAGACTAGAAGCGCTAAATCAGCGCAGCGGCATTGGAGCACTTTCCCACCAGCATAATTCTCCACTTCCACAAGAGGCAGAAGCTCTCCTGCCAGCATAGCACTGGTGTGGACAGCAGTTCAGTTGCTGTAACTTGAATTGCTCAGGGTGGGGTCTTGCCCAGAGTAAGTTAGATGGACTTAAGTGGCAGTGTAGACCTGTCTCCAGTGAGAGAGCTGCTCACATCTCTCCAAAAGAGCCAGGAGTCAGTGATGGCAGTGAGGCCCTCTCCCAAAGTCCTCTGCGGTATGCCGGTGTCAGTTGGGCCCCTTCCAGAATAGTGGGTTTCTGCTCTGTTAACCCATTATGGTGAATAAGAAATTTAGTATTTGAGAGTGCCATTGTTGCAGGCTGTTTGCAAAATCATGTTTTCAAGGCCGCCTTTGCTATCAAAAGAGAGATTGTTGTCGTGTTGTTTGCACTAATATTTCTTTTCATCTCCAATATATGAAATAATTTGAAGAAAATTTGAAAGAATTTACGTGGTTTATAGGTATTAGAGATAATTTCAAGATATAATCTTAAAGTGAGACATGCTAGTCTTTGACAGCACAGAATTATATTTTTCACTACACTAGACAGTTAGCTTGAAGAGATTTAGTATTCATAGATTTGGTGATCTGTGTGCAGATCAGATCACTCCATCTCAAAAAAGATGTATTGAAAATGGAAAAGGTACAGAAAAGGGCAACTAAAATGATTAGGCATATGGAAAAGCTTCCATATGAGAAGACATTAATAGAACTGGGACTTCTCACATTAGATGACTAAAGTGGGGATATGATAGATATCAATGAAGTCATGGCTTGTGTGGAGAAAGTAAATAAGAAAGTGCTATTTACTCCTCATAACGCAAGAACTAGGGAGTCACCAAATGAAATTAATGGGCAATGGATTTAAAACAAAAGGAAGTATTTCTTCATGCAATGCAAGTCAACCTGGCCAAGGCTATAATGGAGTTCAAAAAAGAGCTAGATAACTTGGTGGAGGCTATGTCCATCAATGGCCACTAGCCAGGATAGACCGGGATTGCTGTTTTGCCTGAAGCTGAGAATGGCCAATGGGACGATCATTTGATGATTGCCTGTTGTGTTCATTCCCTCTGAAGCACTGGCTTCGGCCACTGTTGGAAGACGGGATACTGGGCTAGATAGACCTTTGGTCTGACCCAGTCTGGCCATTCTTATGCGATCTGCAGCTTCAATAGAGTGAAGCAAGCCTAGTTTAAAAAAAGAGAAAAAGCCTATATGTCGTAGAATAACATTTTCAGAGACGTGACTTGCCAAATGTACAACTCTTTTAATATGTGTCTACATGGCAACTTAAAAACTGTTTTTGGCCTACATAGGTTCATTATTTGTTTGGAGGAAATCCTGGCAAATCTTGCTCACCAAAGATGAGGCTGGATGACTTCTGGTCACTGAAGCTCTGTCGGCCTTCCAAGGAATACCTGCTGAGACACTGCAAATATCTCATAAGAAAGCACAGGTATAGTAACAGAGGCGGCTTCCTTTGAGATGACTAATTACAAGCTGTGACCTTTCCAACAAATCTTTAGCGAATTTGAACATTCTTTCATTATTTGTGCAGATATTGTTGCCCTGGTTATGTAATGGGTCAGACATTTCCCAGTTATTTTTCATTTGTGAATTTTTCAAGACATACAGAATGGAATACTGCACATTCCTGGAGTATCCGGATGTGGGTGTTTTATATTAAACAGTGTTTACAGTTATTAAAAGGAGAGGGTGTGGAAGAGAAAACAAACTTAACTACCGGATGGACCATAAGAATTGCATCACAAGACAGATTAATGCCAACAAATCTGAGGAGTCTAGTGGGGAAATGGGCAGATTCTTTGAAAATTGTTATAGGTTCCCCTTTTATTTTGAAGGCTTCTAAAAATAAATCCTGACATACTTATTGCATCTTAAAGTAATCAATGACACATTACCAAAGCAGAGTTCTAGAAAGCAGTTGTCCTGGTGATGTATCCAAATTCCCTTCCACATCTGAAAATTTAGCCCCTTATTGGTTGATATGTAAATGTTTCTCAAATTCAAATGGACCTAGAACAGTGTTTCTCAACCTTTAACCAAGTGGGGAAAATCTAAGGGTATTAATGATTTTATGCGGAACACCTGATGAAAACTTTCTTGAAAAAGCCAGTATATACTGAGAGTGATGTTTGTAATATTTGCATACTATGCATTCTTGCAAAAACAATTCAGGAAACAGAATTAAGTAAAATTTTACAAATATAACGTGTTATTTCTAAAAAATAGATACATAATGATTATGCACAGAAATTAAAACTGAAAATGGTATTACTCAAGTTTTAATGGGAATTTTGGGCCTGCATGATTGAACAAAACTCATCTATTCTTGGAGTAAGGTTTGTCAAAGGAAGTCTTACCATGAAAGTTGTATCCAAGCAATTGCGATGTGGGCATAATGGTGGGAAATTTTTAAATGTCCCAGCCGCTGCAAGGAAGCAGGGTGGAGGCAGATGCCTACGTGTGCCTGGAAGCTTTGCTCCAGCTGGGACATTTTAAATCTTCTGGCATGCATCGGCTCAATGTGTTGCTCCTCTCCTCTCCGCTCAGGCCTCTTCCCCAGATGGGAGGGCCGGGCACGGAACACCTTCACTTATGTCTGTGGAGCATGAGCACAATTGAGAAACCCTGACCTAGAAGAGAGCCTTTGTGAAGAAGCCACTTAAATTGTGTGCATAATTGATGCTTTTCACCCTGTTTGCCTGTTTCAGTGCCTCTTTGCATATGCTGTTTATGGCAGCAGCTTTTTAAAAATAGGCCCATGGCATTAATCAGCACTGATATTTTTTTCACTGCCTTTTCTTTCTAGTCAAGAAACGTATGATGTTTTAGGTGAGAACCATCTACAGCACAGCAGAGTGGATGTATGAGGCTATTGATGCTTACTAGCCATATTTTGCTTTGGATAAGGCAATCAGAATAACACATGCTTATACGGTACATATTGAAAAACTGGTCATTTTACTTTTCAAATCACATAATCACTAGCTAATTCCCGGAGAATCTTTGAAGTAAATGGTTAAGTGACCTGCCCGAAGTCTCGCATTGGGGCACAGTGCCCTACTGCAAGTATAAATCTTATGGATGACATGAATGGACAGATGGTAGCATAACTGTCATTCATACAGCTCTGTGGAAAATAGGTCTTCTCAAACCAGCTTGATATTGTGTTAGGAGATTACAAGTGTCATTGATAAAGATAACTGATAGGATGTATATAATGTATTTAAACTTTCATCTTCTAAAAAATTATCACTATACAAAATCAGTGTAGCTCATATGAATTAAATTTAAGTCAGTGATTATCTCAGAGTAATTGTAAATGGGGAAATCATTCTATTGGGATATATCTAGGGAAGTCATGTATGGATCTGGTTTGGGACCGATGATGTATCTTTATCAATTATCAGGAAAAAAATATATATACAATCATTACTGGTAAAGTTCAAGAGGGGTAGCCATGTTAGTCTATTGCAGAAAAACCAACAGAGTCCTGTGGCACTTTTAAAGACTGACAGATTTATTTATTGCATTGAGCTTTCATGGGAGAAAATCCCACTTTGTCAGACGCTTTGAAGATGGGAAATTTACAGAATGTGTTTGAATCCTAACATCTGTTTTGATTTCCTGTTACAGCCTGACCTGATCCTATGTCATAGACTTCCCTGCATTTAATTTCCTCCCATTCTGTAAATTTCCCATCTTCAAAACGTCTGATCAAGCGGGATTTTCTCCCACGAAAGCGCATGTGATAAATAAATCTATTAGTCTTTAAAACTGCCACAGGACTCTGTTTGTATTACTGGTAAAGTTAGCAAATGACAGATTGTTGGAGCTTGTAAATAATGATGGGGGCTAGTTATTTACAAACAGATCAGGACCGTTTGATAAGGTGGACTTACTTGTATAACAGGTTTAATACAGCCAAATACAAGTTCATAAATCTAGGAACAAATATTGAAAAGATTTGTGTGTGATGCTTTAGTTAGGAGGATAGAGACAATCCTTGGTGCATAAGCAGGAGAATGTAAAGTAGAAATGGAGAATTCTCCTTTGAGACGTGTTCCGTGGATGCTCCACCTTAGGTGTTGACGTGTCCACGCGGCACGAATTGGAGAACTCCTCTAACCATGTCCCTAAGGGTCACGCGAGCGCCGGAAGGCTGTCTCGCACCAAGAGCAGTGTCCTGTCAACACGCACGCAACTCGACCCCCCCCCCCCCCAGTCGTGTCTCAACCGTCCGCGGCAATGGATGGAGTCCCACTTGGTCAGATTTTCTCCCACAAAAGCTCATGCGATTAATAAATCTGTTAGTCTTTAAAAGTGCCACAGGACTCTGTTGTCTTTCTACAATAGTTTCATTAAAGAAGGACAGCTGATTTAAAAAACATTTCTTCAGGCGGCTCTTGACTCAGCAGACACTGCAGCCCACACCATTGCCACTGGGATAGTCCTGTGTAGGTCTTCATGGCTGCATTCGGCAGATCTCCCCAAGCAACTTCAAGCAGCCTGCCCTTTGATAAAAAGGAAGCTGTTCTCAGAAACGACAGATCAGCTGATGCATGGCTCTATGGACTCACGCGCTACTCTAGGAGCTTTTGGTATCTACCAACGTTCCCTCTAAGGTTTGGCGGCTTGTGTGCAAAATTTCAAGCCGTGTGCAAAACATTTTCTGAATAAAATTTTTGTGCAAACTCACACAACAGAAATTATAGGCATTAATTGAAGTTAAAGTGTTTGTAAACAGAATTAATTAATTGTTTAATTGAATTTGAATGAATTTTGAATTGAAATTTAATTTTTAGAAAGGTTTTTATTTAAAATTAATTTTTAAAAAGCTTTTTAAAAAGGAAGGAAGGAAGAGAAAGAAAAAAGAGAGAAGGAAGGAGGAGAAAAAGAAAAAAGAAGGAAGAGAAAGGAAGGAAGCAAAGAAAGAAAGAAGGAAAGAAGGAAGAGAAAAGAGGAAGGAAGGAAGAGAAAGAAGGAAGGAAGAGGAAGACGAGAAGGAAAGAAGGAAGGAAGAGAAAGAAGGAAGGAAGAGGAAGACGAGAAGGAAAGAAGGAAGAGAAAGAAGAAAGGAAGGAAGAGGAAGACAAGAAAGAAGAAAGGAAGGAAGAGGAAGATAAAGAAGAGAGAGAAGAAAGAAGGAAAGAAAAAGGAAGGCAAACGAGAAAGAAGGGAAGAGAAAGGAAGAAAAGAGAAGGTAGGAAAAGAAAGGCAGAGAGAAGGAAAGAAGGAAGAGGAAGAAGAGAAGGCAGGAAAGAGAAAGGAAGGCGAAGAAGGAAAGGAGGGCAGGAAAGAGAAAGGAAGGCGAAGAAGGAAAGGAGGGCAGGAAAGAGAAAGGAAGGCGAAGAAGGAAAGGAAGGCAGGAAAGAGAAAGGAAGGCGAAGAAGGAAAGGAAGGCAGGAAAGAGAAAGGAAGGCAGGAAAGAGAAAGGAAGGCAGGAAAGAGAAAGGAGGAAAAAGAAAGAAAGAAGCCGAGGCCGCTGGTGGCGGGGACCCGAATGCGGTCCTGGGGGGCCGCCGGCAGGGCAGAGCAGACCCCGGCACCGGAGGCCGATCCTGGCCCTGTGCCGGGAGGCCGAGGCTGTCGGCATAGTGGAGCCGACCCCGGCCCCAGGCCGGGAAGTCGAAGCGGCCGGCGGGTGGGAGCCTGGGAGCCTGCCCCGACTGCGGCCACCCCGCTGCCCCGGCCTCATGGGGCAGGCAGGCAGGTGCGCGCACATGCTCCGGTTCTGAGCATGCCTGCTTCGCTCTGGGGGCAGGGAGGGCCAGCCCAGAGGCCGGGCTCAGGTCGGGTCTGCCGCGGCAAAGCCGCAGCCCTGGGGTCTGGAGGGGCCGGTGGGGGCTGCCAGCCTGCGCGGGGGTCGCGATGGCCGCTGCGCGGCCGCGCACCTGCGCAGCTTAGAGGGAACACTGGTATCTACCCACCGGTACCACGGTGCAGACTTTACCGCTGTCAACCGTACAACGCAAGGTACAATTATCAGCCACAGGCTAGACCACCATTTAGAAGACAAGACCAGAATCCTCGTAACCGCCAGCGCCCACAGTGCCGCAGACAATCCTCCAATCATTCTATCAGTAACCAAGCCCCTCCATCAAAACCTCAATTTTGAGGATAATGTCGGGGGCCCTGAAGTCACACCCATATTACTTGAGCCATCTACTAACCCAACCTTCACCAATCGCCTACGGTCCTATTGCAAGTCCTGGGCACCCATAACTACAGATAAGTGGGTCCTTGCCGCTATAACACTGGGTTACATAATACCATTTACTCAAAATCCCATATCCCACTACCCTTTCCCGTCCTTCTACAGGGACACAACTCACGTACAACTTCTACAGCAGGAAGCCCAACCCCTCCTGCAACTAGGGGCAATAGAGGAAGTCCTGAAGAAGTTCCAGGGTAACGTCTCTAGTGTGGACATGGCCTGTGTAGACTCAGCATGAGGAAAGGGACAGAACAGTGTGATACTGTCATGTTATTTCCATAGTTGGAGTGGGGGTTGGGGGGTTGAATTAGAAGGGGACAAGTTAATGAGAAGGGAAGAGGGGTACAGAGAAGGGGAGAAGAGGTTAGGAGTGAAGCTGGGGTTCTCCAAAGATCCCTGCTTTGGTTGTTTTGCCCATTCTGGCTTGAGTCACTACCTGGCTCCTGGCACCACTACATGATGCTTGGAGAAGAGACATCACCTGGTCTTAGTGCCTCCAGAGTGTATGGATATTGAGAGGGGGGCTTCCCCTGCTCCTCTCTACAGTTCTGTGTCAAGGAAGTTGCTGGGGCGGTTGGCTCTGGCTGGGTCCATTTCCCTTCTCTCCCTCTCAATGCAGCAATTTCTGCCTTGGCAACTCTGGTTTTTTGATGTTTTCTACAGCACACTTGTGCTCTCTCTCGGGTTATGCGCAGGAGGACAAGATCTTAAGAAATTCGCTGTTCCTGCTGGTGGTGGTTTAGCAGTGATGATTATGTCTCTTAACTGAAGTATTTTAGGGGCTGTATTCTGGAGTAGGGCCCTGGATCATGTGGAGTAAAGTGCCCTCCTTACTCCCCACCAGCCCTAATAATGGTGCAATTTGAGAGCTGTTTCACCTTTATTAAAAGCATCTTTGTTTAGACTTGTGCTTTACGGCTAAGTGCAAATGATTTCTTAAAGTTCACAAATGGTTTGTGCTATTTCAGGGTCACTGCCTCTTTACGGGCAATTGATGAGGGGATATTGGGACAAAAGACCACTCCTCTAACAACTCTTTTTATTGCTTCCTTTCCAGAGCTTAATTATGTTGGGTTGATTAGGCTGGAGAGGAAACATTTTTTTCATTAACCCTACTTTTTGATGTGGGTTATTTTTATGATAGGAGGGAGATGAAGACTTGGTTAATAGTAAAATGACAGCTACAATGCAATTGGTATTTTCTGTAACTGACTGCTCCTGTGTTTAGTAGATGATAGCCTGAATGTAGCTATTATAAATGGGGATTGGAACCGTCCCCTGGGAAAATGGCAGCATTCTGTGGTGATGTACTGTGCAGTAGAAGTGTGTGCTTGTATCATGCAGCTGTTAGGTAAAGTTTCAGGTTAGCTCTCAGGCGGAGCTCTGTTTTCGAATGGCCACGTGGAAAACATTGAATGCACAGGTCAAGTTGCACAGTCAGGTGTGCTCAACTTGGAAAATTACTTCGAAAATTTGCACCTGATTGTCCAGGTTTATACTGTAGATAGCATAGCCCAATATCTGAGGTCTCTAGTTATATGAAATTGAGAGGAAGCTTTTACTGTCAAAATTGCATCAAACGCTCTCCTACCTTTTGACTGACACTGACTTCTGCCTGCAGACCATCAGTGCAGTTTCCTAAAAGGTATAAACTTCTTTTAAGGGAAGGAGGTAATCAAAGGCAGAATGGCTTGTTAAACCAAAATAATTTATATCACTGATTTAAATTGGCAGTCAGAACCCTAGATTTAAGTGATCGATTATAATTGTGTTTTACCTTTATATTTTTATTTTCTTAAAAGTTGATTCTCATTGATTGGTAATCAACAAAACATTTTGATTTGCAACTAAATGTAGCCTTTACAGTAAATGTGGTATTTTTTGCTACCCAAGAGGAATACCATATGCACATTTTATTTCAGCAATTATAGATTAACATAAATTTATTCAATTTCTTAAAATTTAATTGATGCATTTCTTAATTATTAGTTGATTGATTTTTTTTTTATTATTCTTCACAAACAGTATTTTAAAATAGTTCTGTTAGTTGAATAAAACTACCTTACCTGTGTTGGATACATAAAGTGTCAAAACATGTTTTGCATTAAAAATTAATTGGTCAATTAGAGGTTGTTTCTGGTCACCATAACCTTCAAGTTTTTAGCACTACTGGATCTCATCTCCTTACCTCATTTTTATTTGTAGAGTGGAAAAGAAGCTTTCCTGCTTCAACTCTCAATCAGTTTCTCAGCTTTGAATGAACTAGTCCTTGAACTTAGCTGAATAAACTGAAATAAAGAAAATATTCTCTCTGCATTTGCAGAAGAGGCTACTGCTGTCATAAACTGGCTTAACACTGCTACAAACTCTGATTCCAGATGCTTAGCCAAGGCCTTCCATCAGTTCAGTAGATGGACTTTCTTTAAAACTTCGGCTGCAAATGCGTTTCTTGAAATATTTGTAATTGATTTTAATAAATCCTAGTAAGTTCAGGCCTTTATATACGTTGTCCCTATTTAAATACGTTTTCCTTTTAAAAATAAACTATTTAATTTAAATAAATTGATTTTAAAAAATTTTTAAACCACTTTTATCCACCCTGATCAAAGGAGATATTCTCAACCAAGACTGAAGCAATTGGAGTGGCAGTGAGGGCTAGCCAGTTGACAAATGTAAATATAAAGCTGCATCTGTTGTCATTGTTGATGTGGCATCTTTTTAAATTGAGTCCTATGCTGGCTGGTGTGGCGTCACTGCCCTCTACTGGATGCAATATCACACCTGCTCAAGTGTGAGAGTGGTCTAAAAGAAACAAACCCTATTGCTACTTTTACAGTGAAGTTTCCGTTTTTAGCTTTAATAAGGCCTGTGCTTTCTTAAGCTGATTATCCCAATTTCTGTCCTCCTGATGTCCACAGTGAGCAGGGTAGTAGACAGCTCTGAAGTGCTTTTGCTACAGAAGAGTCACAGTAGCTTTTTCTCTGTCTTGTGAACTTGCTGTCTGCTGGGGGTTAGCCGCAGGGATCAATATTACAGATTGGTAGAACAGGAGTGTCCCTTACAGGGAACGACATGGTGGGGAGTGGGGGATGACTGGAGGGGGAATTAATTATTCAACAACCTAATGATTCTATCCATAACATAATCTCCAAAACAAGATTGTCTGATATGTCCATTTGGGTCAGACCAATTTGAAGCCTTAGGTTTGGTCCTTTATGGTTGATAGGTGGTTGACTCATAATTTTAAGACATTTGCAGCCATTGTATTCATTCCTAGGGGAATATTTTGAAAGAAAATGTGCTATTTTTTTTTTTAAAGGAGATTAGCTCAAGTTTCGGACATTTCAGGTCTTGATTATAGGTAGTGGGTGTTAGGAATTTTGAGTTCCATCTTTGATTTGGCTGTTTGGCCAATTGACTTCACATTCTTATGCCTCAGTTTATCTATCTGTGAAATGGAAATGCCACACTTACCTAATATTTGTAAAGCATAATGTACTAATACAACCACTTACATAACTTGGAGATACTTAGTTGTTTTAGCAAAGGCATCAAAATTGCTGGCTTTGATTTCCACTGAGCAGTTTAGGGTGCTAGCTCTGAACCCAGACTCTTAGTGGTGGGTGGCTGAGCCATCACCGAATTCATGTGCTTTAAGCAGCTCTCACTGAAAAATTTACATATGTGGTTTTTTTTTTCTCTCACAGAAAGGTAGGGAGTGCATTTAGTAACTGAACTAAAAGGAAATGAAACGAGTATGTGTTTTCGGTGTCTAATAAACACACACATCTTATTTATCTTCTTCTACTTCACAGGTTTGAAGAAAAGGCCCAAACTGACCCTCTCAGTGCACTGAAATATTTACAGAATGACTTGTATGTAACTGTGGATCATTCTGATCCAGAGGAGACAAAAGAGGTAAGAGTAAAAACTACCTGCTCTTCTCCTGAATGTATATTTCTCTCTGGATTTCTTATGTCTTTTGTTCACTAAGGCTTTTCAGTGGCCTTCTGACATTTTGCAGCTACATACTTGGTTTTTCCAGGAGTAAGTGTGTTTCCATTTTATTCCCAAACTGAAGCAATAAATTCCCAAAAGCTGATAGGAATTTCAGGCAGCTTCTCTCCATTACATCTGTCACTTCACAAAAGGGATTACGGAAGTCTAGTGATATCCCTAGATAACTTCCTGAATGTATGAAGTTCAGAATAAGCTTTGGGGTTTTGCGTCTACGTGCATTTATACATAATACTTTGTAAAGCACTTTGAAGATCCAAACTTGTAACCCACATGTCTGTTACCCCATTTTAGCTGGGTAAGGGTGTACCTAACTTTCCTTACGTTGGAGCAAACCAGAAGCAGCTCCGGTCAGCGAATGGTTACATATGTAAAGCTGCTATGAGACAAGAGTTGGGCTCAGTAGCTACCTCATTCATGCATCACGTTAGTATCAAAGCTGTGATAAGTACTTGGGAGTCTCTGGCTCAAAGCCCGATAGGCTACTAGCTAGAGCAGTGGTTTTCAAACATTTTTTTCTTGGGACCTAGTTGAAAAAAAGCTTTTATCCTGGTGACCCAACAATTACATCTTTGAGCAATGCATTCCAGTCTTTTGGTGGTGCCAGCAGGGGGCGCTGCGACCCACTGCTGGGTCCTGACCCTACGTTTGAAACCGTTGAGCTAGGTCATGTAATTGTCCTAAGCAAATAGAAATTGTCTTAAGTATAGCCTCTGAAAGCTTTGTTTTGGTGTGGTCGTTATTGAAGGCCATAAGCAATGTGGTGCTACGGTTATAGGATGACAGAACTTTGGAAAATAATGTAGAAATTATTGGTTCCTGGAAATTATTGTTTAATTACTTTATCATAGCTTGCTATTCATTTTCAGTGCTGTAACTGACGTGCTAAGTTATGTTGCCAAGTGTAATAGATGACCTCTCCATGCAACCTATCTAACCTAAATTATGAGTGTCACACTGAGCTTGACCCACACTACCTTTATACCTTTTCTCTCTTTTGGAACAGAAGTAGAAAGAAAAGTAACAGGAAATCATTGTTTTTCGAACTGAAAAGTATTTTAATTAAATTTCACACAGTGCATAGAGAAGATCCAAAAATCTTTCACAAAGTCTCTGAAAGACACTTGCATAGTAAAATGTATGGTATTCATTGTGTCTACTCGGCAAGGATGAAATGACTGAGTTGACCAGCATGTGAACCTGTGATTCCCGGGAAGGATTTCGACCTCGATGTATATGGCCATGAGCCGTCCCACCCACCCTCATCCCCTTGCCTTTACAGGGTAATGGTTGTAATTTCATTACATATAGCCAGTTACAATGAAGGTACTGTGACAAATAGCTCCTGAATCCCCTGCATTCTTGTTTATCACCTTGCTGTGCAAGTGTTGGGCACAGAATGAGTGCACAGAGCCTCACTTCTCTGCAGGCTTAATGCTTGATCCAGTCAGAATTCTTTGATCCTTTTCTTGCTTTTCTTTCCCAGGTCACTATTTACTGTTTAGCAGAGTTAGAGCCACTGCTGAAAGTCTTTTGCGGCTTCCTCCTTTACAGTCTCTTCGGTTCAAATAGCTTGTGAGAGTTGAAGCTTGTTGCATCAGAACAGAGCTGCCATTCAGATGGCTTTATGTCTCTCAGTGCCCTGATATTGACTGGGTGTATTTCCACTTGCCGTCAGCTTCCCTTCCGGTTTTCTCATTGAGTTGGCGGCTGGCGTTAGGTTTTCGAATGGCTCTTGTGTGCTCTTCTCAGCACAGATGCCATCTTTTGGATCCAGTGTCAAAATGGTGAAGTTTCATTGTGCTTCCCAGCACAGATGCCTCCATGATCCCTGGCACCACCTACAACAGAGATATGGTTTATTTCATGGCAAGGGTGTTGTATCTTGTTGACTCTGTGCGCTGGTTAAAGCTCAGAATTGTAGGACTGCTAAGTTTGATTCTCTTTAGATTCTTATTAAAACTATCTTTCCTTCCTCCTTTATCTTCCCCATCTCTTCATCTCCAACACACGTTCATGGTCACAGTTGTCCAAAGGAGTAAACCAATTGAGTTTGTCCCTGATATATTGTTGTGTGATTGTGGTGTTCAGGGTCTGGTGCTGTTCACTTTGTGACCCACATATTTCAGATTTCTGTAAGCATTGCTGTAAAAGATTGCACTAAAGTAAAATTCTGCATAAAAGGGTCATGGTTTAGGAGAAATAATTTTGTTTCTTGAAACTTCATTTCATATCTTTTCAGCTGTTTTGAGTTGAATGCCAAAGAAAACATACAATTTGTTCTTGAGACACTTGCTTCGGCTTCAGTAGCTAATTTTATTTAATGTAGCGTGAATCAAAGACAGCATAGTACCTCCACATTTTTCGCATTTGTTGGGAATTTATCAGGTTAATGGAATTGTGTTTTTATTTTTAATCTTTTTATTCTGAAATGGAGCTGATACCCCTTTGACATTAATGTTCATTATGCTGCTTATGGACCATGCACGGGCCCTGACTCTTCTGTCACTCACCAAAACAGCAGATTTGTAAAGTTGTTCTGACTTGCGTAAGTCCGTTGTGATCCCCTTGAAGTCGCTTTGGAGCCCTTCAGGCAATTCATCAGTTTCTCAGAAATGGGTCTCTCTCTTACTGCTCTGCAGTGAGGTGAGGTGACTCTCAGGTCTCCAGGGTGTATGGAAAGCTATTGATTCCTATAGCAGTGTGTGGTGTGGTTTTCTGAGAAATAATAAGAAAGATGTACCAATACTGGAAGTTGGTAACATGGACTAAAAAAATTATGCACATAAACTTTTCCTATTCCATATAAAAAACACACATGTGAATTTGGGGACAGCTGTCTGAAAAGGAGTGACTCAGACCTACAGATGATAAAATTAGCAGCTAAATATAAGCTCCCAGTCTGGAGCTGCTGCAAAGGAAAAACCCAAGGCTTTGAAAGCATGTAAACATTTGTGTGTCACCTGTTCTGCTGGAGAGGCAATTGTTCAGAAGGCTATAAATAACCTGGATAAAACACAGAAACAAGTATCTGTGGAATGGAAAATAAAATAATTCTGGATGGAGAGTGAAATGGCCCTAGCATTGGGAAGTGAACTCAAGCTGGGACACGTGACCACCCTATAAATAGGTTCAAGGTAACAGTATAAATGAAGAGAATCCGTAATGCTAAGAAGATGTAGAAGGAGGAATGCATTGTAGCTAAAGAAGGCAATGTTTTATGCTAAGCTGTAGGGTGGTGCTATGTATAGGCGGGGCTGGGAGCCCTACTTATAATTGTTTCCTGACACTTCCCATTATAAAGACTATTTTTTACATTGTGAATAACTTTGCTAAACACTAACCATTTCAGCTGAAATTTTCCATGCCAGATGTCTGCCTCATGCTGATTTTTTTTTTTTTTAAACTCCAGTGAAAGCAGGCCAGCCATTTATGAGAACAAAGCAAGGGGAAAGTACGTTTGGCCCATATTCCAAAAAAAATAAAATACTGGTAACTTTTCTTTGATGAGCTCAAGCCCTTGAGGCTTTGGAATAAGAGCTTGAATTTGGCGTGGGTAAGTGGGACCATTAGAAAAGGCAAAACCCTGATGTAATCCCCACAAAAATTTGCCCAAATTTCGCCAAGATATAGACCTTTGGAAAAATTTGCAGTTTTAGAAGCTCAGTAGAAACCTCTGAGATTGTAACTACTACAATCTGAGGGCTTCTCTTCACTGAAAATGTTGCATTGATCTCCACATATCAACACAGTGGGATCAATTCAGTGGCCAGTGGAGAACCACCCAATCAATCCCAGAAGTGCTCTCCGTTCAGCGCAGTAACTTCTCTCCCGAAAAAAGAGTAACCCTGCGTTGAACGGAGAGCGTTTCCCGTTGGCACAGTTGAGTGAAGGCAAGGGAGGGTAAGTCGACAGGAGATTCGCATTCTACACTGCTTAGATTGGTCCGCCCTCAGGTGTGGGGTGGGCTGACCCCTGTTCACTCTGCTCCTTTCCAGGGGTCGAGCCATGGCCGGGGTCGGCTGGTGCATGGTGCAGTTCTGGCGTGGTCGTCTGGAGCTGTGGCCCTGTAGAGCTGCCCTGGAGGCCATACTGAGTGCCAGCCGGCCCCATCCCTGGAACGGAGCAGGGTGAAACAGGGCCAGCCTGCTCTGCCCCACACCCGAAGGCAGACCAGCCAGCTCATGGGTGGGGTAAGAGCACCTCTGGCCCAGGACCCTACCCCCCCCAGTGCCAGCAGATCAGAGGCTCTCTGCCCCCCTGGCGCTGTGGGGGCTTAGCGGGATGGGGGAGGCTCAAGCCCCTATAGCCCCTGCGTTAATCTGGCCCCGAGTAGAACCTCAAAGATGCGGACCCCTCAGGAATGGAGGTTGTTCATAACAGTCCAGCACCCTACAGTAAGTGTTTCCAAGCTAGGCTTTGGCTGCAACCCTCATTTTCCTGCACCAGGAGTGAACTTTTTCCTGGGCTCCAGAATGGGGTGAAACAGCACCCGTGTCTTACAGGAGCAGTGCAGAGCCTGAATTGTTTCCATTCCGCATGCTCAACCTGCAGTAGAGAATCCGCGTCTCGCCTCCTCCCCCCCGCCAGTTGCTCGATTGCTTACTTCCGATTTCACAGGGTGTTCGGTTCACCGGTCAGTTCGTAACTGGTGCTCATATATTTGAGGTTCTACCATGCCTTTATGATGTGCCTCATCAGTGGTTAAGTAGGGCTTGGATCTTGAAGTCTCTTCCCTTTCACAGCATTTCCATTGGATTTTAAATGCTGAATTTACTGAAAACCTAAGGGAAAAGGAGGGAATGAAACATGCAAACCTGTTCTGTTATAGTGTGTTTAAAAACAAAATTGGCAGTCGCAGAATCCTGTAAGACTCTGTCTACCCTTTGATTTGACAACGACTGGACCATATATCTCAATGAATGTTGTGCTAGGTCGACACAGCACGGGCCACCTTTTAATGCCATTTGAAGTTCTGTGAAACTTTTCTTTCCTTCATGCAGGCATCTAGATAACTTGTTTGTTTGTTGTTTATTTCCACAGTTTCAGCTTCTTGCTTCAGCACTGTTCAAGTCTGGTTCAGATTTCACCACTCTGGGTGAGTATTACAATGAGCCAGAGATGAGTTATGCTAAGAGTAGCCAGGTTTATTACTGTGATAAAATTTCTGGTGCTGCTGTTGAGGGGGTTCGCATGTAGGCCACAAACATGATGTAACCCTTTTACAATCAGAATGTGCAAGGTTCTTCTATGCAATGTATGTCCCAGGATATTAGACACACAAGGTGGATGAGGTAACATCTATTATTGTACCACTTTCTGTTGGGAGAGAGACAAGGTTTCAAGCTTACACAGAGCTCTTCTTCAGATAATAAAAGATATTGAAGGAACATTTCTGTTCAGTAATATTCATTGCCTCAAGCCCATTTTTGAAACAGCAGTCATCAATGGTCTCAAATTCAGATCTCATTGGAACGTTTTCCAGCTCTCGTTACACTGTATGCCGCACCATTACCCAAATAAACAGAATCCTCAATCAAAGGAAAATAACTTGTGTTGCTTCATTTTGGAATCCAGCATGGTTACAGATCTCTGTTCGCTGTCATAACACTACGCAGTCCCTAGAGAAATTGAGTTGTTTGTTCTTTGCAAAACTGGCTCTTCAGTCAGAACATCAAGAATAATTAAAATGATAAAGGTGTAAACTTACAAAAACAATAAATTCAAAACCATAGTTGGTTTCCCCTAGCATTCCATAACGATCCCTTTCTCAGTTATTTGAATAGTAATTCAAAGATTGACTTTTGGGAAGGTTAGAGACATTATTGACCTTTCATTTTTCTAACTCTGTGCTGCCAAGCAGCTCCTGGCCTCGTACGATGAAATCACTGACTATTTTGGTATAGGTCAAATTGGCAGCTTTGCAACCTCAAGAAGTAATAGGGTAGGAAAAAGATTGCACAGTTTGTCCTAATGGATGAGGAGGGGTTGCTGATCTTGTTGATGAAGCATGATCAACAGATACCACATTTTCCTCTGAGTTCTAAATAAAAATTGCTTGATGCCAGAAGTTAAGTTTCTGGTTTTGATGTTCTAATGCAACTAGGCAAATTAGCTTCTATTACAGTGGCCCCTGGGAAATAGCTATTGTAACATTCTCACTGTATATGAGCCAGAGTTAGATTTCCCATAGAAATCGTTTTGCATGGAGTTAAAGAAACTGAATACATTAAAATATAATTTAGTAGGTCATTTCCCATTTGATTTTATCCTTGTTCATATAAAGTTTTTCAGCTTTTAAAAAAAAAATCATTATAACCTTAAAAAGTGTCTGAATGGTTTTATTTCTAAATTAGATAGCATGGTATTCCAGTATTTTGCATTAAATGATTAAGGTAATACACAATGGCATTTTTCTATTATTAGTCCTGTTAAGTTAAATATCTACATTGTAACAGTGTGAATGTGTTGGAACTTCCTTTGTATCATGTATCTTTAAAAGAAAACTCCCCTTGTTTGTCAGTTGGAATTCATATAGTAAGAATAATTGATTGAAAAGTGACCCATTTGGGATAGCAGTGAGGTGAATCAGACATTAGAGAGAAGTCTCAATACATTGAAATCCATTGTCCTTGGCTTGAGTGTGGGGCAGACCAACCCTAGGCTGATTTACAGAATGTATGATGATTAGACAGACAGCCGTGAATAACTATGGCTGAGTAAAGAGCCTGGACTGCCAATACGCAGGTGTGAAGCAAGGTTGGGAAAGACAGAACCAGTGCAGTAATGTGTGTTTCAGGAAAGGGGATGAGGATAGAATTGGCTGTATTCTTCATTCCATTAAAATGTACATAATTGGCATATTTCACTGCTGAATTTACTTCGTTTTAAATTATCTGATGTATTTTTCTTATCTTTCTCTTTCTTTCAGGATTTTCAGATGTCGACCACACCTATGCGCAAAGAACTCAGCTCTTTGATACATTAGTAAATTTCTTTCCTGACAATATGACTCCTCCTAAAGGCAACCTGGTAGACCTCATCACACTGTGACAGAAAAATCACTGGACATGTTGAAGAGGGAAAAAAGCATCCATTTTCAGTATTTCAGTTTTTTTTACTGCATTGCTGGGTGCAGTAAATATAGTAACCCCCGGGTCTTTGAAAGGGGCTTTATACTTGTATAATGAATACCTGAGGCTTTCCCCCTTGTTGGATTAGGCTAATAAAATGTAACTGACATATATATCTATATTTTCTGATTTTGACTTAAGAGTTAGCGAGTGTAAAAAGAAGAAATCAATCATGCAGTCATCTTTTTTGCTTTGAAAGGAAATACTGAGATTTTTCAGAATCCTTGAAACTGAAGATGGTTTTACTTTGCATTTTTGTGGGATTTTTAATGCCCCTTGCTTATTGTAACTAGTCATGACATTTGCTTTCCCTACTGGCTTTATTCACAGCAGTTGTATAACTTGGCAGCAGGACTCTGGTGTACATTAAGGTAATGTGTGTCTTTATTGACTTCAGTCTTGTAATTGTAATGTGCAGCGTGAAGAAGGATGGTCTTAAATTTGCCACCCTCTTATAGTCTGAGAAACCAACTAACACTAGCGTGTAACAGGATTTGCTGTAGAGTGTGAACGTAGTTCTGTAGTTGGTGCTACTGTAAATGCCTCGCTTCTCTCTGAAGCCTTCTGCTTAAAGTTGGCAGTCAAGCTTGTACCTCAGAGAAACCTTTGAAAACAGAGTGCAGGAGGTGCCAGGACAAGCACTTCTTCAGGGATGATTTTTGATCTGTGCCTCTCCTGCGCTCCTTTCGTGACGAACTTTGCAAATCCCTGTGGAGTTCTACAGAATTGGGTCTTCCACATCCCCCTGCACACGCTGCACCTCTACAGCACTTCACTCTGGGTGCATGGTTTTCCAAAGCAGCACGTCTGGGTTGATGTACATGTTGGCTCTGTGCGTATATTTGTGTGTGAATGTGACACTTAATGGGGTTTGTTCTAAACAGCTTATTCCTTTGTCTTTGTCCTATGTAGTGCAGCCAATTCATTTCTTTTGAGTGCATCTTAGATCCAGCCTTTAAATGAGGGGGGAGGCCTTTGTGCGCAGAAGAATTTGATTAAAATAAGCTGAATGCATATGTACAGAAAGTAGATTTTATTTTTTCCCTTGCAAAAGACATTCTTTGTTTGTAGGCCTAAAGATTTGGAGCTGTACGTTCGCTGTAAAGTGTAATGAAGGACGCATGCAGCCAGCATTCGCATATACTTAAATTCAGTGCCAGAAAGCTTGATAAATTATATAAAGACTGTAGAGATTCATGTCTAGAGCAGTGCTTCTCAACTAGTGTGTCGGGACACATCACTGTCTTACCATACAGTGGTTTGTGTCACAGAGAGCTGGGATGTTGGCTGGATTTGGCCTGGGGGTGTGGACTGGTACGGCCTGAAGGGTCGCGTTATGTCACCAAGTGTGTTGTGACCTGCAAAAGGTTGAGAACCACTGATCAACAGCCCACAGGGCAGGATTCCTGAATTTCCTGTGGCTGAGTTATTTCCAGTAAACTTACTGGGAGTGTTGTGTTGTGTTGTGGGGGGTGATGGATTGGACTTTTTAAATGAAAAGAAATGACTGAGAGTTTTTTCATAGTTCTATACCCCTGTGCTTTCATTCAGTCAATCTCCTCCCTCACACTTTTGTTTTACTTCTGTGGTTTCAGTACTTTGGAAATCACAAAGAGAAGATTTATAAAACTAGCTTACTGAGCTCTTACTTAAATGGCCAGAAATTAACAGTAGAAGCTGGATTTGCTTTAAAAATTGATTAAACTGGGTATCTTTTTATTTTTCCCTTGAAAAGATGATAGCTGTAGCGTTTTTCAAAGTTACTGCTAGGTGTTAATAAATACAATCTGGTTAAGGTTTCAAAGGAACAATATGAGGGGGGGAAAAGAAAACACACTTTTCTGATGACATGAAAAAGTGCCATGCCACAGTTTTTACTCTGTTTAACCCACTGCCTCTTTGCTAGGTAAGCAGTTCTAAACCACTGTGTTGCTAATCTAGAAAAAGAATTACAGCCAGGTTAATCTTTTTGCTTCCATTAGCACTGTGCTCAGGCAATGTAGTTCTATAATTAAATTCAATTTTGCAGTCCTTCAGTACTGAGACTTACAATTCTTTATCATGGAAGGCTGATCTGCAGTCTGTTCACAAAACCAACCTGCTCACAACTTCAGCCAAATGATGCTTGTTTTTCTTTATTGCAACATCTTTCCAAGCAGTTTAGACAACCCTTTTCTCTTCTAATTTTCATCCCTTTAACTGGTGCTTTTTGTTTGTTACCTTTTACATTTTTTTATTTAAATAAAGTTGAACTAAAGTGAAATAATTCTATTAAATGGCAGCCAAGAATAGTTGTAGTGGCGGATATAATAAAAATACCAAACACATTTAGTGTTAGTAACCTCCTTGCAAAACAAACTGGGATTAAGTGACAACGTACATGCGTCATTGAGGTGAGGCATCATCTCCGTGTGATATGGAAAATTTGAAAACGATTGTGTGTGTGTGCGCGTGTGTACATTGAAAGTCCTGGAGGGTAAAATTCTGATTTTTAAAGTTCTCTGTTAAATATAGACACATACTGGTACCTTCCAAAACCAGACTCAAGACACCCCCACAATGGCTTGCCTGTTTCAGTGACTCAGTTATCTACTTGGGTAGGGGATGGTCCTCCCTAAGAGCAATTGCCAGAGGTCTTCCTATGCCCTTCAGGAAACTCCCCATGACAGCCGAACTGTTTACCCTTGGGAGACACGGATGCAGCATTTCATTCAGAAGACAAGTAGTCTTCAAAACAAAATATTCTTTAGTCATATATCAAGGAACATAAAAGCAAATCCTCTTAGCACAAGTATACACATTAAAGTACCCAATAGACTTGGAAATGATTTGTCAGTGGCTTTTGAATTTTTTTTCCTTGGGGCCCAGTTGAAAAAAATCATTTTGGCCCTGACCCAACAATGACATCTTGAGCAATGCGCTCTAGTCTTTTGGCGGCGGCAGTGGGGGACGCCGCGACCCAGTGCCTGAGGGGCTGCGACCCACGGTTTGAAACCCACTGGTTTAAGTGATTATGTTCTCCATGTGGTGGTCAGTCATGTGTGGGACACCGAAAGCAATTCAATTGGACATTAAAATTCCTATATGTAGTGACAAACGTTCGTGCTTCGACATCCAGCTTTTTTATTTGACACACATTTGTACATTTTATTTCTTCCTTAGAAGATGGCTGCCGTCTTTACTGTGCTGCAGCCTTCTGTTCCCACTGATCTCTCAAATGGTCCATCTGGTTGTCACACTACTACTGTTCTGCTCCAGCAGCTGCTTGATTGCTTAATCCACCAACAATCGAGCCCTTTTCTCAGTCTCTTCCCTCTTCTGCCAGTCCGTTCATTCTCACCACCGCTCCTGCTCACTCTCTTGATTGCTCCCGATTCCCACACAAGGCTGTCAGCTCTCTGCCTCATATGCTAGGTTTATCCGATTGGTCACGCCCTTCATCCTTGTCATTAGCATACCTGTCCTTTCTGATTGGTCTGTTCTTGTGAACCAGTCACAGCTGCTAAAATCTGTCAATCAGAGCTGACCGAATTGAAAACTTGGGACTTCTCTGACCTTCAGGTTTTAGAGAGAGCGTCTCACCTCAGCCCGCCTGTTTTCTATTGGCAGACTTATTCCGTGACCGCTGTCTTAAGTTTCTCCAGCTGTCATTGTTTGCAATTCCCATCTTCTTGTCCCTGGCATAGTCGCTTACAACTGTTTTTATTAATTAATCTCTCATAGCTATTAAACGATTATACACATCTTAACATTACCATTCACTGTCACCACCCAATTCTTCTTAACGTGAATAAGTTTAACCTTCATCTTTTCCTTGCTGCAGCTAATGGGGGTGGGGCAGATGCTCTTAATGCCGTATCCCTCTCACAGAATAGAGCAGCTGAAAAATGTCTTGTATCAACATAAAGGCAAATGTTCAGTCATGGGCTTAACCCTGCTGTATGCTTGGGCCCGATAATGAGGTTGTGGGTGCCTGCAAGTGCAGAAAGTTGCATTTGCTAGCTTAATGCTTCTCTTTCCCAAGCTAATGAGGGTGGTTGAGGAATATCAAATATTGACTCATCTTTCCTGGGTACACACAGAAAAGGTTTACCAACTCTCTTCTTCCCCATTCAGGTGTGTCTGTATTGCTTCAGCTGGTGATTAACCACTTGCCATTTCCACAGCTCCTGTCCTTTTTAAAGAACTGCTTGGTGTTCAGCCAGCCACAGCAAATGCATTTGTAGCTGTGTGTCTGTGGAGCAATAGCATTACCCTGTGGCCAGCTAGGTTTATCCGAAATGAGAATTTCCTGGGCATTTGCTAAAAAGTATCTACTACTTTCATGGCCTTCTTAAAGTTAGTAATCATAATGAAATGATTGTTGCTTTACCGTGCGATATACTGCATCTCTTGGATAGCTGATAAAAATAGATAATATAAAAAAACCCTTGCCACTCAGTTTCCTGAGAATGTATAGAAATGCCAGTTACAGCTCCAAGTATATTGAAAGGAAAAGGTCCAACCAGAGGAGCCCCTTCACCTTGTTAGGAAAGGTCATTTTAGACAACATTTTGTTGCATCATGCACTCACTGGATAACAGCAGAAGTGGAAAGACTTGCTTTACGTCGTAACGTCTTGGTACTTGATCCTGCTGATTTCATGGTGCCTCTCAACTGTTTAACACAGTGCCTGCTTTCTGGCAAGGAGGACGTAAAACAACATGTACGCGTAATGGACCTCTAACTTGTAAATTTACTGCTACGTATTATCCACATTGCAACTGTAGGCCACTGAATGACATAGAATTGTAAGTTGGGCATTGTTTGTAAAATAAACATTGTCCCATTTGCTAAAATGAACACTGCCAACCCAAGTCTGTAGAACCAAGACTATTTTAACATATAGCTGATTTATTTGTGATTATTTATAAGGAGAAGCTTTGTACCAACAATCTAAAGAATAGAACCAATCATTTAAATTTCTGCTATTCATAGTGTGTTCTAACTAGTAGAGACTTTAGAGATATTGGCTCAGTTGTCTTAATGATATTAGTCTTCAAGGTGTTTGTCATTGAGATGTTGTTCAGTAAGTAACTTGTTTTTTTTACACAAAGGCTGTTTTATGGATTCTCCAGAGTTACTGTTCTGTAAAGCAGTGTATAAATCTTCCTCAAGCATTTACCCCATTGCCTACTGAAAATTGCCAAATCTGAATACAGTGTTGAGTATAGAATCTTAAACAAGGCTCTTGAACTTGGGGAAGTAGAAACAACCTCTGTATCACCCCACTTGCCAGTGGATCAGAAGGCCCAAATCCATAGATGTCTGTGCAGATTGTGTGTTTTAAATTAGCCTGGATCTTTTGGATTCTTTCAAAAATGGGATCTTGAGGCAATAACATCACTGTAAAATGTTTAAACATTTTTTGCTTGAGTCATATAAACTCAAGAGTCAAAAGGAAGGTTTTCTGCTTAAGCTTTTTTAAGAAATCAAATTGACCAACCTTCCATTTGACTCTTTTTTCTCTTGAGGTCTCAGTGGCAGCCTTTCTAGAATAGTGACACATGAATGTTGTCCGCACCTGCCCCAGGGTGATCATTATTTAAACTAGCTACATTTCTTACCCATCCTGACTTTGCCGAGACAGCTTTGGTATGTAGTTGGTCATAATCCAAATGCTTCCTTTCTTGCTGATCATAATGAAAGATGGTAATTCCTTGTAAACAGAAGATGTTTATTCTGCCCTTTCCTCCCATACACAGCACCCCCACATACTTAGTTTAGATGGGAACAGTAGAAATTTAAATAAATACTGAGCTATTATGTTGTCTATGATTTTTGTGTATGTGAGTGCTCTGCAGGTTAACTTTTGAGTAAGGCCATGGGTACTGCATATGGAATTGTTTTCAAAACCGTGTTGACGTACTTATTTTGAAAAAGTCAACGTTTGCAGGCACAATTGCAGCGGGTTTGCAAATACGCCATGGAGGTCAGACTTTAAGTAGCTCATCCTTGGCATTGTACTTTGGAAAAAGTGTCTGTGCTCATTCATTCTCTGAGAATAGCTTTGATTATGATCTGGAGGTTGCATCCAATTCTGGCATTCTTTTCTCTGAGCCTCTTTCTGTCTTTCTTGCTAGAGACATCAGTAATATGAAAACTGGAGAGCAGAGTGTAATTCATCTTTGTTTACATAGCTCTTTTCCTGAGAATAAATTGCAGTGAAGAAGCCATTTTCTGGATGGAGATACTGCGACATCTCTTACGTTTGTTACTTTTCCTTTTTTCTTCACAGACACTAAAAAGATTGGCAGTCCTGTGTGTGGAAAGGTACTTCATAAAAACCAGTTGCTGGAGGAAACAGGCCTGATATATTGAGTTCTCTTTTTTCCACCCGTCTTTTAAGAACAAAAGCCAACATTGGTTAGGAATGAATCCCATATCTAGTGTAGTAGGTTGTATATCTGACTCTACAACATTTTTTACTTTAATCATTTTCTCTTGTATGATGGGAAGTATAAAATAAGAAATTTGCCATAGCCTGCTGTCAACTCGGTTACAGTATCAATCAGATCAAGCATTACAAAAAACCCAGCATAAACACCACTCAGTAGTGACTAGACAAAGGTGATGTGCACGCTTCAGCTTAAGTCTGCGTAAACTGTCGCTCTGGTTACGAATAAACCACTCCTGAGCGAGGTAGGTACTGGTTGGGCAGGGCCATGTCAGCAGGAGAGCTTCTTCAATGATTCAGCTATCGCTGGGTTGCGTGCGTGCGCCAAATGTATGATTTATTACTTAATACTTAAGTCCTTAATTTGGGAATCATAATTCTATAGCACTGTAGTATTTGAAGATTATATATTTAAATCCATTTTCATGTTAGAGGCAAAATTGTCATGAAATTACCTAGCGCGGGTTTGCAATAGATGAACCCCTTACCTTGATGACTGGGTAAGAAGAATTGGCACTGTTGATAAATGCTGTACCTTTTATTGTGATCTCTGAAGGAGTGGAGGGGAGGTGTTGGGGAGGGAAACTTAGGGTAGGTGACTTGGGATATGGGAATAAACTGCTTCTGTAACCAGAGCAATTACAGTAATTTAAAGGGACACAGTCAAGAAGTTACTGAATGAAACAAATTTGCTGTGTAATTAGAAATGACACTTCTTTTGGATTTATAATAAACAGGTTTTTAGTTGAATGTCTCCCCACTTCCTCAGAAACATGTGGGAAACAAACACTTGCATTAATGCAGGAGAACAAGAAAGTTAATTTGCTAATTGATATATGAAAGTACATGCTCAATGACCAAGTCAAATTTTATTGTCCAAGATAGCTTTGCTCTCTTCATGTAGCTAAGCCAGCACAAATAGAAAAGAGTAAAATCGGGGGTTAAACTTCCTTTCCTAGTATCAGATAGTTTTATTAATATAACTAAGGAATTTTAAATTTAAAATATTTTCTCTGTGTCCCTTAATTATATGATTTGAAATAAAAACCCATCTGTATTCTTCACATTAAAAATGTGGGCGGAAGTTCTGGGTGCTGCCATGAAGGACACCCTGGAAGAGAGAGGGAGTTTTCTACTACATGGTGTTTGGGACATGGCAAGTCCTGACACTGCTCTACAGCAAATTCCTCCCATCAGTTTGAGCCCTGGTGATCTCCAAAGATAACATTTATTCCTGACTGGGGAGAAGCGGAGCCAAGATGCAGCCATGGATGTGGGAGAGAGATTGGGACACAATGGGGTGAGGTTGAAGTAAGGAAAGGTGATTACTCCTTCAGAGCACGGAATTTTAAAAAATGGATAAAGGAAATCTCAAGGATATAATTGCATCTGGACTTCAAAAGACTATATAAAAAGTCAAGAGGCTGCTCAGGAATCTTGATAACTATGGGTGGGAAGCTGGCACAGACTGAAAACTGGTTTAATAGTTGAGAGAAAAGGCTGGAGTAAGCAATTAACTTTCAGTGCGAGAAGATGGTGGTGTTTATATAGACTAGTTGCAACTAATTCAGAATGTAACAGGGAAAAGATCTGGCCGGGATTTCGGGAGCTTAATGAAAAGGTCTGCTTGATTCAGAGATGGTGGGCTGTATTAGCAAGGGGCTAGCGAATATGGGAATATAAATGATTGAAGCTGTTGCATAACTCAGTAAAGCACCCTGTTTGAAATCCCCTCTTCGTCATTCTTACTGAGCAAGCACTTTCTCAGCTCTGTACAGTTGGCTAGCTGCATTATGAGCGGCTAATACTTTCCTCTGAAGCTATGGGACACAGTTGGTTCATTTATTTATGATTTTAGAAGATACTTTAATGTGCTGCAGCCAGTATGAAGCTGTGCTCATCAGCTGTAGATATTTCCTTGATTATTGCCCTTACTTAAGTAGGTCCATTGAATTGGTAAAGGAGACTGTATAGACCCTAAAAATACCTGGAGATGTAAGACTGTTGGGTTGGTAATGGTGTTACCAGCTGTACTCTCTTGTTTTTGCTCACGTAATGCTAATGACACTTGAGGAATCCATTTTGTGTATGGTTTCAATTCACTTCCAGCTTTCTGGCCTTTTAAAAAACTTTCTTGGTTTGCTGGGTAATCATTATACCACATGAGTGAACTTCCATGTCTAGCTACAGGGTTTCTTTCAAAGGGGAGCCGTGTTAGTCTAGTTCAGCAACACAAACGAGTCTGGTGGCACTTTTAAAGACGAACCAATTTGTTTATCGCATGAGCTTTCGTGGGAGAAAGTCTGACAAAGTGGGATTTTCTCCCATGAAAGCTCATGCGATAAACAAATTGGTTCGTCTTTAAAAGTGCCACCAGACTCCTTGTTAGGTTTCTTTCCTCTCCTGGTGACGTTTGTTGCCAATCGGTCCAATTTAGAGTACTGATTGATGTCCATTTGTAAAACTGTGCAAATAAGTGGGGACTTGCTGACGCCGGTCTTAAGGGATAATTCCTTGCCATGTTCTTCTGGCAGCTGCTCCAGCACGTTAATTTATGCGTTTTTAGTTGGGGCCATTGTTGGTTTCTTTGAAATGAAGAGGTTAAAATATTAGTCGTCCTCAGAGAGAAGTCTTGGGGCTTATCAAGAGTGGGAAACAGGACCAGAACAGCTCCCCATGTGGACACTCTGTTTCAGAAAACTGCTCTGCTTTGGAAAGGCACTGATTATTATAGGGTGAGGTGATTTTTATTTCATGTTTAGTAGTATCCACATGGGGGCTTACTACAGTCACTTTCCCCAGGTAGACAAGCCGTCTAAGAGGAGGGTTCCCTTTGGTGGAATTCAATACAACCCCACACCAGGCTTGCCATTCAGACATGGGTTTTTCCGCTCTTGGGAACCCTTCTGTGTTCTTACGAAGCGAAAAAGGTGGTTTGGCATAGAGGTAAATGTGAACGCAAAGCACTGTGTGACGCAGGAGTAGAGCAAGCGGCCGCCGGGCTTTTCACCTCTACGGGAAGGTCTGCGCTGCCTGCCCTTTTCGGCAGCAGTCGAGTGGAGATACGCAAGTTACCTAAAACAACGTGTGTATCTGTGTTCTGACCTGCCTACTCCCCGCACATCCGCCGCCCTGAGTCGAAGGGCGGAGCCAACCTTTGACCCCATGCTGACTAGTGGCTGGGGTGGTATTTAGAGATCGATTTCCTGATCGGCTGAGTGGGTCTTCACAGACCTAATCAGTTGATCAGGAAGTTCACGCTGATGGTGGTGTATTTGCTGCCATCCGTGAAGATGCAGCCACAGGACGCAGCTTGAAATCCAGCAGGGAATGATGGACGGTACCAGCTAATGCAGTCTCGAGTAACCCCAGTACAAATTACCCCACTGCCTCTGGTGGCATTCTCAGTAGAGGGGCAGAGCACTGAATGGATGCAGGGCCCCCGTTACCTACATATACTTGGGGTTACACCCCTAGGCCTCAAGGACAGGGCTGTCCTCCTGAGAGTTAGTCGTGTGTGGGACCTGCTCTTCCCTGGGTTGTGCCTGAGGTTAACTAGAGGACTTAAATTTCCAGGGCTAACAGTACAGCACCATTCACAAACATTTGCATTGATGCAACCTCCTTTTCATCTAAGTTCATTCTGCTTTTAAACCCTAAACTGTTACTCTGGGCCAGTGTCTACATGCAGATGAACGCTAAATTCTTTTTACCTGCAGTGACCCAAGTTCCTAGTTCTGTTTCTGAAATTAACACCTGGAACCCCAGTGAGCTCTTTCCTTCTGCGTGTGGGCGGTGCCATCAGCTGTTGCCTCAGAGAAAGAGAACTTCCAGCTCAGGCTTTGGCGTGTAAGTGAGGGGGAAGCAGGATGGGAAAACAGTTCTGTAAGGAATCAACTGGGATTTCACTGATTAGGGAGTTTAACTCTTTGAGGGCTGCTTGAATGTGATTAGCAGCATTCAACATCAGTGTGGCGGCATAAATCACTAACCGTTGGACAGAGATCAGGCTAAACCGCTTTACAAGTGACCTTTTAAAGGTTTGATTTGAAATTTCAAAAAGGACCCCTCCTCCCCCCCCAACTTGTGAGCTGTTTTAAAGTGAAAATAGTGGAAGAGGTCTATACCGAAAGCTCAGCTCCCACTGAGACACCTTTGGTGTTCCGAGCTCTGTAGATACTAAATGGAAGATGTTTCTCAAGGTCGATTTTAAAAAAATCATTTTATATAGTCAAGTTCCAAAGGGGTAGCTGTGTTAGTCTGTTGCAGAGAAACAGAGTCCTGCGGCACTTTTAAAGACTAACAGATTTATTTATCGCATGAGCTCTCGTGGGAGAAAATCCCACTTCGTCAGGCGCTTATCTTCAGAGTGTCTGATGAAGTGGGATTTTCTCCCACAAAAGCTCATGCGATAAATCTGTTAGTCTTTCAAAGTGCCACAGGACTCTGTTTCATTTCGTATAGTTACCCAGCACATAGCTATCCAAGGTATTGAACCAATTGATGCATACGTCCTGTAAACGCAGAATCACTGTCAAGTGCTAAAGCTGTCTTTTCCTAAATTATCTTCTCTGAGGTGGTCCTTGAAATCTTTAGGACACTTTAGTTGGGTTCAAACAGAAAAGTGATTTTTAGAAAGTTAGTCTTCAGCTCTGATAAACTTGGTTCAGTTTTCAAGTGAATAAAATGGTTTCTAATGGCAAAGATCGGTGCTTTCTACCTCTGATACCTATTCTGCTGGCAGCTTTGCTGCTGTATGAGCCTGGGTAGTAGCCAGCTTCCTTCCCCACAGCAGAGTTGACTCTGTTGCAGGGGCCAATGGCTTCATTCACTTGCTTTGGTCAAACTGCAGATAAGACGGAGGGAAGGACGGGGAGCAGATGTGTTGAGCTTTTTTAACGCACTCACTTTTTCCATTCTGTAGCTATACTTGGTGATTCTCTTTCAGTTACCAGGATATTTTAAAGGCAGCAGGGCCCGAACGCATGTCTTCCTTTCCGTGCCCCTCTGTTGAAGGCGAATATCTTGAGGTGGCCCATTGGGGATTAGAGCAAGCACTTCGCTCACCTCCCTTGTCGCTGTCTGGGCAAGTGAGCCTTGGGTTTGAGGGCGAAGACTTAGCTGTATCTTTTAGTGAATGTACTGCTTTTTAAGGAGAGGACAGACTTCCCCTCTGCAAGGGAGAGGGAAGCAGACTCTCGTGCCCTCACAGGCAACTTCCGTTCTTACTCTTCAGCATCAGTACAGGTTGGGGCTTAATCTGAGGGGATTCCAGCAAAAGAAAATCAGTCCAGCAGCAGGCACCATGGCATGCCGCGGGTCTGTTAGTGCCCTGGGCCCCATAGCCTGGGAGATCTGAGCCTGGCTCCGCTTGCTGCCCCCATTGCACTGAGTTCCTCCCTTTTAAGGCCTGTCTCCAGGCCCAACAAGTCTGGGGGTGGGGGGAGTCTATCCCACAGCACCATCATGGAGCCTTTCTTCATGCGTGTGTAGATATGCAGCGTAGCTCACTTCTGGATGACTGTGCTGATGGGTGGCAGTATAAAACTCTACCATGGATAGACAGACTGTACACATTTGCATCTGTGTATTTCCACACCACACAGCCACGCATGAATCACATGGAGGAGTTGACAAGATTAAGCCCTTCTCTTTAAAAATCTCTGTTCCTAAAGAGTTCCTGGAAGCTGGTAAGAGCTGGTAAGAGTAAGCATGGCTGGCGGAGTCTGGCTTCAAATCAATGGCCTACTGATTGGATATTTGGACTACTCGCTTGGATCCTGTATTGATTATGGAATATTGCAGTATCCCAACACCTTCCACATAGGGTTATCAGAGGGATTGTACACATGCCAACTTGGAGCTGTGCCCTGGCATCAGGGAATCTTCTTCGTAAATGTTCTCCCTCAAACCTGAGCACACCTAGCGCAAGATTTGTGTCTTTCGGTTCTCTGACTTCCTGGACTCAGCTCTGGCAGATTCAGTGGGTGCCATTAAAAGTTCAGTGGTGGGACTGAGTTGTATAGAGAGACTCTAGCTATTTAATTCCACAGGGGGAGCCCTGTTAGTCTAGTTCAGCAAAACAAAAGAGGAATCTTGTGGCACTTTAAAGACTAACAAAATTTATTTTTCGCACGAGCTTTCCTGGGCAAAGTCTCACTTTGTCAGATGCAGGAGTGGAGAAAACTGGCATCTGACAAAGTGGGACTTTGCCCACGGAAGCTCATGCGAAAAATAAATGTGTTAGTCCTTAAAGTGCCACAAGACTCCTCTCTAGTTATTTACAGTACCTTGGACAGTGATTTTAAAACAAACTAGGAGTCCTGTGGCACTTCTTAAAGACCAACAAATGTCTTTATCACATGAGCTTTCGTGGGAGAAAATCCCACTTTGTCAGACGCTTTGAAGATGGGGAACTTGAAGATAGGGAATAATTTCTTCCCATTCTGTAAATTCCACATCTTCAAAGCATCTGACGAAGTGGGATTTTTCTCATGAAAGCTCATGCGATAAACGTGTTAGTCTTTAAAAGTGCCCCAGGACTCTTCGTTTGTTTTGCAGAACTAGACTAACACGGCTCCCCCTTTGGAACTTGTCAGAGATTTTAAATATACCTACCACAAACTTCTCCTCTTTTACCCTTTGGGCAAAGGGCCATTAACCTCCATTTTGCTATCCTGAATCATTAGCATTTGTGCACCTGATTAATTGATAATTAGCAGTCCTCATAATCTGGGAGGGGGGTTAACTCTTACACTGCATGGCTGCCATTAATGCTAGGAAGAGTTTTCCCTGCACATAACAAGAATGTTTGACTGTTGCAGTCATCTTGGAAATAGATCTTTTTGCTTGTAGATCCAGTGTTAAGTGATGGTCTGAACTTTTAGCATCCATCCCATTCTTTACCCTCCACCCCCACCAAGCCCTCCAAAGCTGCCCCCACATGGTGCTTTGAGATCTGAACTGTCCCTAGTTAAGAAGTTAGCCCTGATCTCCAACAGGGTGCCTAACAGCATTTCTAGGGCGGTCCTAAATATACTCATTTCTGTTTGGGTCTCTATGTGCCCAGTCTCCGATCATTTGCTTTACTTGCAACAACTGCCATAGGAGATCTGGACTGAGTTACAGGAGAAGGTTTGAATCCATGAGAGTCCTGCAGAGACCGATCTTGTGAGCTGTAGCAATATTTTAATGAGTGGGTAGAAATCTGTACTGAAATACGGCACTGAGGGAGTGCTTAGGAGACGCACCACATTCACAATGAATACCTGGAGATACGACAAGATTATCTGTCTGCGTGTATCACCCGTCCCTGCCCCATCATCTCAGCTATTCAGGTTTTCTTTTTTTCCCAGCTTGGAATGTTAATTTCCCTTCCCTGCCCATTGGCATAAGTAATGCTCCGATTCCTGGGTTGATACGTGTGCACCATTCTGTGAATAAGTGAATGGGTGAGCTGCTGAGCAATGAGAAATGTAGAATTATGCTGTATGTAATGTACATAAGGAAAGAATGTATTTTGTTCATTTTTTTCTTAATAAAATATATATACCAACAGGAGGTGATATTTTGACTGCTGTGTGTCCATTCTAGTACCACTTTGTCCTAAGAATTGAAAGTCCCTTAGGCACCTTTTGGAGGGGGCATATGGAAATTGGGACTTTGTCCATATTAAATGTGCATTAGAGGTTTCCTCCAAAAGAATGGGGGCGAGTCTGTCTAGCATTTTCCTATACACCACAAAGAGGACTGCAAGAGCTGTGTCCACATGGTGTAGATCTGGTGCTTAACAATCACAGCTTTTCTAGTGGTCTGGAAAAGAGGAGACTCAGAGGGGACATGACTGTTTTCAAGTACCTAACACGTTGTTAGGAAGAGGCAGGAGAAAAATTATTCTCCTTAACCCCTGCTGATAGGACAAGAAGCAATGGGCGTAAATTACAGCACAGAAGGTTTCAGTTGGACATTAGAAAAAAAATCCTATCAGGGCGATTAACCACTGGAATAAGTTGCCTCGGCAGGTTGTGGAATCTCCATCAGTGGAAATTAAGAGCAGGTCAGACAAGCACCTGTCGGATGGTTTAACAGGGTACTTGGTCCTGCCATGGGTGGAAGGGATTGGACTCGATGGCCTCTCACGGTCCCTTCCAGTTCTGAGACTCAGAAGTAACGTTCAGTCAGCGTAAGTGAAATGGAAGATGCCTCAGTAGGGGAGAATGCAAACAGTGAAAAGTACAGGAGTCTATCCTCAGCCTACATGTATAGTCAGCCCAGCAACTAGTTTGGACGCCTCCTTACGACTTTGATCTTAACTCAAATTGCCGGTCATATGATGGGCCTGATTCCTGTCTGCTACATACATGAGCGAGGAGTAACTGCTGACAGGAGTGCAGTTACCAGTATAAACGTATGTGAATGGGTACATCTGTTGCCTATTTTACCTTGCAGTATGTCTTAATGAGGAAAGAAGCTTCTTGCCCAAAACAAACGAGTCCTCTGGTGCTTTTAAAGGCCAACACATATTTATTGTATGAGCTTTCGTGGGTAAAATCGCACTTTGTCAGATGCATGAAATGGAAATGACAGTTCTGAAAAAGGAAATAGAAATGAGTCACAAGGTCAATTCAGATTTTTCCAGCAAACCAAGTAAGTGGTTTTGATTCAAACAGCGTGGAGCAACAGGAAAGAAGATGGGAAGGTTCAAAGGGGGGAAATCACCTTTTGTAATGAGCGTGCCACTCCAGATCTCTATTCAGACCTGATTTAATGGTGTCAAATTTGCATAAGAATTCTAACTGCAGGTTTCCGTTGCAGTCCTCATTAGAAGTCTGAGTGTTAAGTGTCATGTCTTTGACAGAATGTGCAGGGAGGTCCCCTATTGGGTTTTGAACCATTCTTTATATCTGATTTGTGTCCATTTATTCTGTTTCTTGTCCAAAGGACCAGGCACCTCTAACGCCTGCGATGCCATTTTGTAGGGAGCAGCAATTTGCAGGATGAGTCCAAATTGACTTTGGGACAGATGAAGTTCGCTGCTGTGTCCCTTGATCAGAGAGAGGAGAAATGGAGGGAAATGTTGTGGGGTGAAAGAAGAAAATATTGACAGCATTGGGCGCTCCAAGAATAACTGCTGGGTTTCTAAAAGGAATGGACCTAATTTAGTTCCCATTGACTACCTGAGCACGTGGGCTCACACAAGTATCGCCTTGCTCGTGTGTAGGCTTTTTCATCAGTAGACCTCAAAGGGGCTGCATCTCCTGCCCCCCCACCCCTAAATCCAATCCTCCAGACCAGCCAGCCTGAGGGTGGGGTAGGAGTGCCACAGACTGGCCTCTGGACCCCCCGCCTCCTCCCCACGAGTCCTCAGCAGCAGCACCAGCTTGTTGGGCCCCCCAAATAGCCCCCCAGCAGCGCAGCCTGCATCCCCCCATTGCTACCCCAGCACTGTCAGCCTACGGACACCCAAACCGCCTCCGCAGCACTGACAGCCCCCTCAACTCCCTCTGCAGTGTTGGGCCAGCTGGGATCCTGAAGCCCTCCCAGCTTTGGGGGGGCAGCAATTGGGGGGGCTGCATAAGGATGGGCAGCCCTCGGGGCTTGATCCAGCCCTGCACACTGCCTCCCCTGGATTTATTTCGGGTTTTATTAAATACTGTAGACAAAGGTTTTATTTTGATCACTTTTCAAATAAATCTCACTTGGCCGATCTCTCAGCTGAGGGTCTTTCTATAACCCCAAACCATCCTTCCTTCTTGTCTTTTTATCTTTGAACTACGCAGCATATGGATATACCCGAAGGTGAGGGTAATGTCCACACTGTGAAAGGACAAACACCTTATTTCGATGCTTTACGAGTTTTTTCCCTTTGCAAAACACATCGAGATACTCAAACATTAAACCTTACAACATGCATTGTGTGGGAGAGGCGTTGTCCATTGGAGAGGAAATGAAAGCAGCGAAGATGAATGAATTTGTTCAAAGTCACAGAGGATATGTCAGGACCTGGGATTAGAAATCAGGAAACAGCTGGGGTGCACATTCATAGCTGCTGTGGCAGCGGCCACCGCCTGAGGATCTGACCATAAGAGTCTAGGTTTGCAAGTATCTTACCCAACAAATAGTGCCTTCGCGTAAACCGTGGTGGAAAGCCCGAAAACCAGCGCTTAGTCTGATGGTTCTGAGAGAGGATGTCACCTCCCTGGAAAATACAACTTTCTGATCCCTTTGAGCTGGCACTTTTTTTCCCCCATTGAGTACAGGGCCTGAGGGGCAGGTGGTGCACTCATCTCAAATGCAGACAACGTTGTTTAGGGCCGGCTTTGTAAGGAGGTGCAAGTTAATGATAATGGGGAGATCCCTGGGCTTCTGAAAGACCCATGCAGCTATCGGGACATAACCCTGGAGCGGATCAACTTGGGAGCTGTAGCCAGCTGGAGCATGGGACTGCTTATTGTGTGATTGTCGGTATTTATACAGCGTTTCTCATGGCAGCCAGGAGTATCTTGCAGAATCTGTGCAGCACCTCCCAAAGGACAGGGCTAGAGAACAGACGTCCGTCTGTCTTGTTTGGGGTGACTCTGCCAAAGGCCCGGTTGCGTGGCTCACCCTTTAAAGATTTCCTGTCTAACCCCTCGTATGGGCAGGGAACCGCAGCGGCTGATGTCTTGGGTTCTTTTGACAAGGTCAGGTTCACTCTGGAAAGAGATCGACCGGCCCCAGGAACTCAGCTGGGTGCTCCAGGCTGTAGCCGTACAGGAGGGAGGATGCCTTATTAATAAAGAAAAGGGAGGGTTGTTTCAAACAGGCTTCCACTCGCTTGGGAATGAGACAAGAATTGCTTGTGGCACGGAGCCTGAGAGGGTGTGTGTAAAGGCATTGTCAGTTTAAATAGAGAATAATACAGACCCTCCGTTACTGACAAATGGAAAATCCTCTGGTAGGCCAGAGGAATTAAATTGATGGGCACCAGCTGAGGTTCCGGCCCATTATTTGTAAAATTACTCTCCCGTATGAAGACTGCATTTGTAAAAGCCAATTTCTCACCTTTAATTTTGTTCTTCTACACAGTCGGCGTGAGCAGGTCATTTTCTGAAACCCTCATCACCGAGTTTCCCTTTCAGCGGCTCGGGTGGTAACCCGGAGCTGAAATGCTCGTTTCTGGGTTTCAGACATTGTAGGGAAATTCTCAGGGTGTCCACCCCCCCCAAAGGCTTAGAAGGGGTTAATGGCGGCCGGATGGGCCAATTAACCTAGTAGATTAAACCCCAAGGAAAGGCCTAGTTCAAGGAACAGGTTCCCCAGTGCAGGAACAGGCAGGTAGCTGGCTGCAGAGAAGCGGTTGTTGCTGAGAAAGGCTGCAGAGAGGGAGTCGAATGCTGGCAAACCCCGGCGATGCCATGTAAGGAGGTAAACGCCGAGGGTCACAGCAGCAAGGGGTGGGAGTGTGGCTGCTCGTTAAGTTCCTGTGTTGAGGTCAGGCCATGGGGAGGTGGCATTGGTGACTCCAGCCAGTGGGGCTGGAAAGAGTCAAATTGCACCTGGCTGATGGGCCAAGCGCTGCGGAGGAGACTGCGGATCTGGGAGGGATTAGGAGAGGCAGGGAGAGCGCAAGCCTGGCGGTGTTAATTCCCAGGGTGAAGAGCAGGAGGCGCTGTTTGCAGTGAGTGAACCCAATGACCGGGATGTTGAACTCCAAGCAATTAAACGTCCCACGTGTGATTTACACTGAGTTTGTGGCAATGTCCCTTTACCGCAAGCAGTCTGCCCTTCATCCCAGCCAGACAACGAGTCCTGTTCTACACAAAAGAATGTTTATTGACAGAAATAGTGTCTTCAAAATATACTTTGTAGGAAAAACGCAAGAATTATCATCTCTACAATCCAGGTGCTCATAACTTCCAGTGTAAATCAGACTCCTGTCCATGTGAGATGCCACGCACAAGATAGCTGCATTGTGTATACGTGAAACACTCAACAAGATAGTCTCTTTAAACATGTATTTTCCCTCCCTGCAGTCTGTTTTGGGTGGTGGGGTTTTTGCGGTGGTAGTAGTAATAAAACCTACTGTCAGCAGGGCTGTGACATATGAGTATGAGCATAAAATAGGTGTTATTTACACTTTCCTTCTACAATTCTGAAAACAGACGTCTTACCAAAGTGTAAAGGTAACAATCGCTATTTGTACAGTGTCTTTATAATAAAGCTATTGTTTTGGGGAGGATTTTCATTTTTTTGGTCTAACACACTATTATGGCTACATTATACTACGAAGTTTTAAGGCCAAAGATGCTCAAAGTTGCATTTTCCAATTCTCTTATTCCCTAGTGGACTTTGAAGAACTTAATCTGCTCCGCATCACTTTCCGTTCTTCACAGGAAATCTTTCTTTGAGAAGGGGAAGGGGGGAAAATCTATAGTTTAAGTTCTTGTGGTTTAAAAATAGAGGGTGTGGAAAAATAAATAAAATTCACAATTCCTCTTCCAACGCTATGTGCTGAACACTTATGTGTCTCCCCTGAATAAGATGTGTGATTTCACAGTCTCTGGAGCTGGACCAGCACAAAGTTCTTCCAATCTGTGATAGGGGCAAGTCTCTGGACCCAGGTCAGCAAAGCACATAAATACATACATAGTTGATTGCAATAGGACTTAAGGATGTGCTTAAAGCTGAGAACCCGTCTTTTCCCCTTGCCTCCTCTACCGTAAAGAGCCAGCAACAGGGATAGATAAAAAGCAAATAAAAAAACATCCTCGCAAACATAAACAGGTGGTTTTTTTCCCCTGTGGGTGAGAACAGCACAAACAGATGTTAGTCACGTGGTTGAAGGCACTCGGATACTCCAGTGATGAGCCTGGTGTAAGAAACTATATCAAGACGTTTGTTGAATAGGGATGATTTGCCAAATTGAGCCTTTATGAAAATATCCTGTAATTGGCACAAATCCGAAGAGACTCAACGTTGCGTGAAAGGGCAGACGCACACGCTCGTATGTGGGCAAGGTGGCCATTAGAACAATTGGGAATCAATGGGGTTATGAAGGTTTAGTGGAAATGCTGAGACCAGCTCCATAAAGCTTTTTGTAACATCCTAACAGCAAGCTGCGCCTGTTCAAATGTGAAAACAAAGCTGCCTGTTCCGAGGCAGCACCCTGCTTCAAGACTGTCATTTTCTAGATCTGCGGCTGCACATGGCAGTGTGGATTCACATTGGTGTGCTGGGAAATGAAAGGAATTCCCTCACCTTGAGCCTACTTTTAAAAGAGGATTTAAAGTAACTTATCATTTCCTTCCTGCCAACTGTTGTGTTTTTTACAAGCTGGTTCCTTTTCTTTTTTTTAACGGCTCTCATTGCTGCTGCTGTGTTCAAGAGCGGCTGGTGACAGAGGGGAACAGGAACCTGCGAGTGCAGTACATGAACAAAGCGAAAAGGCAGAGCAAAAAATTCTCTAATCACAGTTGCAGAAGATGAATTAGATTCTGGGATCCTTTTTTTAAAGTGGACGATGGCCCCTTAAAAAGCGAGAGCGTGGCAGTCATCCTTTTAGGCTTTGCACCATAAAAACGCACCTACATTTGGAGCCTAAATCAAATGAAGCCATTTTAGAAGATAAGGAAAGAGTGGATGGGTTTGAGGTTTTCTTTTCTTAAACACTGGCCTGAAGGGCTTATGTAGGCAAAAACCCCCTTTGATTTCAACAGACGCTCTGCCAGCCAGAGTATTAGTGTGCTCCGTTCTGGCGTCTGACACACATTCCAGGCTTGTCAACGCCAGCCGTCCGTTCTGAGCCACACAAAGATACCCCTTGTGTCCCGGCAGAGCTTCGCTGACTCCAGTGAGGGTCTGCTAGTGCTGATCAGATGGCAGGATTGGGGCCTCGCTGGATGTCAGCTGGGGAAACAGTCCATGTCTCACACCTCACTTTAAATTTCAGACTGTGCTGGAGGGAAACTTCATGGGTCAGACCCTGCCCACTGGGACTCAATTTAGCGCTTCCTTTGACTTGGCTCCTGTAGACAAAGGAGCCCTGGGATGCTGTTGGGTCACACCTCTAGATCACACTTGGAAAAATGTCTCGGAAATGTGAACTCTTCTGTTCCCGTCACCTATGTGTAGCACATCCTATGGCAGCATTTTGATTTTTTCCTGCCATCCTGGGGCCTGGCGTGCTACCGCAGTGCAGTGCTACCCCCTCTGGTGCCTAGACCGTGGCCAGAAGCTTGACATGTTCGCACCGCTGGTCCCGAGTTCGATACCTGCCGATGACCCAAGCATATTGGTGGGAGCAGTGGCCACCCGTGATGTCCAGCCGCGAGGAGGAGGAGGAAGCACTTTGGCGTGTTGGTGTGAGTTCCAGTAAGCTCTGCTCACAGTAAGAGCTTCTCCACTGACGGCGTTAAATTCGCCACATCAGTTTGATCTTTCCAGATCGATTGAGAGGTCAGTGAAGACTCGCTCCATCGATCGGGAAGTCAATCTGGTACATCCAGAAAAAGAGTAGGGCTGAGTGGAAGGGAGGGCATTTGCCTTTGATTCAGTGCAGTGCAGATGCTGCGGTAAGGAGGTGGCAGAAAGTTGAAGGGAGATATGCAAGTTATTTCACGTCGCTTGCATCTCTCCCGTTGATTGCCACCAAAAACAGGGGTAAGTGTCGCCCAGGTCACTCTCCTTTGCCGACTGCTGATCCCTCTCACTGGTTGATGCCTAGTCTGGAGCAAGCCAAATCAATCCTTACGATTTCCAGACTGTTTCCCTACTTAGCGGCTACGTGACAAAGTGCCTTTTAATTCAGCTGATGCTTCCCTGCCGGAAGATCTTATTAACACATGCGCTGTAGGTGATGGATAAACCAGACTGGCCCCCAAAACAATCGCGAGTATGTGAAATTTATAGCTGCCTGTCCATCTCTGCAATATCGCTCTACAAGCAGAACCCTAAGCCAACGTCCTTTTGCTTTATATGTGACTGCTGAGTTTGGGGGAGGTGCTAAGCAGAGGAATCTCAGCCTATGCCCCCGTTGTTCATCGACAGGAGCAGAGAGTAGCTATTCCTTACCTATAATACGGAGGTACAGCCCAGAGAGACAACCAGTTCCAACACCTCTTGAGCTAAGCGAGCATGCAGCTCAAATCATAGGAATATTGCATGCTGGGCACTCTATTCTCCACACACTGCCCTGCTGTTACCTTTTTAACGTGCCGGGACAGCTGTCCTGCTTGACTCATCGGTGCCTAACCTGTCGGTGAGTTCTCGATTCTTCAGTAAACCCAGAGCGAAGCGGGCTTGCGTGGAACCGCTGCAGAAGTAAATTAGATGCTGCTCTGTAGAGCAGATTTTGGTGCCATGTCCTCGTCCCAGGCTCCTTTGCTGATGAATCTTTGGGACGCACACAGAACAGTGGAGCTTTTTAGAAAAAGGTCTGAATGTCAAACGCCTCCGATTTCCCTCCAAAGTAGGTCTCTTCAGCGTGCGTCTCAGCACCGTCAATCGGCAAGCGAACGGGCTTCAAAGAAAAAGCACCAGAGGGAGAGCTAAACCGGCCAGTAACGTAAGCCTTGTTTGAGCGGTAAAGCCAGTAATGGAATTGATGGAACTGTCTGAATGCAGGTGTGAACTTGACCCATTCATATTTCGCAATTGCTGGTCCCGTGTTTAAGAAAATATCCTACATGCCCAGACCCGTGAGGCGTCGCATTTTGCATCTCTTGTAAAATTCCTCATGACATCAAGGAGGTGCGTTTTCTTTCAGAAATCACTGCGAGCTCCATTCACTTCTCCCACCTTTTAAAATCTGTTGGTTTCAGCTAGGCAGGGACGTGGCAGAAATTGTCCAGGGCCAGCCGGAGTCGGATATGACACTGGAGGGAGCCAGCACCTGTTCAGCCTGATCGCTGAGGTCTCTTTTCCTTTGGCAGCCCTTTCCAATGAACCGAGAACCCACTTCTGGCAGCATTTTGGGCAAGGAAGTTAACTGCGGTCAGACCAGCAAGGATCTTTGCTCTTCCATAGGGCCCTAAGACATACTTCTGCCTATGGCACAAAAAGCATCGTTGTTGTGTGTGTTCGCAGTCAGTTTTGGTCTGTAAATCAGCCTGGGTCTTGTCTCTTCTAATCCTATGGGGCGGCTCCTCGGTGATTCTGACATACTCCAGCATGAAACAGAATTGTCCTAAAGGAAACATGCCGTGATCAAAAGAAAAGCGACGCGATTGCAACCCGACGTGGAACCGCTGCATGGTTTGACTTTCCAGAAATGCCTACAACTCTTGCTCTTTGGCTCTCTCGCTCGGAGAGCTGTCGGCGTTACTGAGGCTTCCCCCGATGAGGGCACCTGTGATGACACATGGAGAGGCGGGGACAGCACCAATCTTCAGCTGTGCAAGGAGAATGCCAGCTTTTGGGGGTGAGCAGCAGCACGGACGCTACTTTCTTCCCCCAGTCCCAGCCCCTGCCTTCCATGATAGTTGGAATCTCTCCTTTACGTTCACACGTTTTTGTCGGAACTGAATTTCCTGAGTCCGTCCGCATGCTCAGCAATCCCGGTGGCAGCTTCCTCTCTGACGGCTGTTGGATGCCTTCTTTGATCTGTATGAAACTCCAAGACGGGTTGTGAGCGACTTGCCGTTGTGGGATGTAGCGATGAAACCGAGGGAGCGTAGTTCGGCTTCAAAGACAGACCTCACTGAGGACCTCTTCTTAGGCCCTTACTAAGTACATGGTGGGCTTCCTGGACGCTTGCCCTTTTCAATTGCTATAACCTTTGAGCTAGGTGCTAAAAGGGGGGGCTGAGAAAGTTCACATTGCAGCCTGGGGATGGTCACTCTGCCCCCCAGAATTAAATCACACCATTTAGTCAGGGTAGCAAGGACCCAAAGGCACCTAAAAAACACTGAATTTTAAAGGCTTGAGAAGGCAACATCCCACGGCAACAGGGGCTAGAGAAACCCAGCAAACGTGCTGTGCTGGAGGCTTCCATTTGCCCCTGTTCCATCTCTGCGTCACTCAGCGGCATTCACGCTGCAGGCCAGGAAGCTCCATGCCGGACAGGAGTCACTGACGGTTGGCGAGGACAGCGTTGGTGAACGCAAAGCCTTTTCCGAAGGGATTCCAGAGAAATGTGGCGAAGGACCAGGCAGCCATGTGTCTTAGAATGAGGGCAGTAGCTGTTCCTTCCCTCATCTCCTGTGGTTTAATAATTGGCACGTCTATAAAGCTTCTCTGCAGATAACAATGTGGGAGAAAAAAAGCACAGCGCATCTAAGTGATTTCTCTACAGTCACACAGCGGTTGGGAATCCCGGCCATCCTGCCTGTGGTCTCCCCACTAGATGCCACTGCCCCCATCCCATTTAACTGGTGTGGAACCTCCTGGAGGTTTGACTGTGGAGCTGAAGATGCCTGTGGAGGTTAGGCTAGGGGTGGTGGTGGTGGTGGAGGGAAGCTGCTCATTCTCCATGCGAGCCGTGATGGGAAAGACCAGACAGGGCCCAGAGGCTCACAATGTACTGTAAGAGCCAATATTGCCCTGGAGGTAGGCAATCCATGTGATGCCAGAGAAAAGAGCTGAGGAAAACCTATTACAGTCGCTCGCTAGCCCTTTGTCCCGAGCCCATCCACCACGTCGCACCCGTCACAACAGCAATGCTGCTCAGATGCTAACTCAGTTTTCAGAACATCCCATTAGTCACCAGGGGCTTCTGCTCTAGGGTTCTCAGCTGGGGAACGTGGCCCCTTCCCCCAGTGTTAGATCCCAGCTAGACGGAAGGGGGCCCTGTATGGAAAAGCCCTGTAGGAGACCGTCGGTTCCTTCCCGTGTACGACTGCCAGAAGCTGAATCGTCTGGTCTCTTCTAGTCAAAGCTTAAACACGGGCTCTCTCTCTAAGCAAACATGCAACGTAGTCTCAACAGTGAATATGTTTTGATTTAACACGATATAGGCCATAGAAAAGTCCTGTCCTGGTCTCCTGCCCCGGCAATCCGTTCAGGTGCCTTTGCGTCTCCTTGTTCCACAGGCTGCTCCAACCGATGGCACTTGCGGCTCTGATCATTTTGGGGTTGTTTTTCTGGTTTGTTTTTATTTTTTTTTTGCTCGGTAGAGTTTCAGGTTGCTTATAAATGTGTGTCCTCTTCCTCCAGCTCCTCTTTCATGAGGTTGTCCAGGGGGACAATCCAGCTGTCCCCCAGCTCCCCGTTCAGGTTCACCTTCTTCTCCTGCATCTCTGAGGAGGTCTCCATCACCTCCAGCGTTGGGTTGTCATGGTAGCCGTTCTCCATGGTCTGGAGCTCTTCCGTCAGGCGTTGCTGTGAAGGGACAGGGGAGAAAATGAAAAGCTGCAGTGAACATGAGAAGGCTGCAGATAAATGTACAGCGTTTCTCAGCTGCCGTCCTTATCCTGGGAGCCTCCCAAGTGACCGTGTTAACTAGATCAGGCAGGGATGCTGTGGGTCAGGGTGAAGGTCCATTGCTAGCAATGGGGGCAGAGGACCCTGGCCTGGACTAACAGGGTTGCTGTGCGTCAGGAGTGAGGTATGTCAAAGCGGCTCTGTGGAGCTGGTCCCTTTAACCTTTAAGGCGATGCAATCAGGGATTTGCCCAATTCCCCTTGTCTTTCTAGTAACGTGGGACCTGGAAACAAACAGTGCCTAGGAAGGGTCACACCAGAGCTGTAGATGTGATGCTCAATTTACGCCGGCTCATCCTGCAGCTGTCTCGGTGCCACCCAGATCTAACTGGCTGCCTGTTCTACCTCTCTTGTCTCTTGCTGGGCTGGTGCCTGTGGGAACGTCCCCCAGATGTCACAGACGGACCTTTCTAAACTGATGTCATTTCTGGCCATGTTTCCAATCTCTCTAGGACTCTTCAGAGGATTTTTTCCTGCCCTGATTTGTGCTTACAACTTTTTCTCTTCTAGTGTCACCTGTCCGGGTTCTGAATGTGGCATTCTACCCATGCCCCAGATCAGCTGGGACACCAACAAATGATTGGTGAAGTGTGGCTGGACTTCTTCCCCCCCAGCTCCTCTGCGGTTTATCATTTCCTGGGGTTTAACCTTCGCCACAAGTGTTCCTATCCAAGCCGATTCAACCAAGACATACTACAGCCTCAACTTCTAACGTCTCAGTCCAGAACGCAAAGCAGTTGCATTTTTGGCATGATTTATTCTTTGGGAAACCACAGATGATCCTTCCTATTGCTCATGGCTCTGTACGATTATGTGGTGTTTCCCATGTCAATTTGACTATGGCTAGAAATTGGCTTTATGGGCTGATAACAGCAGGCTCGCTCTGCTTCATTTTTGAGGAAATCTGTACTAGACTGAATTTTCCCTGCCTCTCCTCTTTCCTCCCCTGCCCCATGGTTTCTGGTGGTGTAAAAGTAACTACAGGTCATGCTCAAATGGCCCAAGAGCTGACTGTGTTACCAGGCTGGAGATGGGACATCAACCCTTCGCCAGCTGCTGCCCATTACAATGAATGGGACAGCTGGGTCCTGGGTCAGAGCATGTGCCGGAGACATGGGTTCTAGTCCCACCTCTGGCACAGACCTCCTGTGGGACCTTGCTCTGGTGTCTCTGTTTTGCCTCCCTCCCACACTGTCGACCAAGACAGCCATGTCTGCATGGGAAAGTCGTTGCGGGGAGGGATTTTTGCTTCGCCGGAACCCAAGAAGTGAATTTAAACAGAGAAAGGAATGCCTGTGAATAGTGGGGTGTGACACCTGCCCATCCCCTCCACATGCTCATTCCTGGAGAAGGAGCTTTTTTGGGTTTAGCTTGTGTTAATTGGGAAGAAATTGGAGCTAATCCCCCATGCCGCCCCACCCCAGCCCCTCAAAAAGAGCTGGTCTACCAGTGTAGATGTGTTCACACTAGGAGCTACATTGCTTTGATTATTTTGATGTAACTGGTGCAATTTTCCTCTATAGCCAAGGCCGTAGACTCTAAGCACCACAGGCCATGGACCTCTCTTTGCTCACATGACTGTACAGCTCCTAGCACCCACAGGGCCTGCTACCTGCTCCTGTTCTAAATATTAGAAGACCGGTTGCTGCTATGGCAACGCCCGAGGAGCCAGCAGCTGGAAAGAGTGGCTTTGTCCATCAAGCCAGCGGGTGTGATTGGCGTGCGCTCAACTCAGGCCGGCTGCGTTCCCTTCCATCACTTATGTAGTACACAGCTGCCTTCTAGTCAGCTCCCTCAGCCCCATCGCCCCTCTGGCTATTTAAAACTCATCTGTACATTTGAGCAGCCTCAATATCTCCAACCCAGGTCCCTCGGCTCTTCAGACATGGTGCAGCCGCACGTTTCTGAGGCCGCCATTTCATCCCATTGTTAATACTCTTCAGTCTAGGCCAGGGTCTGTAGTGGGTCCTCAGGGTGGAAAATCAGGCTGAGGTGAGAGGCTCTCATAGACAGGATATTGCCACTTCCTGTGAGGTGACAGGAGCCTTTCGCTCATGTCTGTATGTTAAATAATCATGACAAATTAAAGAAGCCGGGCAGTAAATTTGGGGACGGGTATGACCTGGATCTGTGCTCGCCAGGGCGCCAAAGGAGAGAGGAAATGGGCATATGCTCATTTTTCCTTTGATGATGCATAAAGAAGGCCCGAAATGTATTTGCTGGGGTGGGGAGGAAGGCGGCAAGAAGACAGATCCTCTGCTTATCTTTTACATGAGATGTTCAGGACTGATCTGCCCTGGAAAACACCTGGTGATGGAAAACTACACACGAGGCTGAGAACTGAGCAGTGAAGCTCAGCAACATGGGGAGGTTTTGCTCAGATGTTGCTGGGCTGGTAGAAAACCCTGGTGTCTGGCGCCTCAGCTTCTGGGCAATGGTGTCTCAGAGGGGTAAACTGCACCCGTGTAAGACACTGTTTACACAGCTGTCGCTGCACTGGGTCAGAAATCCTCACGCTAGAAGGGAATTTCAACTCCGGGTGGTCCAAAGCCATGGGTTTTGTTCCTGCTATGAACTTCATTAATCTGAGGACTTGGGCAAACGGGTGGGTGCGTACAGCCCCTTCAATTGAGGTGTAAGAACCCCCCCCACACACCTCCCTGCACCAGCAACCAGCAGAGCCCCAAGTTCTCCAGCAAAGCCACGGAAGAGCGGAATGGACATCTGTTCACCTCCAATTTCTTCACTTGCCATCCAAGGCACTGCTAACTCCTGCCTTCCTTAGGGCCAAGAACCGTTCTGAAAGATGCCACCTTGACTCCAGCCCTCAGCCCCCATTACAAACACCTGTTACTATCTGTGCCAGGCCAGTGGCCTTTTGGGACCTGAATATTGTGAGCTGCGGCCCCAAAAGGGCACTAGGAACCTGAAAATGACACTTCTGCCTGAAAATGTGGTTAAAGGATAGTCGATGACACCCAGCACTTGTGTCTCAGCGCTGTTCCCTCCCCGCATACAACAAATTGCACCTGCTGTCATTTCATGTGGCGGGGGGAGCCCACACCGAGCAAGAAGGGTGAGAGAAACGTTTACGTTCTCTGTGCGAGTGGTACAATGCCTACCATGATGCAGATGTGGGCCAGGGCTAGAGCCCTACGGCCACCCAAATAATTCAGAGTGGTAAAATCACACATTGCTACGGGGGAAGCGAGTGCAGGTCAGCTCTGTAACGACTTCTAGTGCTTTTTCAATAAAAGAGCTAATTTCAAACTGGCAGTGTCCCTTTGTGAGTGCGAAAAATGAAACGGACCAAAGTGTCTTTTCTGCTCTGGCTCAGAGATGTGGGGCCCACCGGAAGCAGCCCTGACTGTAGGAACTTTGTGCTGTATCTGTTCTGTGAATAAACGGAGGACTGTGGGCTCCAGGGCTGTTAATCTGGCATCTTGCATCAGCACACAGCTCCCTACGGCTTGGTCTATGCTACGTGACTTGGTCAACACAGAGCAGCTAGGTGTTCTTGCCAAACCGGTTTTGAAACTCAGGCTACGTCTACATTTAAAATACTACACCTGTTGTGCTTCAATGCAGGTGCTGAGACCACCACAGGAGGGGCTTTTCTGTGGCTGTAGTTAATCCACCTCCCTGAGAGGCAGGAGCTACGCTGATGGAAGAATTCTTTCGTCAACCTAGCGCTGTCCACACTGCGAATTATCTCAGCCTAACTCAGAGGTGTGGATTTTTCCCGACCTGAGCGACAAACCTGCGTTGACCTACCTTTTCAGGACCGCCCAGCCCTGAGTGACCACTTTCTGTAGAAACTGCTGAATCAGTTTAAAGTGGGGGGTGTCTATGATTTTACCCTCTCTTGCACGTGTCTGTGTCCAATCCCTTCTCCTTTGGATCAAACTTTTATCAGTAGCAGTTGGAGCCATGTGTAAACCGCGGGAGCGTGATTTGTACTTTGGTATCGTGCGGTGTTTTAGTCTGGGTCTACAACCAGACTTTTAGCTCGTAAACTTAGCAAATGATGTTGCTTTTAGCAATTCGGTTTAAAAGACCTGACTGCAAAGGGATTACCCCAGTAGTGCTAAACGAACGAGTTAAATTGCCACTTCTGCAGCCCTCACTCTTGGCTGAAAGACAACAGAGTCCTGTGGCACTTTTAAAGACTAACAGATTTATTTATCGCATGAGCTTTCGTGGGAGAAAATCCCACTTCATCAGACGCTTTGAAGATAGGAAAGTTACAGAATGGGAGGAAATTAAATGCAGGGGAGTGTATGACATAGCATCAGGTCAGGCTGTAACAGCAAATCAAAGTAGGTGTTAGGATTCAAAACACTGGGGAACAGCACATAGAGGAGGGGGGAGGTCAATTCACTTGATGTAATGCGAGAAAAATCCATAGTCCCTGTTCAACCCCACAGCAACTGAGTCAAATTTGCATATAAGTTCGAGCTCTGCAGACTCTCTTTGAAGCTGTGATTTGTTATTCATCTGTTTCAACACATCTATTAACAAGTCGTCAAGGGAGTGAGCAGGGAGATTGAAGTGTTCCCCTACAGGTTTTGCAGTGTTGCAATTTCTGATGTCAGATTTGTGTCCATTGATTCTTTGGCGCAGAGACTGTCCTGTCTGTCCAATATATAAGGCAGAGGGGCATTTCCGGCACATGATGGCATAAATCACATTGGTGGATGAGCAGGTGAACGAGCCCTTGAGACGAAGTGGGATTTTCTCCCACGAAAGCTCATGCGATAAATAAATCTGTTAGTCTTTAAAAGTGCCACAAGACTCTGTTGTCTTTCTACAATAGACTAACACGGCTCCCCCTTTGGAATCTTGGCTGAAGTGTGTAATGTGTGCACCCTCCTGTGGACATCACGCGTCTCTGCAAATCGCAGCTGCGTTTCCTACAGCTCAGAGATGCAATGATACCCAGCAGAGCCAATGGGGGCCAGTTACAGTGGGAGTCAACCAGTGCAGGTTTTGGGCCAATATTCAGATTTTTTAGGGAAACTTTGACAACACCCTTCCCACTAATGTGGCTGGAAGCTGATTCTCCCAGGAAAATTCGAAGGGAGGGGAACAGGAGACACGTACGGTGCTCTCCCAGTTAGCTCATTGTACTATAGCTGGACTCATGCGAGATGCACCCAGGGGTTTTTCCGAGAGCCTCAGAGGGGTTTAGATGCACAATGCGCTTTGAGGCTTTGATTCTTTGCTACCTTAGCAGCAGTGTGAGAACCCAGGTGGATGGGACACAGGCCCAAGGCAGGAAGCCATGTGACTCTTGCAGTGACATCCCAATGTTCGCTGAGTTAGCCAGAGGGCGCTGGGCTCCTCAGGTTCAATTTGGAAGGAGGCCCGTGGAAAAAGCTAGCTACCCGCTTCAAATGGCTGGGATCGTGGGAAATGTCAGACTGTCTTGTCCCGTATCCTGTCTCTGATAGGAGTGAGCGCTAGATCTGTTACCGGAGCCTCTAAGAAACTGAGTAATGGGCAATTTATTCCATAACTCTCCCCTGGGGACCTCCTGGTTGATTTCCTGAGTGGGGAAAGTGTGTCACAGCTGGTTGAAAAAGGCCAATTATTTTTCACAGGAACTTTAAAAAATTCCAGATGGTTTTTGAACAAAATCAAATCGTTTGGGTTTGCATAAAAAAATCATTCAGGGGACATTTTGAAAGACCCCCCCCCCCAAATAAAAACCTGGTTTTGATAACCAAAATTTAAACCGACCCAAAATGTCTATTTTTCTCTGTTGGTTTGTTTTGCTGTCTAAAAACCAGAGTTTCACTGCAAATGGATGGATGCTCCAAAGCCATGTTTGGTTCTCAATGTAAAACAATTTGCATCAACAGTAGGTTTCCAGGGGAAAAGTTCTGACCGGTTCTAGCCTCTTTGAAGGGACTTCTTCCCTATATCGGTCCTCCCAACCCAGCCCCACTGACCGAACAGATCTAATTTCTATGGGCAGCCAGCCCTACCATGCACAGATGTTCCCAGGATGGGAGGTAATGGAAGAAGCTGACTCCCATTAAGGCACAGCTACCTTCTACCACTTTCCGGATACCATGTAGGTCATCCTAGCTTTCCATCCATGTGCTGCATCTGGTGACTGCTGTTTTCTCATCCACCTGGAGAGTGCCTGGGACGGAAAGGAGAGCCCAGGCGGCCGGACGAATTCTGGGAGCTGCTTACCTGATCCTTCCTGTGGGCGACACGCTGGTGGCAGCAGCCGTAGATGGCAGCGATGAGCAGCAGGGCACAGGCCATGCAGACAATGGTGATGATCAAAGGCATGCTGAACCGGTCCTCGTTGTCCTCCTCCATGTGCCGTCCGGCGTAGGTGACGTTGCTGATGCCCACCTGCCACGGGAAGGGCAGGTTTGGGGAAGGGCCAGGGGATGGGCTAGCATTACACCCCTTAGTCCCTGTCCTGAACAGACAAGGCACCTGCCCCCAGGTCCTCCCCACAGCTCTCTTTCCACGATGCAAGTAGGCCAGTGCCTGCCCACCTCCCCTGGCCTGGGCGCTGTGTCTAGACACCTGTGGGGTGTGCCACCCAGGGGGAGCCAGGCTGTCCTGCCCTCGCAGAGCTGGAATGGAAGGAGTTTTTGGCAGCCCACGTGAAGGGGAAGGAGGGGTGTTCAAGGACCTCGGCAAGACTGAATGAGACACCACGGTCCCCTCCCCGGCCGCTCCAGGAAGCTGGGAACTGACTCCTTCAGTCATCCTCTAACGCCAGCAGAAATGAAGATGCTGCTTCCCTGGGGACAGGATGGCAGGGAGCCGTGGAATTGCCTCCATAGCCGACTCCCGAAAATGGGGCTCATCTGGGTGGGAGGAAGGGGGAGACTCACTCACCTTCTGTAACTCTTCCTGCTTGGCCGCCAGCAGTTCAAACAGCTCCGCAGATGTTGCGTAACCTGGAGAAGATGTGAGGAAAGGTGACGGGCAGGCCCTGTGTACCAGATGAGCGGCCGCAACCCCAGCAGGACGCAGGGCTGCAGTGCAGCGGCTCCCCATTATAAACCGCCTCCATCTAATGCCCAAGGAACCGGGTGACTTGTCCCAGGCTGGGGAATGAACGAATGGCAGAGCAGGACCCAGCAGCACCGTTTTCCCATGCCACCGTTCATCAGTGCTGAGGCCTCTGCCGAAGACTTCCCAGCCCTCTCTGGGTGCCAGGATTGATGCATGCGGTGGAGAAGTTCCCAGGCTCAGGCAGGCCCTGCTGCCAGCTGCATTTTGCCTGCCGCCTGGCTACAGGGTGTGCCGGAGCCCAGGGCTGAAACTCTAATACCATTCCCCAGCGTGACCCGCAGGCTGAAAGCAAAATGATTCGAAGGACCGTTTACACTGGGAAGTTTTGTAGCCTGAGTTCCGGGCAGGGGGGAAGTCTGCCAGGGGCTGCTGGATCCCAGCACGGGGCCGTATGACACGTGCTGCAGGGCGTGACATGAACAGAAATCAAAGGTGGAGCAAACCTGGCAGGACAGTGATGCCCCTGCCTGGCCAGCTGTGAGCGCCGAAGTGCTGGGTAGACGTACCCACAGCCACAAGAGGGCAGCTCCAGCCGGGAGTGCGGGATGCAATGGAAACAGCCAGCACTCGGCAAGGTGAGACAAGAGACTGAAGAGCGCCTCCCAGTCCACGAGTCATTTCCACTCACATTCTTCATGGAGCTCGGGAGGAAACGCGTTGTTCCCTGCCGTTTGACTGGCTGGGAAATGTCCTCTGCCGAGCCACGTGCTCCTAAATCTCCCCAGCAGCTGGGGCTCTTATTGGGTGCGTCTACACTTACAAATTAAGTCGACTTAAGGAGGCTTAAGATGACTTAACCTACTCTGCGTCCTACTGGGCTTTCCTTAAGTCGACTTAAGGAAAGTTACGTCGACTTAATAACACCTCGATTTAGGTCGACTTAACACTTAAGGAGACCTTATTAGGTCGACTTAAGCCAGTGTGGACGGGGATTAGCGCCTAAATCCACCTTATTAAGTCGACTTAAAGTGTTAAGTCGACTTAATAAGGTCAAAAAGGGGCTATGTCTACATTAGAAAAATTGTCAACTTTTGTTAAGTCAACTTAACTTTCAAGTGTAGACATAGCCACTGAGCTGAGTACAGCTGGGGGGGCTGAGAAAGCAACGAGCGGAGACACTAGCAGGGCTCTCTAGGGGGGCGGGGATGGGCGCACCAGCTGGAGCGTGGCTGATGAGATGCTGATGCATTACAGGAAGCTCTCGGTCTACATCTGTCTCAGCTTTGAGATCCCTTTTCACGCACGCGACTGGCTAGATCTGATACGAGCAGCTTGCTCCCCCTGGGGGCTGGAGCCCCTTTCATTGCTCTCTCCCTTCCTCCCATGCCATGAGTGGCATTAAACAGAGGCAGGTCCCCACCCCAGCACCAGACACCTCAGAGGAAAGTGCAAGAGCCCCTGTAGGACAGGGACAGAATAACCTGCCTCGAGGGGAAATCCCTTCCTGACCCCAGGTGCCCAGCAGTTAGCTTCTGCCCTGAAGCATGAGAGCTCTAGCCTGTTCTTCTAGTGTAAACGGTGGCTGTAAGCTCCTGGCCTCAGTCTCGAGCCCCTGTTCAAACACTGTCCTCTCGTCCATGAGGACCCAAAGGAAGCTGGTCTTTGTGAAGCACTTGAAGAATGCAAGCACCTGCAACCTGGACCGAAATCTAACACCTCTTTTCATGTAGGCAACCCCTGCCCCCCATCCAAGTGACCTTCAGCCATGACTAAGCTGGGCTGAATTTGAAAGAAGGCTCTTGCCAGTCTCCTGAGCCTTCATGGGTTTTCTTCTCCCAGGCCCAGTTCTCTAGCTGATTATTTTTGAAGTCAAAGATGAAGCTGAACTGTTTCCCACTGACCTACAAGGCAATTGTAGGGGTCGCAACCCAAAGGCTGTGAGCGGGAACAAGGGAAACCAAGAATGGCCCTTAGTGGACCGTACTGGAGTCCTCAGTAAAATGGGGCTTCTCCTGTGCATCTGGAAGAAGCGGTTTTTAGCAGCGAGACTCCCTCCCCGCTCCCTTCCCGCGCCCCTCCTCCGTTGTGTGGCGAGCGGGACTCACTTCGCACAACTACGCTGAGCACAGCCATCCTGTTGGGGAGGGACCCAGTGCCAGCCCGGTACACCGTGCAGCTGTCTCGGCTCTGGTTGAACGTGGGCTTCACAGCTTTGCAGAGCACGTGTAGGGACGCGTCCTGAGAGCCATTCTGCAGGGACAGAAAGCACTTGTCAGCACCAACTGCAGCTCACAGCTGCGACAGCAGCCACCCACGAGCATGATGGTTCTCAATCCTGTCCTGGCGGAGGGGGCAGGAGGCTGCCGCCAGCAGACCTGGGCGTAAATTGGCCTTTGCTAGAGCAACCTGCTGGCGTCGAAAGGGAGCTACAGCCCATCGCCATAGTATCAGAGCCCTGCCTGGTCCGTAATGGATTTCTCCTTCTAACACCCGTGCGAGGTAGGAACGAGGCGTGGGAGGTAACGAGACTTGTCTAAGGTCACATGGGATGGCTGTGGCCTGGCAAAGATGAACCCAGCGTACTAACCACTCAGCCAGTTTCCTCTGCGTTAACAGAATAGGTGCAATGGCCTGTTTCCGAGACGCTAAACAATGCAAGCAGCCGTTTTCCAGTGAGGCGTCGTCGTGTGGAGGTTTTCGCTGCCAATACGGTGTTTGTGACAGCGCCCGACCGCCCCCCCCCACCCCGGCAAACACGGTTCTGTTCTTTGCAAACAACTCTCCCCTCAGGCCGGACAAACTCACTACACCCAACACACCTCGCAAAGCATTTACCTGTAAAGAAACGCTCTAAACGTGTCAGGCTTCAGAACCATGGCGAGGTGGCTAGTTAATCGGTGTGGATATTGATGGGCTGCGTTATGGACTTGGTGTAAAAGTTAGTCACTATTATGACAGGTTGGCCAGCGTCCCGGCTGTGAATAATGACAAAAGACTAATGCTGTGTACTGGAGGGGAGACATTCCTCCTGTCCCCTCCGCCAGATCCTTTTACTGAGGAAACATCTTGGAGAGGCTGTGATGTTCCTTGTGAAAAACTGGCGCCTGGTTCCTGTGAAGCCAGCCAGCTCCGCCGCAGACTGAATGGGGGCGGGAATCTGTTTTATAAGCTAGGAAAGGGTGTAGCCCCAAGTTTGCTTTTTTTTTTTTTGTTATTTTCTTTGGTGGTGGAGCCGTTTATTTCCATCCTGCTCTTTTGTGCCGCTTGGGTCTCGCTTAAATACACCGGCTTGGATGTCAAGCTGTGTGCTGTGCAGCGATTCAACGTAACACTGGGGCATCCTGCTCCGTTGTGGGGCCTGCCATGAGCAGGGAGGGCCGGGGTGGGCAGTGGCTGGCTAGCACAGGGGAACGATTCAAAGGGACTTGTAACCTGTGAGACAAAGCCAGAGAAAGAGCGCAAGGGGTGGGGTGGGTGTTGTGAATTGCATCCCAGCTTTGCCTTCCTTTCCAGACACCACATCCCTCCCCATGTAAACATGGGACCAGTGGTCTGCTGGGCTCACCACGTAACCCCAGAGGAGACTGGGCACAATCCATCCTCTCTTTGCACCGCAGTGTTTCTATAGCTGGGTCTTTCCTCTGCGGAGCCCCCTACCCCCTGCCAGCTGTGTAGGCGGCACCTGTCCCTCCCGGCCACGGCCTTCCAGCTTAACCTCCCCGTCCACCCTGCTGCTCAGCCCCAGGGCCTGAAAGACTTTCAAAGTCGTTTCTTTATCACAAGCCAAATCTGTTTGGCCAGCGTTCTTCGCCAGGGCGCTGCCGGCTTTATCTGAGAGCTGCAGCTTTTGGCATTACAGGAATAGCGACTCCCCAAGGGCAGGTGCAGATCATAGGCCAGGTGGTAGGCGGAGACAGAAGAGGAGCGGGTGTGAACACAGCCTGCCCCATACTAAACAACTGCTGTCTCCCGCACTTCCATAGTCCCCGGCGTGGAAGAAGATGAGCTGTGTTATTCCTGAGACGCTGGCCAGGGAATAAGCTGGGTGGAGGCCAGGGGACAGTGTGTCCCATCATCAGCAATCATCTGAGGCCATCTGTGTCCCAATCATCTGAGGCCGTTTTTGCAGCTGCCGTGCAGCCTCCCTTTGATCCCTGGGCCAGAAGGAACCAGGTCTACACTGAGCCCTCAGCTCCTTCACCTGAAGAGACACGCCTGGTCTGTCGGCTAAGGTCCTGAGCTAGCGGCCACCCACAGCACCACTGTCTTTGCCCCTGCCCCGGGCGGGGGGGGGGGGGGGGCCCGGCAATGCCAAGGAGCCATCTCGTCTAAATATTTGGGCAGCGGCTCGGGAGACGCCTGGCTGGAACAGGATGCACTTGCTCTGGCGGAAGGAACGGTCTGCAGCCATCCGCTTTTTCAAGGCAGTTCGTCTGCATTGTTCCTCCCCAGCAGGGACGAAGGCCTTGGCCTCAGCTCCATGAGAACAGGGCGAGCGCCAGGGGCTGCCCTTTCCCCTGGCCTTTCGCTTTCCACGGGGAAAGCAAGGCACTGGCAGGCTCTTCAATCACACAGCGAGCGGTGCTGAAGCTGCCAAGCCGGGCGGCAGGCAGGAGATCAGAGGCCCTCTTTGTTCAGGACTCAATCGTCCCATTGCCTTGGACAGGACCCTGCTGCGTGTCCAGCCTGCTGTGGCCAGCACACACCCCGAGGCACCTTAGCAGAGGACGTTCACCTGCCTTTGACTCAGCCGGCCCTCGCTGCATGTATTGCTAATGCGCCCGCTTTCCTAGGGGCCTGCCGAGGGCCAGGCATGCCCTGGCAGATATTGCTACCGGACAGAGTACCAGCGGGCTCTGCACGCAGCACATGCAAAAGGACCGGTCCCCGGTCCCGAGAGTGGACAACGTAAAGGGAACGTAACCGGAAAAGCAGAGGCAGGGCGCTGGAGCCGGCTAACGGCAGGCACGACGTGACAGGGCAAATCACTGAACTTTCCTTTCAAATTTACCCCTTCAAAAATTCCCTCTCAAAACCACAACCCTTGGCACTCGCTTCACATCTGCCCCTGCCTCCCTCTCAAAAGGGCCACGGCTCCCACGGTTTATTTTTTAGCATTGGCTGTGCTCTTCCCCCCCCACACACCTTGCATTACTAGTTCCTAGCCCCACAAGGGCCTACTGTGGGGATGGAGGGGGAGGATGCAGGTTGCAACCTAGACCAGGCGTCACGTCCCTGCTCTGCTGCAGCGTTCGGTAACCCCCAGAGGAGTGGCTCCTGGGGAGACTTTCCAAGACAGCTGTCTGTCAGGTACCTAACGCTCACTGAACACCAGTGGGAACGATGCCCCCCATTTGCCAATGGGGGTTTGCAAATCTCCCCTTGGTGGCTCAGCGCTACTCTGCGGATCACAGCCCTGTCCTGGCTCACAGGGGTGGTGGAAGGAGAGTAAAGACCGTGAGGCGCTTGGATAAACCGGTGCCAGGGTTCATAGACTAAGTGACGGGCGTGTCGCTATCTGACTCCTAAGCAATTTCAGCCCCATCCCTGGAGGGACCATGAGAAGCCCTCAGTGAGTATCAGTTTGTTGGATGCCATCTTCCGAGGGGAACCGTCTCCTCTTAGGTCTCTGGTCTAATGCATCTCTTCCATTCCTCCTGTCCGGCCTCTTCAGTTGATCGGGCTAAGGAAAGCACGGCCGTCCTGAGATCTGCTACCTCACAGACCCCTTGGCCTGAGTCATGCCTTGACTAGAACAAGAAAAGGGCTGATGGTGCTCAGTCTTGGACACCAGACGTGCCAAAGGACCCTGGCGCAATGCCCAGCCTGGGTGCCTGCTGAGGGACAGACAGGCAGAGTCGTGCCTGGCCCGGTTGTCCTGCCAGGAGATCTAACAGATCTGTGGTGGGCTCAGAGCCACTGGCCAGTCAGACTGGAGAGCTAGGCTTTTTCCCCTCTAGGCTGTGATGTAGCCACTGGTAGAGACGTAGGTGCCTGCAGGGCGAGGTGGCAGGGGATCGTGACCCTTTTCAACACGTCAGCGATGGCCTCAGCTGCCTTCCTGCTGCAGAGAAGCTGGGTCGAAGGGATGTGACCCCAATGCTGGAAACTGAACCCTCTGTCTCGTCTTCCTCTCCCCACCTCCTGAGCCTCAGCCTACAGAGCCAGCACTGGATGGCCAGCTCTGCCTCGCTTGTGCAGCCGCATCGACACTCAAGGTTTCTATCATGAGCGATGATGGGATTTGGGTTGGGGCTGGACCCAAGAACGTGCCACTGAGAGACTCTCCAGCCCCTAGTAACCCCTCAGAGCTACTGTGGGAAGAGCTCCCCATTCCCCACAGCAACCCAAGGGTGGAGAGAGCTAAAGACCCCAACAATTCAGCTCCTCATCTCCCTTCTGCAGGCAACAACCTCTGTTCCTCCCCCTCCCTACAGCACACCGCCCCGGCAAAGGACTGATGGGGGGCAGAGCCTCTAGAAGCCCCCGGACCTGGGGAGGAGGGACAGAGTCCCAGGAAGAGCAGAGGGGAGGTTGGAGGAGACTGAACTAGGGAGGTGGGAGCTGGGAGGGATGAACTGATCGGGCTAGATCCAGAACTGATGTGGGGACAGGATTGATTTGGAGGCCAGGCTCAGAATTAATGGCAGGGCAGAACAAGGGATGGGGAGATGTTGGGGTGAGACTCCTACAGTGGGGGCGAGGGAGGCAAATCCCCTTGCCCAATATATTTGGAAGAGTGGGGGCCGCCAATTGTCTCACACACATTCTGGGGTGGAGCAGGGGAGGCCAAAAATCAAAAGACTGAGCAAAAAACCCACAATATGGTCTTCAAAAAACAAAAGAACAACTCATGATATGGTGGGCTGGGCTCCTGATTTTGGGGGTTTGCCTCATAACATTTGTGCTCGTGAAGTTTCTGGTCCTGTCCACCTAGGCCTGTTGAAAAGACAGCAAATACCCCAGGAATCATTTCCCCTAGCAGCTTGCTAATTCTGCCGTATTTCCTAGGCCCTTTGGAGGATCTTGAGGCCAAAGAAACCATGTGATTGAGCCCAGCTGAATGACCCTGGACTGTTTCAATCCTGGGCTGTGGGGCTCAGATTGGGGGGGGACTCACCAAAACAGGAACGTCTGCCCCCCTCAGATGAAGTGGGGGGCACAGAACCCATAGCTGAACTGAAAGCAGAGGGCAAAGAATGAGGAACATGGATGGGGACGCATCCCACCGGTCACACGAGGGACCCCATGGGGGAACACCATGCAGAGAACTCCAGACAGCATCCACTGCTCCCACAAGGAATTCTGCACGGATGAGGAATGGCTAACGGGCCTCGGGTCCCCAGGCACCCAACCTCTCTGTCCTACTTCCTCCCCGGGACTGATGTTTGGACATCCTGACTCAGCCAGGTGTCTGACAAGGAAGCCGTGGGACTTTGGATGGTGGCAACTTTCAGTCATTCCTGACCTGGGCTGGGTCTGCTGCTCTTGGAGGTGAAAAATCTCCGTTCTTCATTCCCAGCCTCCTGAACCTGCCAGTCCCCCAGTGTTTCCATCTGCTCCGATGCCTCCTCGCGCCTCCAAGTCATTTACATTCTTTGGCTGGAGTTGACAGGGCCGGACTGGGCTGACCTAATCTGGTTCCCACACTGGTGAGAATCTAAAACTAACATCCCCAAATGAGGTAACAGCACTTGAATCAACAAACCGCCCTGAACAGATGGACCGAGAGAGAGAACAGAGATTTCCCCCCTCCGTCACTCTCCAGCCCAGTGAAGTAATTCAGCGCGGTAATTCCGTATGGCCGAGATGGGAAAATCAGGCTTCGAGGCAGGGTTTACAGCAGAGCCAACATGCCCCAAGCCCGCCTCAGCCCTGTCCTGCTTTCCCATGGCAGTCGCCGTGGGAGTGAAGCCGCCGGGCTGCAACATTGCACAGAGCTGCAGGAAGCACAGGCCAGTCCTCACAGCCCTAATCCTTTCCTTTTCTGGTGGCCAGGGAAACACGTCGTCAGCGGGCCTTTAAACAACAAATCAAATCAATGAGGTGAATGATGTGGTGTTTCTGAGACCCAGCAACTGGCTTCCCTGCCTAGGGAAACCAACCCTGCCGGAGATCATTGCGCCAAACAAGGGGCTTCCCCTTTAAAAGTGCGACTTGCCGCCAACTGGATGCAAGGCAGGGCCTGAGGCGAGCCCAGCAGATTCACCCTGGTGATTAGGTGGGAGGCCTGGGGCTGGGATTCAGGGGGGCTGGGCTCTACTCCAGGGACTCTGAAAGCCTATTACCAACATTAATGGAGCCTCATGATGGATCTGTAGTGGTAGGAAGTACAGTAAGGATTACTTTACTAGCTACTGAAATGCAGCCAGCTCTAGGGTGGTGAGCAGCAGCTCTTTAACTGAATACTATAACGCTACAGCGAAGAAACAACAGACTCCATTATCCAGCTGGGACTATGTTCTTCCTCTCTAAATCCCTTGTGCAGTCACTCAAGAGCATATCAGAAAAGTTGGCCACGCCACCCCCAGTTATTGGTACGAACCATGGGCTATGCAGGAGAGAGAGCTTTCTCCAGGCTTGTTGAGACTATGGAATGACTTGCCCCCAAAACTGTTAGTGCCCGATGGGACAATGGGTGGCCGCTTGCTCGGGCAGGCCTATGTCTATGCCACCTTTCCCTAGGCACACATTAAGGAGACCCCATTCTGGACAGTGTAAGAGGCTCTAGCCTGAAATCTGGGAGACGTGCAGCAAAGAATACTGACCCAACCCAAGAATTTACAACCCACCTGGGGATGTGAAACTGGCCTACCCAGAAACTTGGGACCCACCTAAGAATTTATGACCCTCCTGGGAAACATGGGAATCACCTAAGGGTTTGGGCCCATCTGCAATTTATGACACCCAGAATTTTATAACACCCTGAGAACTTGGGACCCACCTGCGCACCTAAAGAATTTATGACCCATTGGAAAATTTGGAAAACATAACTAAATTCAATCATGGGAACCAAGACCCTCCCCTGGTGTGAGGAGACACTAGAAAATCCTATAAAAAAGGGGTATTCAGCAACATGGAGTTAAGAGGTTCACGTGTTAACCATTGGAGCTGATCACCCCAACGGTCGAATCTCCCGAAGAAAGCTAGCTCGTGTCGTCTCTCATACCATGTTCCTGGTGTCCATGCTGCTGGTCAGTGGTGCTTGGGTTATGGTATGTATGTAAACCACCCTCTGCAATACCTTGCAGTGTTTTTCAGTTAGGTACCTAAATTTTCTGCCTTCGTTAGATGTTTTAAGATTGCTGTTTAAAGTTAATTGTTAAGTGTTTTAATATCGTATTGTTCTTAAGTAATATCTCAGTTAAGGATTTTAAGATCACTGTTCTGTCTTTTCAACTGCCACCCCTAAGTGACTGTTTTTCTAAGTACAAATTGCTGTTTTGTGTTTTACTGCTGAAAATAACTTAGAATAGCCATTTCTTGTCGAGTAATTACTGGGTTCACCCACTGGGCACCCCAAATAAAAGAAAATTGTTTTTGTGATTAAACCAAGCGTGTGGCATTTCCTTCTCCCCTCACGGTCCGGGGAATCCACAAAAACTAACAAACCTCAGCACCTTCCACTGCCAAGTGCCAGGTGAACTTCTCCACCCAGCCTCCTCTGGTATAAACACGGAGCAGCCATGTGGGTTTCAAAAAATCCGGCCCTCAAAATAAAGCCCTACCAAAGCAAGCCAGTGCACTGCACACACAGGTCTCCCCCGGGGGCAAGGATGAGTGAGGATGAACCACGAACAACAGATATTAGTCATGTTCCTGACTGCACGAGTGGTCCTATGGTGAACCTACCGAAACCAGATTAGAGCATCTCAGTCTACAATGAACTTTGTCACCACTGGACAGACAGAGAGGATAGCACAGGAGACTGGGAACCGGGATACGGGTTTGCAGCTTGCTTCTGGTGTATGAAATGCGGCCAAGCTACTCGGAGAAGATTAGGATTGGAAGGAACCTCAGGAAGTTACCTAGGCTAATGTCCTGCCCAACTGAATCATCCTCGCCAGGGCTTTGTCAAGCCACACCATAAAGACCTCTACGGATGGAGATTCCACCACCTCCCTAGGTAACCCGTTCTAGCGCTTCACCAGCCTCCTGGTGACCCAACCGAGACCTCCCGCACCGCAACTTGAGACCATTGCTTCTGCTCCTGTCATCTGCCACCACTGAACAGCCTGGCTCCCTCCTCCCTGGAACCCCCCAGCAGGCAATTAAAGGCTGCTACCAAACCTTCACCTTCTCTGTACATCTAGTTGCCTCAGCCCCTCATAAACCATGTGCTCCAGCCCCTCAATCATTTTTGTTGCCCTTCCCTAGATTCTCGCCTATTTGTCCACACTCTTTCTGTACTGGGAGCCCCAGAACGGGACACAATACTCCAGATGTGGCCTCACCAGAGTTGAATAGAAGGGAATAATCACTTCCCTTGATCTGCTGGGAATGCTCCTTTGAATGTATTCCAATATGCCATTAGCCTTCTTGGCAATAAGAGGACACTACTGACTCGTATCCAGCTTCTTGTCCCCTGTAACCTCCAGGTCCTTCTCTGCAGAAGGGCTGCCCAGCCAGTTGGTCCCCAGTTTGTAGCAGTGCACGGGAGTCTTCCATCCTAAATTCAGGACTCTGCACTTGTCCTTGTTGAAGCTCATCAGATTTCTTTTGGCCCAATCCTCCAGTTTGTCCATGTCACTTTTTATCCTATCCCTGCCCTCCGGCGTATCTACCCCCTCCCCAGCTTAGCGTCAAACTCACTGACGGTGCAATCCACCCCATCCTCCAGATCACTAATGAAGATGTGGGGGGCCATTCCCCTTCACGTGGCAGTCCTCACTGACGGGGCAGGTACCAGAACTTCTCGTGAGCAGGTTTTTCCAACGCAGCTCCCCTGTAGCACTAAGTGGACGACGCTCACGGCATCGACTCACTTTTCCAATACCTCCTTCCTTCGAGCCAATGCATCCAGGGGCACAAGGCTTGATTCTGCAGCTCTGAAGTGCGGCGTTAATGATCATGGGGCCAAAAAGAGATGGGATACAATCCCAGGTGAGAGAGCTCCATGTCAGAGAGCCGTCACGCGTGCTCTTACAAGCTAGGATGTCCTGTGTGTCTCTTCCTGGCTCTGTGGTGTTGCTTTAGCCACATCATGGCCCTGATCCATGCCTCAGTTTCCCCATCTTTAAAATGAGGCTGTCGACACAGACCTAACTAACAAGGGCTGCCTTGGGGCAGATTTCATTGCTCTTTGTAAAGTTCTTGGAGAGCCAGAGAGTAGGTGCTGGTGAAAGGGAAAGCACAGAGCCAGTACCTGTGACTGCTGAGGGCGCATCCCACCTTCCAAGACCTTCGCCACCGTTCACGCAAGCTGCCAACCCCATTCTGAGGTGTTATTCCCTCCTGGATAGCTGGGGTGTCAAAGGTACAGAGAGGCGATGTGCCTGACGTTACCCAGGGGAGGCACTGGTTAGAATTTGGGGCTTCCCTGGCTCCCACCCTGTGCTCCCATCACAGGGCCGTGCCATTCACTCGGTCAATTACTGCCTAGATAGAACACCCTGAGGTTGGAAAAACTGAGGCTGCGTCTACACTTGTAAATTAAGTCAACTTAAGCTTGCTTAAGTCAACTTAATTTACTCTGCGTCTACACTACACTTTCCTCAAGTCGCCTTAAGGAGCTGCTTAAGTCAACTTAAGGAAAAATTAAATCGACTTTATAAAACCTCGTTTTAAGTCTATGTGCTGCTTAAGCCGACTTTAGAAAGTCGACTTAAGCCAGTGCGGACATGGAGTAGCCCTAAGTCAACTTTAGGGGGCTCCAGGGCTTCCCCACTGCCCTCCCTGCCAGGGTGGCTGGCATAGCCACAGCCTGGCGTGCCCCCCCACAGGGCACAGCCCTGCCCACCCTGCCCCTATGCCCTGCCAGGGTCCCTGTCCCCCTTTGCCCCGTTGTACCCAGGTACAATGGGGCAAAGCCTTAGCCCCCTGGCACTTGGCAAGGGGTGCCCCCCCCCGCCACCGTGGACCTGTCCCAGGTCCCCCTAGCCCCTACAAGTTGACCTAGGTGTCCAGTGCAGACGCTCTAGGTCGATTTTGTAGGGTCCCCTCTAAGTCGACTTAAAATTTAAGTGTGGACATGCTAAGTCGACCTAAATTCACAAGTGTAGACATAGCCTGAGAGATTCGGCACCGGGAATCAAGAGACCTGAACGCTAGTCCCAGATTTCCCGCTGACCAACCGTGGACAAGTACCTCCTCAACGCGACCTAGCTACCTAATTCTGATTGGTTTCAACAGGAGCCAGGTATCTCCTTATCCTTGAGGATTAGGGTCTGTCTCCTCTTCCACACTTCGTCTGCTTGTCTGGTTAAATGGTGTATTCCTTTGGGCAGAGCCGGTCTCTCACACTATGCGTCGTGTATAGCTCGTCGCACCCTGGGACACTGCTCTGGGTTGGAGCCTTCAATGCAGCTTTGAACCATTTATGGAACTTTCTTTGGTAGCTTCAGTTAGCTGCTTCCCCCTGTGTTATAAAGTGTGTGAGATCTGGCTAGAAACTGACTTGCCAGATCGGCAGAAGAGGGAAGGAGACGCTGCAGGTTCTCAATGATCAGCTTCGCTCGGGCGATGTAAAATTTGATCTGATATTCAAGCGGTCATATAACAGGGAGTTAAAAGCAGCTGAGTAACTGAGTGGGAGGAGTTCCAGGAGCCAGTGGGGCAGGGATCTTTGAGTGCTGGTGGGACGCATAATCAAGATCTTACTGCAGCTGTTTAAAAATTTAATTAGCACTTTGTGTTAATAACATTTCAGAAGTTTATTATGTCCCTAAGAAATCAGACTTCCTGACTAGCCTGCCAGAAGGCGCAATATTGCAGCTCCCATAAAGGCACAGGAGATAGGGATGACGCCAAGCGGTGACATTCTCATGCTGACTGCTGCACTCAGAAAATGAGCCCGGGTGGGGGACTGAACCAGGCTGATTTCAGGACAAAGGGACATTTCTCAATTTTATTTTTAAAAATTAAACAAAACCTATGGCTGGTTTTGAGTTGAGCCACCCTAAGGAGCCCCAGCTGTGTAGAGACAGAGACCACTGTCAGGGGAGACTGAATGCAAATCCTTCAGCAGTAAAAACAAGTTCCTCTAGCTGTGAGTAGCAGGCTGTTTCAGCCATGTTACAGTGTATTGCAGGGTCTCTTCTCTCCTCTTCCCCGCCCCTGAAAATCTGAGGTCCATGGGAGTTCAAGTCCCATCTAGGGTGTGATTTTTTTAACAGTGTATACAGACAGACACCGAAGGTTCTCAGCAGGCATCAGCCTCTGGGACTGTAGCCCAGCTATTTATACTAAAGGTGTAAATTACTCCTTTAGCTGTGTGAAGCAACAGGCTAGTAAATCGTCACTGAGGCTGGTTGCAGAGGGAAGAGATCCTACGTCACAGCCAGCATGATAGACAAGCAAGATTCAAATAACTGACAGACGGCTTAGGTGCAAAATATAGGTTTTGTAAATAAAATCCAGGAGAAACGTTTCCATGAATTAAAATGTGTAGAGAGAGGGTCATTGAAAACTAGAGGTTGTTTTTTATTTGGGTTTAATGATCAGATTTAGAGATTTAAAGGTCTAGAGAGATTGAGATGGCACCTACTGTGGGGAATAGGTTAGTCCACGTCTGCCTACAGCAGAGTTCTTACAACTTTCGTGGAAGCTCCTGGGTCTGGCAAGCCTCACACAGAATGCTAGAGCAGGTGGACTTTGCTTCTGCTTCAGACTAGAAATTCATACGTTCCTATGTTAAACAGCCCCCTGCAATCTGCAACCCCAACGCCTCTAATGCTAGGTATGTTCATCCTCCAGGCCAAGCAAAATGTAGCAGTAGAGAAAAGTAAAGAGGAACATGGGGAGAACCAGACAGAATAAGACCTGAAGTCCATCCAATCCAGGATCCTGCCTCTGGCAGTGGGCTGTACAAGTTGCTTTAGAGGAAGATGCAAGAAACCCTAAATTGGGCCTTCTGGACTAACCTGACCAAAAGCGAAGTTTCTTCCTGATCACCACAGTGAAAGGTGGCTTATGGCCTGAAGCATGAGATTTTATCCCTTCCAAATATGTTCTGTTATTTTTAATCACGTGTATTGTAACTGCAGATGTTTCTTCCCTATTAATGCCTACTACTTTTTTGAATCCTGAGCAATTAAGTCCTTAGAGGTGTTATTAGTGACACAGATAAAGATATAGACTGGGTTTTTAGTCTGACAGTGTCCAGTTAAGGCTCCCCCCTCAATAGCAGCAAGAAAAAGAAAAGGTGACTGATGACCAGGGGGTGGCAGCAGAGACTCATTTCCTGTCTCCGTTGTTGCATATCAGGCTCTGAGTTTGGTGCATGCTTGCACTCACCCCACAAGAGTAATTTCCAAGGTATGTTGGCCAGCCATCAAGCATTGCAATCTCAAAAGGCAAGCAGTGACTCAGGGGCCTTACCTTTCAGAAACGTGCCCTCCTTTATTTTAGGATTTTTAAGCCTGCATGTTCGGAAAGGGGATTGCTTGTGCTTTTGAAATGACTTCTGAGTCCACCCCTAACTACCCTCCCCAGGAGTTCAAGCTAACCCTGGCAGGGATCATCACCTCCTCTCAAACCAAGCTCTCCCCAGACAAGAGAGGGTGTGACAGACAGAGATCATCAACAGAAAGGGGGGCCATCTGCATAGCTCTTGGTCCCGGCAGCTTCAGAGCAGTTGTGATCTGTATGTTTAAAGGAGAGCACCGTGCAACAGAGTCTTTCATCAGAGGATCTGAGTATCTTTTACAGATATTAGGGAATTGACATCCTGCATCCCAGCGAAGTTCGTATTATTCCATTGTGCAGGTAACACACACACACACACAAAGTTTAAGTGGCTCCTCTGGGGCACAGCATGAGAGCCGTGACAAAGACCGGCCGTCCTGAGAACCCCTGGAACCTGACACCAAAGCTTTACATGTCGGGATCTGAACAGCGCTCCAGACGTGAAGCAGCTGGTTGTGTTCTGCGGTGCGAGGATACTGGCTCCTCCCCCTTATTTCCAGGTGCTAGATGACATTACAGACAGCTAGGAATAAACTAAACACTCTCCCAGATAAGGAATTGCACTGGTAGCCACATGGGTGTTAGGTGACGGTGAATGAGAAGTGAGGGGTCCCTGAGCTGTGGGACGGGCCACATTCAAAAAACAACCGAGAACACCTGAAAGAGAAGATAAAAGTGCTGGGTTCTCCTTTCACCTGCACCAGTTTTACAGCTGGTAACAAGAATGGCTTCAGTGGAGTTGTTCCTGATCTCCCCTGGCATAAGTAAGAAGAGAATGGGGTCTTTGTTGTCTCTCTCTAGGTTTTCTGTACAGAAATTGGCTGTTAAACTTAAGTGGAGGCAGGGTGGAGCGAGAAGGTTATCAGAATGACGTGATTTGCAGGGCTGTCTAGTTTTAATTGTCCGCAAGACACAGGGCTGTAATACTGTGCCTGCCCCTTGGTTTATCAGGGCTTTTTTGCCTTAATATAGTCAGTCTCCGATTGCCGGTCCCTGTAACAGTCGTTTGTTGTCTGGGGAGTAGTCACGCTACCGTCTGCTCCGATGTTGTTAGGGCTCATAAGACAATAAGGTCTGTCTGTGCTAGTACTTGGATGGGAGACCCTCTAAAAACCAGCCAGCCAACCACGTCGCTGCTGGTGCTGATGACTCAACAGGGACCGCCGTTCAGTCAGAATTGAGCCAGCACCCCAGCAGGCTGTCAGAGGGCAGTGAACCCGCAGAAGTATCATCTCTTAGATGAGATATACGTCCCCGTTCCTGACCACTTCTGGGATCAAATCCTGGCCTCAGTGAAGTTAATGGCAAATCTGACTTCAATGGAGGCAGGATTTCATCCTGGTCTTCAAAGCTTTATCTGCACTTTCCCCAACCAACCAGAAGCTCATCTTCTGACCATATTCCTACATGGATAATTATAGTCTGTCTATCTTTTACTCCTGCAACAGTTTCATCTGGCTGATAGTCTAGTGTTGCTGTGTTCTGCAGTCACCATTTTCCACCCCAGCAGTGATTGCATTTCAGTAGCTGGTGAAATTATTCCTGTGCCTACAGCTTGTAAAGTGCTTTGAGACACACGGGTTAAAAGCTGCCGTGTGATTGCGGGGAAGTTGCGGTTGTCGCCAGGGACAGCGGAGTGTTGAATGTAAAAGAGGGTACTCACACAGGGATTAGACTTGTTCAGGGTCAGAATGACTGCTGAGGTGTTGCCTGGGTTCTGGTCCACACAAATGACCTAAAAAGACACACACAGAAAATACAACCCTTGTCATTTCTGCTTGGTGAAGGGTCACTGATCCAGCGAACGGATCAGACATATGGGACTGCGAACACTCCAATCAATTCTGTAGCCTGTGTTAGGTTGATCAGACTAGTTCATACCCTAGATTTAGGTGTTTAAGTCCCAGTTTTGGCTCCCCTGACTGAAGCTGATGCTAATACTCACTCAGCACCTATGTTTTTCCCATCAAAATTCCCACAGCACCTCTGATTCTGCCTTTGGGCCCAGGCATGGGCCCTGCTGCCTCACTCTAGGCACCTGGACCCCATATCTCTCGCTTAAATCCCAGAGCAAGTCACAAACTAGGGGAAGAGAAGCGTGTGGCTGTCTAAGCCATCTGCGGGGCCTGATCTGGTAGGAGTGCTCAGAGACTGCCCACCAGACTGGGCCCATCAGGTGAGTACAGTGGAGAAGAGAGAAGGAAAAGAGCTCCCACATCACAGTTGCAACAGGAGTGATTGAGGGAGCCCCACATCAGAATATATGATGGCCTAAATAGTGGTTAGTGGCACTCAGCTGGGATGTGGGAGACACCCACCCCCATTCTTCCTGGCATCTTGCAGAAACTCCAAGTATCTAATTGCAAAAAGGGTTCCCAGCTATGATTCATAAGCAGAACTGGGTGCCTCCCGGCTGGCATCTCTCATTGGTTAGTTTAGGCAACTCCACGCCTATTATGCCAGCTTTTGATGATTTAAGGCACCTATCTCTCCCCGTTCCTTGCGCAGGGAACCTGGGCATCTAACTTCTGTATGTTCTAGGCACTAAAACACTCTGTGGCACAAAGTCCAAGTACTTTTGTGAATCCAGGCCTCATTCCCTCCATTCCACACCCCATCCTACCCCCAAAACTAAACGTCTTTCCTGAACAACTTCCAAACTCCAAAGGGGGAGCCGTGTTAGTCTAGGTCAGCAAAACAAACAAGGAGTCCTGGGACACTTTGAAAGAATAACAAATTTATTTATCGCAAGAGCTTTCGTGGGAGAAAATCCCACTTCGTCAGATGCTTTGAAAATGAGGAACATACAGAATGGGAGGAAACTAAACGCAGGGAAATGTATGACACAAGATCTGATGAAGTGGGATTTTCTCCCATGAAAGCTCATGTGATAAATAAATTTGTTAGTCTTTAAAAGTGCCGCAGGACTTCTTGCTAGCTTCCAAACTGTAGTTCTCCTTCACCCCTATAGCTGAATTTATATCCTCAGGTTTTGCCCATCCCTGTCTTGCAGGCTCATGTGTTTGGAGAGGTTTTCCCTGCAAGAGGTTACCCTCTGATGACAACAAAGATACATAAAGAATGAGATGCTGTAAGGACCCAGCCATATGGACACACTGGGTGCTAGTTAAAATGAATAAGCTGCTTGAGGAATGAAACACAAGCCGCAGGTATTTGAGCAGAAGGAAGATCTCTATGGCTATGTCTACACTTGTAAATTTAGGTCGACTTTAACTAAGTCAACTTAACCAAGTTGACTTTAAGTCGACTTAGTTAAGTCGATTTAGCAAGTCTACACCTAAATTTAAAGTCGACTTTGGGAGGAACTCACAAAGTCGACCTAGAGTGTCCACACTGGATGCTTAGGTCGATTTCTAGGGGCTAGGGGGACCGTGGGCAGGTCCACGGGGGCAGGAGGGGCACCCCTTGCCCAGTGCCAGGGGGCTCAGACTTTGCCCCATTGTACCAGGGTACAATGGGGCAAAGGGGGACAGGGACTCTGGCAGGGCATAGGGGCAGGGTGGGCAGGGCTCTGCCCTGCCCTGTGGGGGGGGCATGCCAGGCTGCCCCTGTGCCAGCCACCCTGGCAGGGAGGGCAGTGGGGAAGCCCTGGAGTCCCCTAAGTCAACTTAGAGTTGACTTAGGGCTACTCCACGTCTACACTGGCTTAAGTTGACTTGAAAAAGTCGACTTAAGCCCTAAGTCGAATTAAAAGGAGGTTTTATAAAGTCGACTTAATTTTCATTAAATCGACTTTATTTTCCTCAAGTTGACTTAAGCAAAGTCGACTTAAGGAAACTAGTGTAGACGCAGAGTAAATTAAGTCGACTTAAGCAAGCTTAAGTCGACTTAATTTACAAGTGTAGACGCAGCCTATGTGCTGTGAGTAGCAGTATCTCTTCCATGGTCCAGCCACTAGAGGGAGACCTGATGACACACACTGAACGGAGCATATTTCAGTTTCTCATACTCAGTCTTTTAGGCTGCCCACGAGGACTGAGCCTGCCGGCTTTGGGCATGACTAAGGATGCCCACCTATACCCAGGCCCCCATTACCTGATTTCGGTGATAGTCTGTGGGGGTGGTAGGAACTGACGTGTAGTATTGGGGTGATCTGCTCACAGTTGTAGAAATCGAGACGGATGCCTGTGGTGCACTGGATGACTCTGTAGTCGCAGCTATAGTTTTTCTGGGTGCGGTAGTACTTTCCATAGTTGTCCCAGGAGCCTGAGATGTGCTGTGGGTGGTATGGCCGGTGCTTACATAAACACCTGCATCAAAACAGAAAGAAGCCAGACATGGCTAAATTATAGAGGCCCCACGAAACATGCTAAGAATGGACATGTGTCACGAGAAATGATTAACAGGGATCTGCAAAAGGAAGCTTTGACTTGAACTTTACAAGGTCTTTATTTACAGCCCTAACTATATCTTGAAGTTTTTTGTCTTGGGATTTCCTCACTGTTGATTAAGAAAAGAAAAGGGGCAGAGGGCTAGAAAATGTTGATATGTAAAATCTTCCGGTAGACTGTTATATTTCCTTGAGATGAAACCTCACCCTCTGGGCCTGGGCTGTCCTGTTTTATGTCAGGTTACATCCACACTTGGAGGGGATTAGACGGGGGCTCTGATGGGGGCAGGGTGCTAGATGAACGGACTCGCATGGATCCTACTTATGGAAGGATCCTGTTGATTTCTTCCAGGAGATAACTGACAGAACATGTGACCTTCCCTCATCTCCCCAGCTCACCTTCTCTCCTCTCCTACAACTCTCTCCTCCTTATCCCCTTACCACAGATGCAGCAGTTTCTCATCTGTTCTCATCCTCTAAACCCTCGACTTGCCTCAATGGTCTCATCCCACCTTATCTCCTGACCTTCCTCATGTCTATTCTCAACTTCTCCCTTATTCTTCTCATTAAGCTCTTTCCTCCAACACCTTCCCCATGTAATACAAACATACATCAGTCTCAAAGAACAACACTCCTGACCAGAGTTGACGCCTGGAGAGGACATGTGGGGTCCCCCCAGATTTACTGCTTGGCTTGTCCTGAGCAGGTAACATCTACTGAAGCTGCTGCACTAGCTCTGTCCCATCCCCCCTGCTATCGGCTGGTGCAGGTCTTCTCTAACCCTAACCCTACTTGCTGCTCCAACCGCCACCCCATTTCCCTTCTCCCTTTCATCATTAAGCTCATTGAGCGCATAGTCTACAGTCGCTGTCTGCAGTTCCTCTCTTTCAGTTCCACCCCAGACCCTCTTCAGTCTGGCTTCTGCCCTTGCAATCAACTGAAATCACTTTCAACAAAGTCTCCAATGACCTGTTCTTAGCTAAAGCTCAGAACCAATTCTCCATCCTCACCCTCCTTGAGCTGTCAGCTGCCTCCATTCAACACGATCAGTCATGTTCTTCCACTTCAGATCTCGCCCTCCCATGGCTTCTATGACTCTGTCCTCTCCTGGTTCTCCTCCTACCTCTCTAATTGCTCCATCAGTGTGTCCTCATCCCCACTATGACTTTCTTTGAAGCTCTTCCCTTGGTCCCCATCTCTTCTCCCTCTTTGCCGTCTCCCTGGGTAATTTCATCTGTAAACACAAATCCATCTTCCCTCTCTATGCCAATAACTCCTGGCTGTATCACTGCTCCATACCTGTTTCCTTCTAATCAAACCTCAATCTCAGCCTGTCTCTCTGACATCTCATGGATGTCTAGACTTCAGCACAAACAGTCAACATGGCTAAAAGAACTTAAACTCCACACCCCCCCTCCACTCCCAAAAATCTCTTTCCAACCTCCTCTCTTGATCACAAGCCTGTAACCTGGGAATCATCTCTGATTCGTATCGCCATCTCAGTCCTCCCGGCCAAGCTATGGTTAAATCATGCAGATTCCTTCCGTGTGACATCTCTAAGATGCATCTTTTTCTATCCATCCATACAACTAAAACTCCTATCCAGGCTCTCATCTTGAATAGACCAACATCCCTCTCTCTGTGCTTGAAAAATACAGTCCTGCCCCATTCTTACCCAGATGGCTTCTGCAAAGGCCATTTCCCTAACTCATTGCGTTGACCATGGACCCCTTTCTTGGCATACCTCGCCTGCCTCCCTCTTCTCCATTGTGTCTTCACTTTCAATGCCCTCCTAGCCAAGCCTCCCCCTACGTATCATTGCTCATGCACAAGTGAGATTTTGATTCCTGCCTCTGTTACACCCATGAAGCCAGCCTCCATGCTAAATTTTCAAGCACGCAGACGGGGCTCCTTTAGAAACATGCAAAGAGCTGGGCCTCCACGCTCCATTTCATCCTTCGCTTCTTTTGCTGGTGCTGCTAACAATGGGGCCAATGGCTAGGTTGGACACCTGCCCGCTGGCTGGGAGCCACCAGCTGGTCTCACACCGGCTCCTGAGCCCGATCCGAACCCAGCATCCTAACCTAGATTTGAAAGACCCCATGACCTCTGCGTGGCCACCGAATTCTAGACACAGCGCTGCTCCTACCTGAACTGGTTGCAGAGGTTTCAGGCTTCGTAGACGGAGAAGTGGGCGCTGGACCACTGGTGCTCGTGAGGGCACTTGCAGAGGTGGGGATGGAGGCGGTGGTGGTGTCAGCAGGAGGCAGGGTCACAGGGCTGGCGGTGGCAGTGAGGACCACGGAGGAGCTGGTGGTCTTGTTGACAGGGGAGACCGTGGAGCCTGGAGAAGTGCTGGCGAGGGATTCCGTCGACGCGGTGCTGGTGCTGGCGAGGGATTCCGTGACCGTCGTGGGAGAGCCAGCGACGGTAGTTGGGGGGCTGTGGTTACGTGGGGGCGCAGCGCTGGTAGCGGACGTGGTGCTGGCAGCAGTTTGGGGTAGGGGGCCAGAGCTGGGCGAGGTGCCGGTGACTTGCGTGGAGCCACCATCAGGAGTGGAGCTGCCCAACGCTGGACGCGAGCTGGTGGGGAGTGGGAGGCTGCTACCAACCGGGATGCTGGTGGTAGGCACGGGAGTCCCTTGGGTGCTGGTGTCAATGGAGGATGAAGTGTCAGCTTTGATGGGGGTCGTGCTGCTGCTGGGGGTCAGGGTGCTCGCAGTGCCAGCGGAGGACTGGCTGGCCTTGGAGGTGGTAACGGGAGATATGGTGGTCGTTGTGGCATTTTCAGTGGCACCTCCTAAAAAAAAACCAAAATCAAAGGGCCAGATGGTTACAAAATCAGAGGAAAGGTTTCCTCTCTTCCATCCAGCCTGCCCTTCCCGCCTGCTCTTCATACGAACCACGTCCAGAGCTGACGCTTGTGTGAATAGCTAATGGGTGGAAGACCAGCCCCTGATCACAGCTGAGAACACTTACTCAGCATTTCTCCTACATCCCCTATAGGACAAGCTCACTGTGTGGGATTTTCAGAAAATGCCCCCAGGAACAGCATGACAGTCAGGAGGCTTGAGGAGGCGGTAAGGAAAAGGAATGAAGAAGCTGGACTAATGGGCACAAATGTAGGAACTGCATGGAACTTGAAGGGAGGAGCACGGAGGGAAGCGTTTGGAGAAACCCCCAGGAAGTCAGTCAGTCTGTGTGCATATGGCTGGAATCCAAATGCTGTTGCAGCATCTCTGTAAATAGCTCTCTTAATGAAGGGCCTGTTTCATTTGACAAGCATTGAGTCCTTTCACATTATCATGTGGTGCATGAAAAAACATGTAACGAGGCAATGGAGGAGCATGTGAGACAGACAGACTTGCCCTTGATACCAATCATTCCCACTTGCTATCCCTCCACATTTTATTCCCACGTCACCTCTAACCCAATCTTCAAGAACACACAGTTGAAGGCCGAGTCTATAGAGAGGATCTGTGGCCCAGGGCAGCAACGAGATAGTCGAAAACAGCTAAAACCCAGTTCAGAGGGGTGGACAAAAGAACAACACCAAAAGTGATTTAAATTAAAAAAACCCAAACCAAAAAAACAAATAAACTAACCCATGTAACAAACCATACAGGAAACCTCGCATAATATACATTCTCCAAAGCTAGGTTCCTGCAGCTGACCCATTCTCCTCCTCCAGCTGCCTGATTCAGGATGTATTTACACTTTTGCACTGAGGGTGTGATTCCCAGGTCGCATAGGCATACACCCGCTGAAAGCAGATGGGAGCCGCTGGGGAGCGAGGGGCTGGCCGCCCCAAATATACACCTACTGAGCACACACATGAGGTGACCAGCCCAGCTGATGCGGTACAATGTATTTTTAGCATGTTAGCTAGGAATCGCACCACCAACTCAAAGCGTAGACATATCAGCTATGTCTACACTTGCTAAAATTAGTTAGAATTCGAACTAGGAAAACTTAGTTCGAATTAGCGATCCCCATTCATTTCAATGGCCGGTTAGTTCAAACTAAGAAATTAGTTAGTTCGAATTAACCCCTTAGTTCGAATACCTAATAACCCTAATTAGTTAGGGTTAGTTCAAATTAACCCTTTAGTTCGAATACCTAATACCCCTAATTAACTAGTTAGTTTGAATTAACCCCTTAGTTCGAATACCCTATTTAAACTTATTAGTTTGAATTAAGGAAGCCCTTTATTTGAACTAACTAAAGCCTAGTGTAGCCAAGGCTTTAGTTAGTTCGAATTAAGCCCAGTGTAGACATAGCCATCCTGACTGACTCTCCCCCAGCGGGAAGCCAGCGGGGTTTATGTGGAGAGAAGAGAAGTCCCTCCTGTGGCTCTTTACTTGATCGACAGCCTTCTTAGTCAATTGGCTTTACACCCAGGTTCATGCCCAGGCAATCTGCTGGCTTGGGTCTCAAAGAAACCTCCCCACCAGGAAAAAGCTCATGCAAGTCATCATCATTCCATGAATTAAGGGCTGGGCTGTTGAATAACCGTGGACAACTCACTTCACCTTCCTGTGCCACGTCCGTTCCCCTGCCCAGTGCTGTCTGTCTTGTCCCGCCAGCTCTTTGGGGCTGGGACATTATGTACGTGAAGTGCCCAGGACAAGAAGATCCTGATTTCTGTTGGGGGAGGTTAGCTTTCACCATAATATAAATAGTAATATGCTGGGGATCTGATTTCCCCCAAAGTTGTGGGTGTTGACTCTGCCAGATCCAATTAGGTGTCTGCTTCAATTCCAAATGGCCTGTGTGAATATCACCTCCGGCAGCAGCGATTTCATACAATCCAGCCCCTCGCACACTCCTCCGCAGCAGGCAGTTTCGGTTAATTAATTCCCAGCCACAAAAATCTGCTACCTGTGACTTTTGCTGGACTGCTGAGAGCTGCAATTTGAACTCCCCCAGCCGGGCTGGCCCATCCTACATATCCAGGCTCCCTCGGATAGGGGGCAGCAAGCTCAGGAAGGGACACAGGTTAGAATCTAATCCCTTTGTGCAGAGCCCTGGACACAAGTGACCCCATCCGAGAGAAAGCACGTGCTAGGTGGGACCATCAGCCCTGAGGAAAGTTCCTTGTTTCAGCACCAGCCCCTGTAATGCAATGAGGGGATGCTGAGAACCATTGGGTAGTCCTTTGTCGAACACCACCCCTTCACAATATTGACCAGGCGATGGGGGTGGTTTTCTTTTAACCCAGCTCAGCTCAGCCCTGCATCCACCAAACTCTGCCTGTCCAAGGACAACTTATCTCTGAGCCTCAGGGAGGCCGATTCTTCCGAAGAGCAAGTTTTGGCACTTGGAGTGAGCAGAAGCCCGAAATGCTAGGCAGGTCCCTCAGCTTCCAGGGGAGAGGAACTCCTCTAATCCGTTGCTCCTTCCCGTCTCAGTTTGCACAATCTGGGCTGTGCTATCGGGACAGGACATATTCCCAGCTGTCATGTTCCCAGCGAAGTGCAGCTAGGGCTATGCCTTGTCTAGAGAGAATCAGGCGGTGGCCGAGTCCTTCCACCATAGTGTCCAGACGCACATTTGCTCTACTTTACTTTTTGCCAACCGTCTATTGGAGAAAGTAACCCTTGGTGCCCACAGGGGCAAGCAGACGCCTATCACGGTTAGTTCAATTGATGGCCAGCCAGCAGGGACACGTCCTACGCTTATCACCAGGTTAAGCAGTTCTCCTGCAGCTGTTCCACAGATACTGTTGAGATGGCCAGGCTTTCCGCAGTTGCATTTTCCAGGGGATCAATAGCAATTGGTTTGCCCAGTGTCCCTTCTCTGCTTCCTTCTGTAGTTATGAAAGCACAAGTTTTCTGAAGCGGGGAACAAATAAACAGGTTCCACATTCCCTCACCCAGTCAAAGAACACATTAGCTCCACGCCCACTGGGTTCAACACAAACGAAGGAGAAGACTGTGTTTTTGCTAAATTCTTGCCAGCTGTTCATTGGGGAAAGACTCTTCCTGAAAGCCTGAGGAAACCTCACCTAGGGTTTCTCCTAGGGTCAGATTCCCCAAAACCCTGTTTTTGGGAAGGTGGAAAATTATCTGTCTCTTCCCAGTCTGGGGTGGTGGCCTAAGGCTGAAGTCACCTTCCCTACATTAAGTGGACTTTCATCTCTGGTGTCATGCCAGGGAACACTAAGAGCGAACATCCTAGTCCCCATGTCTTGCTGGAAGGCAGATCTCTGCGAGGGAACCGTCACGGTAGCTTAACGCCACTTGTAATGGTTCCAAATCCTGAAACCAAAGGCAAGTCACATGGGATGCACGCACACGTGCGTGCCGCACACACACAGAGCAGCTGGATCGTAAGTAGTCTGGGAGGCACAAGTGCCCTGAATAAAAGCATCACACAATTATGTCAGTGTGTGTGTGAGATCATTCATCAGCGTGTGCGAGATCATTTGTCTTCTTCAAACGGAGCCGTAGGGTGGCTAAACGTCTCATCCTGAATAATAGCAACCGGCGCAAGTGAGCTAAGTCTGCGCTATCACGCCGAAAGGGCCAGGTTCAATCCCCGTTGATGACTCAGTCTGTTCTCCATTGCCCCGTCATGTGCAAAGTGGTTGTGAAACATTTCCCTTCTGAGCGGACAGTACTCTGCTCCCCTGCACTTCGCGTTGCTGGGCTTTCTTGTTTATCCAGACCCAACAGAGGGCAGCATTATTGGCTGGCGGTAAAACGGCAATCACTCAGGTCAACAGACTGATGGTAATTTACACCAGGTGAGGATCTGGCCCAGAGTTTTAAAACTGAAGGTCCTGCTTGGGAGAGGGGAAGAAGGGGAAACCGTGCCAGGGTTTATTCAGAAAAGACACACAGCTCCGTGCATGGGGACAGGAGAAAAACACACTGGAACAAAACACCAGTAAAAGGAACCTCCCTCCCCTTCCTCCTCCAATGCCATCTGAAGGCACCCCTTCTTCCCGCAGCTCCTGCTGTTAGGTTCATTCCCTGTCCAAGACCTTTCACTTCTTAGCTCTGTAACTCTCCTCTGCCCTCTAACCCCTCCCTGAAACAGCCCAGATTGGCTCCAAGTCTATTAATAGCGGAAAAAGGAAACACAAAAGAATAACCTAGGAAATTGTGGGCGACACACCCCACTCAGACAGGCAAGAGGGTGGAGTCCAAAGAGCTCCTGCGTCTCTTGAGACATGATGGGAAACCGAGTGACAAGAGGCGAAGCAGCTACTGGGATGGAAGACAACAAACTGGGACTGAACTGGCCTTTGGAAATTCCTACTTCCTTCTTAGCCGCCTTTCCTGCTTAAATAAGGCAAAGGGTTGAAGTCTTTAAAGGGAAGATGGGATCTGGGAATCCACTCTCCCCAGGCATTAGCATTTGCTACGGTAGGGAGTGTAGCCTTTGGCTTAGAACATGAAAGCAGGAGTAAAAAATCCTCAGTTCTTTCCCCCTCATCTGCAGCGTCCCAAAGTGCTTTGCAAATGTTATTTACAAAGAGCCACTCCATCTGCCACTGAAAGGCAGCCACACTGGGCGGCAGCTGTGTCGGGAGGTGAAGAAGAATGTAATCTACAGCTGAAACTAGGAGGGAAATTAGATAGGCAGAGCACAATTACTCATGCCTGGTCAGAGCACCAGGGCAAGTGATTCAGCTGTTGACTAACGTGATACAGGATATTTAATGGCCACCTGTGACCGGGACCTCAGTTTTATGACTTGTAGCAGAAAGATGGTGCATCTAGCACAGTGCCGCCTTCTGACCCGCTAGCACACTGCATACCGTAGTTATATTAGTTATGCTCCAAACCAGAGAGACTCAAACTGAGGCTCACGAGCCACAAGTGGCTCTTCAACGTGTCTCCTGCAGTTCTTTGCAACACATGACCGTAGAACACTGTGTGTTTTAATTATTGACCAATGTTATTAACCAATCAGAAAACTTTTACTGTGTTATTAACCAATTGCAGTTGATAAAACAACAATATTCGGTCAGTCATTTTGCTGTGAGAATAACATATATTTATATAGTCAATGAAATAATGAATTCACACAGCTGTGGCTCTTTTGGGTAATGCTAATCAGGAATTTGGCTCCTGAACCACTCTCTGTTGTCTAAGGCCAGGTCTATACTACGGCGCTATGTCGGCAGGAGATACGTAATCTGTGTTCCGCAGAATACGTATCTCCCGTCGACTTAGTTAATTCTACTTACCGCGATGTCTACACTTGTTGCCATTGACTTACAGCGCTCTCCCGTCAATGCAGCCTTACTCCACTTGAGGAGGTGGAGTAATTCATTGACTGGAGAGTGCTTCCGGGATCAACTGAGTGCGCCTAGATTGCCCGCTCAATCGATCCCACTTTGTCAATACTCAGTGATCAACCTTTTTTGAGTGTAGACGAGGCCTGAGTGTCGCTGTTCTAAGCCAAATGATGGTGTGACAGTACAGATGACAACTCAATGCCTTTAACCCCATGGAAAAGCAGGTGTCCCCATGACACTCGCGAAGTGACATTAACTAATCTCTTCGCTGCTGTTCTCACCTGAGGAGATGAAGGGGGACAATTGCTCCCCTCGCATCTTCTACTCCACGCCAAAGAGAAATCACAGCACACGGCGTCCTCCAAACCACAATACTTGGCTAGCGGCACTCAGCAACCACTAGCAAAGCACTTTACTGAGTCCAGCAGTCTAATTATCGCACCGTACAATCCTAAAGATATGGCCTGACATGCAGACATAATGAGACATACAACATCCTCCGGGATGCTGGATTCAGATATAGTGCAACAGGATTTGCTTTCTGTAGGGTGCCTCTTTACCCCCCACTGGGACAAGGACTCTGATAAACAGCTGGCTTTTGAGTCGGAGCCGTTCAGAGCTAATGTGTGAGCGACACAGAGAGACAGAGACAACAAAACAGGCTGTGTTGTCTCTGCTATCAGATAGGAACAAGCCGGGAGGATGCACTCTGTTGCCCAGAAGGCCCCACCGATAATCCCTGCCTGTCTGAATCAAAGGAGAGATAAAGACATGGCATTCGTCAGATCCCGAAGTATCCCATTCTTATCGTCCTAGTTCAGATGGAGAGCCGGGCAATGGTGCTCACAGGGTTGGATTTCAATGGGCACAATTGCAATGACAATTTCTCCCTTCTTTTTGCCCACCCCTTTCAACAGGCTGATGGATGTGGCAGGCCACCACGGCGCCAAGGGGATGATTTAAACCAGCAACGTTCACAATCCTGAGAGGAAACATTTATCCGCAAGAAGAAGGAGAGCAGTCAGCTCTCATCAATACGTCTCCCCATGTCAGAAAAGAGAGGGGACGCTCCCAAGATGCTGGTCTCGTGGTTAAGACACTGGACCGGGACACAGATCCAGACCTGCCACTGACTTCCTGTGGGAACTTGGGAAACTCACTTTGCCTCTGTGTTGCAGCTCCTGTCTGTAAAATGGGTCTAACCATCCTTTCTTGCTCACTCTGTGTGTCTTTGCGCCACAAGCTCTCAGGAAGCTGGGTCTGTCTCTTGCCAAGTGTTTGTATGGGGTTTAGTTAGGATTGGTGCTGCTTTGAGCATGGGGTTGGACTAGATGACCTCTTGAGGTCCCTTTCAACCCTCCTCTTCTATGATTCTATGAAAAGCCCTGGGAGCTCTAGACTGGGGTGAGCTGAGGAACTGGGGTTTTGCTGATCTAAACTAACCTAAGTTTGGACAGAAAAACTGCATAAAAAGCCTATGGATGTGGCCATGAGTCTTTAGCAAGACCGTGCCTTGCATACTGGCCAGATGGGCAGGGACTGAATGGCACCATCCTCCTCAGAAACTTGTGCGTCTCAGGTCAGATCTTGATGGAGAAGGCTCTGTAGTTCAAACCGTGTCCCACCCGGCCCCCCTGATGGCAGCCTCAGCAGCAGGAACAACGGCTGACTCCAGGTCAGGGTTGAGGGACGCTGGTGGAATAATGTGGAGGGAGTTTATGCAGACGCTGTCCTATAGATAAATACAGGATTTCAGTGCCCCATGCTGTGGCTGTTGGCCCTTTCTCCAGCCCTAGTTCCCTGTGCATTCAGAACTTATGAGGCCATATTAAGCAGTGAAGAGAAGAGGCAAAAATCAATAGCCTCATCTACACGAAGAGGGACCCACGGAGTTTTTCACATACTTGTTGAATAGGAAAACACACACACACACACACCCCATCCTGCATCTCAGCCGCTACGTCATTCGGAAAATTCTTCTAACGCTTCCACTGTGCAGTGACTCAATTTTGAGCTGATCCAGCTTCCCCCGTTGTCCCCAGGCTGCTAAATGAAACAGCGAGGGACCTTGCACTCCCAGAATAAAAATTCTGTGTGGCCAGCACTGCACCACTCAGGAAATGACAGAGGAACTACTGGACAGGAACAGCAGGGAATGGAGGCTAACAAACCGGCATGTCCCTGCTGAGTCCACCGCCCTCACAGCAGCTCTGTAAAGACAAGAGCCCCAGGCTTGAAATCTTTCTGTAGGCTTGTCATTTTAGGGGTTTTCCCCTATGTGGCCCCAGCAATGCCAGCTTCTTATAATTTCACAGCGTTTGAGGCCAGAAGGGACCATCCGGGGTTTGATTCGATGACCCTTCCGATGCCTTCTGACCCCGTGGTTCCACGATTGGATCATCTAATTAAGCAAGGCTGGCGCAATGTATTCCTATTTCAAACCGGTGCACAATGGCCCTCATGTAAACAAGCCCACAGAGTTTTCCCACTGAAGTCAGTGGCTGCGGAACGGGTTCGCAACACTGATACTCTATGCGGGGGCCAAGGAGAGAGTTTCCGAGTAAGCCAAAATATTATTGAGATAGATGAGAAAAAACTCTCTCCACCAAGACACAAAGACACAGTAGTCATGAGTCAGGAGATCGGTGCTATGCAGGTCAACAGCTGCAGCCTCATTGCCTCTTCCTGCAGCAGGCTGAGCAGAAAAATTGGGTTCGTGCTTGTTTCGGTGGGAACAGGTTATGCTGCAACCAGCCAGCAATGTCGTAGGAACGAGATCTGTGCTAAGCGTGTAGAGACCAGTGTTAAATGCTCATTAGGGACGTGTTTGTCCAGTTGCAACTTGCTCACCGATTTGCATTGTCACGTTCCAGGTGTCACATCAAACTGGGCCCCTCCAGAAACCCGACCCTCTTTTTCTGGTCCCACTCACTAGACGACAGAGCTTCTTCATGATACATAATAAAGGCCTGTAAGATTGATCTGCTTAAAACTGAGGCAGTTGGGTGGGTTCTTCTGCTTGGTTTTTGTGTTAGAAAGGGAACATCTCTCTGTCCCGTTTTGCCTAGAGGACTCTGGAGATTGGAGAAGAAGTAGGACAGGGCATCCACTCACCATGGAAGCCTGACCGAATTAACTGAGATGAGAAGCAATTTTCATTCAGATTGGCTGAAATCCCAAGTTCAGTCCTGATTTGCAGCCCCTGAAAACTCAGGGTTTGTTTCTGCTAACACCTACTTAACTCAAACACCCGGGGAGGAAATCTCTTTGTTAAGGATTCCACACTCTATAATTAACACTGGCATTTTCCTGGCTCTGGAGTGTCGAAACAGTGGTCTCAATGTCACATTACCAGATGTTGCTGTGTTTTAATTTCCCGGTTTGTTTGTCTAAAGAGAAGAATGAAAAGCTAAAGCGTTTTTGAGCTAAACACACCATACTTCCAAAGCTCTGCATTGGCAAAGACCTATTGATACATACAGAGAAAGAGACCACGTCAGGTCTCATTTCTCACTGACACCAGGCTAACTCACTGAATTACCAAGTTTATATTCAGCCTGGCTAAGGAAGGCGGCTCTAAGCCACCTTTCCTCTCTCCAGATCCTGGGCCAGCTACTGGCTGAAATGGCCCTTAATGGACTTCAGAGCAGCTGCTGGGTTGCTCTAAGTCAGTGGTTCCCAAGCGGTGTGCCGTGGCACCTTCTTAAGTCTGCCGCGAGAATCTGCGGGAGCTGGGGTGATTTTAAATCTCTCGCCCTGCTCAGTCCGGCCAGGTGGACTGTGCAGGGTGGGAAAAGCCTGCAGAGGACGCAGTCTGGTCCTGCTGGCTACAGGTAAGGGTGGGTTGGGGAAAGGGAGGGTGAATGGGTTTGCGGAGGGCTTTGGGACTGGGGGGCAGGGGGAGCATGGGATGGTGGGGGGATGGAGGGCCCAATACGGCCCCGGCTGGGGCGGATCTCCGGAGCCGTCGGCAGCAGTGGCAGCTCAGTGCGGCCCCAGCCAGGCGCTGGTCCCCAGAGCCGCTGTCCAGTGGCAGCCCGATCTGGCAGCCCTGGGGTCCCCGGTCGACCCGACCCGGTCTGGCCTGCCCCGGCCCTGGGAACACTGGCTGCAGCAGCATTTAGCCCCAGCCAGGGTCCCAGGGATGCCGGCGGCCACAGGATTCGGCCCCGGCCTGGACCAAGGCCAGTTGGCAGTGGCGGGATGCGGCCCCTGCTGGGGTCCCGGAGCTGCCAGCGGCTGGATCTGGCCTTGCTCCAGTGGCCGGAGCTGGATCAGGTGGGGCAGGGGTGGATTTTTGATGGGGGCTCCTGGGAGGGGGGATACGGTTCATTTGAATATCCATGAGTTTTTTAAAGGTGGTGTGCCTCGAAAAAATGTGAAGGTATCAAGGTGTGCCACGGCAGAGAAAAGGTGGGGAACCACTGTTCTCGGTTACACGAGCCACAGACAGAAACTGAGACAGGTAAGTGTCCTACCCACCTCCTGTAGCTAGCCTTGAGAGTGGGAGGTCATCTATTTATGACTGCGTTTGGTTGCCTCTTTAGGGACACTCCTAACTGCCCTATCACTGTTGCAAGAAACGGGCTCAGGACGTGGCCCAATGGAGTTCCATCAATATAGGTGAGGGAAGGATCTGGCTCGCATATATTGCAAGCCTGGCTTCGTAAATCCGTGCCTCTCCTGCTATCCCAAAGTATTTTACATCGCAATAGATACTGGCAGTGCCGAGACCATGCAAACAAACACCGCAGCCCAGACACAGCCTCGGAGGTTAGACCGAGGGGAAGGGGATGGTGGCAGTGGAATTTGCAATGACTTCCTTTCCAAAGTCGTCATGGAACCGGGACAGCAGTCAGCGAGGAAAGGCAGAGGGGACCACCGCTTAATGGCTCAGCTGGGAGACATGGGAACAACAGACAAAATAAGCAAAGGGGATTTTAGGTCAAAATGACAGGCCCAACCCACGACAACTCACTGGTTAGGGCACTCAGCTGGGAGACCCAGGTTCAGCGTCCTGCTGTGAATAAGGCAGATCACAGGGTTGAATCTGGGTCTCTCCCATCACAGAGAGGTGCCCAAGCCACTAGGCTGTTGGCTGGGCAGGCAGGTGTCTCTCTCTCCCTCTCTCTTTGTGAAAACGTTCAAAAGGTCTCACCCAAAACATCGCCACTTTTCACAAAATGCAGTTCTTTTTTTTTCTGCCAGCCCCAGAAAAGAACAGTGCCAGAAACGTCACCTGCTGGGCAGGGCCGGCCCATGGGTTTTGGGCACCCCGCCCCCCACATGTTATAAGAGATAACGTATGTCAAAAATTCTCTGCCATCTAATTTGGTGCCCTTAAAAGCTGAGCACCCGAGGCGACCGCCTAGTTCACCTATATGGTTGAGCTGGTCCTGCTGCTGGGACTGACTTCATAGAGGAAGCATTTTCTGCAGGTTTCCCAGGTTCGGTGTCGCTGATGTGCAGAAGTTGCAAGGATGGGGCGGGAGGAGGGGAAGGAGACCACAGGTTTGTGCTAGGCCTGGCATAGTGGGGGGCTGAGCTCTGGCACAGCTGGCATCTGAAAAAGGAGGCAGCGATGGCACACGGATCAGGCGCTACAAGACAGCTCTAGTAGCTCAAACACAGAAGAAACAAAAGGTGGGGGAGAACTTCACTGATCCTGGCATGGAAGAATACCCTGGTATTGCAACCCGCTCGTCCGCTGAGCCAAACACATGCATGTTAGTCTCTCTGCAGGTCTGGCTTTCGTACCTCCCTCTCTTCATCCTTCAATTTATGGGCAGGGATCACTCCTCTAGTGAAGGCCGTTCCCTTCCCATCTGCCTTATCATAATGCACAACAGATAAAGGAAAAGAGTCTGTACGTAGAGAGCCATTCAAGCCAGTGGAATAGGCAGGTAAAACTGTTGATGTGTCCAGGCTAAATTCAGCAGGGACCTAAATGCTGAGGTGAGCTACACATTCAGCAGTGGTTTAAGTATAATTTGACAGGCCCCGGAACTCTCCTAATCTCGGGGCCCCCTTCCCATATTGTCTGGGCCCCCTTCATGCATGTGCGGGGCCCAGCCCAGCTAGGCATTTGCAACCACTTCTCAGTACCACATGCATCGGTTATCGCTCCACAAAAATATTTATAATTTTAAATGGCGTTTATGTCTATAGCAATTCTTGTCACAAACTAGCAAACACTGCATCACACAATAAGTATTGTGATTAACAACGGTGGGGCGTAGGACCTGCCAGCAGCCAGGGCGAGGGCGGAACATGTGTTCCGCCGGATTTTTCTATTTTTAGGGGCCGCGGAACTCTGGCCCCTCAAATTTGTGGGCCCCGGAACTGCATTCCGGTGCGTTCCCCTGACTTTTTCCCCTGACATCCAGTGTCAGGTGGCCAGTATACGGGTGTCAGTGGCAACGCAGGGTCACATCACAGTGGTCTGTCCTCCAGTGTACCTGATTCTCCCCTTCTTGCTCTTCCTTTGCCCTGCGGTACATGAGTGCCGGAGGTACAAGACAATGAAGTAGAACGTGAGAGTATGTTGCACACTGCAAAGGCAGAAGGGGCGTGTGTGCAAAAGAAAAAAGCATCTGGCGGAAGGTGGCGAGATAAGGAGTCCCTCACTAAAAAACAATTCGCCTCTGACGAACACTTCTGACATCCCCAGCTCTTGCCAAACCCATTATCCCGTCGCACCCACAGTCTGACTTGATTTGATGAGTCCCGCTGGCCACTCTCGCATTCTCACACTGCTCCGCTCCATTTTCCTGGTGAATCCTTACAGAACTAACGGCCAGCTTCTCAGCTGGTGTCAATGGCTGGAGAATATGGACTTCTCCAGCAATCAGCTACAGCCCCAAAATGCTTTCACAGCCTTCTCCCCACAACAGAGCCAGAATGGCAAACATTTCATCAGACTCGGTATTCGCCTTCCCGTCTTTCCTTGGCCTGGGCATGCTATTTGCTAACTCAGATTCTGCAGGACGTCGCCTGGGTGGTTCTGTAGGTGGTACTCTGTCCTCAGTCAGGCCTGAATCACGTCCTAAAGCAGAGGGTGTTGTCATGCTGGAGCTGTCTTTTGGAGTTAAAAATCAAGCTGACCCTCCTTGGTCATTAAAACTCCCTGGCGCTTACGTAAGATTAAGGAAATCCTGTGATTAAGATACAGGATTTCTGGTGTCCTGGCCAAATTCTAATGTATGTGTATTTACATTTTTTTCTCCCCAAACTCAACGTGGATCCACTTCCCACCTTACACAGCTGTGTAGTGCTGCTCTGGACTGTTAAACAGCTGCTGTGTTCTACCCCAGAGGCAGTCGCAGTGATCAATAAAGAGAAATATTGCAAGAATGACCGCTGTAGCTAAGTGACCATTTTAAAGCCTCTCCAAGTCTCTCAGTCAAAAGTTGTTTAATTCTGAGTTCAATACCAGCTGTACTAGACCACATATTTCTGCTGTAGTCGCTGGAGGCAGGTTTCACTGCAGAGACTTTTGGGGAGCACTTGGGGGATATGCTAGGATGGAAGGCGCTCTATCACACGCCTGATCCTGCAACTCTCATATCAACATGTCAAATCCAAGTTGCTTCCCACAGGATCAGGCCCTTTGATAGGGTCATGTTGCTTCGTAGCTGGGGTTTTCTCAGCTTGGAGATTTCCTGTTAGTGTCTACAGGAGGGCTGTCCATTTCCGTGCAGTCTTTTGTCTGTCAATGCTATTTATGTGCACCTTTTTGTCTTTAGTCCCCCACCCACGACTCCCTCGCAGTGGGCTTTACCCGGCTCGTTTTGATCACTATGTATTTAAAGGATATGCTTGCTGAAACTTCAGGCAGTGACAAGACAGTCTGCTTGGCAAGAGACTCATTGCCATTCTTTAGGTGGGGAAGAGTGTAGGAAGGGAAGGACACAGCCAATTCTCCCTTCTATTCAAAACTATTTAAAGTCTGGCACAAAAGTCCCTTCCCAATGAATGGCTCCTCTGACGATCTTGCTTTAAATCTGCGTAATCAGATCAACTTCTATTGTTGGCAAGTTCAGAACGGGTTCATTATTTAACTCTTGTGATAGAATGGCTATTACAAGAATAGAAACCTGTATTAGCTTATTTCTGGAAGAAGGAGCACTAGAATCAAGCGTGCCCTTTGTGGAAGAGCTTCTGTTCTTTCCCCTTGTTAACGTAATGCACACAATCATGGCAATCAGAAAGGGCTGAAACTTAGCGTCTTGGTTCTCAAAGTGGAGGGCGTGAGACAGATCATGGGGGCTAAAATTAGGAGGGTGGTGGCTGATGAGGTGGAGGGGGCTGTATTGATGATAGATTCTGGATGTAACGTTGTCTGGATTATGGGAACAATTTACAATATTATTTAGCATCAATATGTCAATAATTGCAATCATCCACATGAGAAATGCCATGTTAGGGACCGACAGAAAGGTTATAATTTGCTAAGAATGATTATATTGTTTATGCTTTCGTGGGAGAAAATCCCACTTTGTCAGACGCTTTCCTATCTTCAAAGCGTCTGACGAAGTGGGATTTTATCCCACGAAAGCTCATGCGATAAATAAATCTTAGTCTTTAAAAGTGCCACAGGACTCTGTTGTCTTTCTACTATAGACTAACACGGCTACCCCTTTGGAATTTGACTATATTGTTTATGTGTGTGTGTCCTACACATAACTGGAAGTTATGAATATGTTTGATATAGCTGTATTTTAACCTGTCGTGTTTCTGGGCCACACCCAGACTGAATGGCTGTAGCCATTGCCTGCTTACTGGCCCATTAAGAAAACTCTCAGGTACAGTGGGCCCAGGGAGAGATGTGATCAGTCACCAGGACTTGCCCATGTGACTCTGGACTCCATCTTATTTCTGTAAATTCCCACAAATAGCATGGCAAAGGTCAAGGGATACAAAAGGCACCTGCCCCACCTCTTATATTGTCTTCTAGTCTACACCTACCTCTGAATCTATTCATCTGCAACTGAAGCTGTGAAACAAAGGACTGAGACCCATCCAGGTACTGGATGGATACCAGAGGAACCACACAAGCCTGCAAACCCCAAATTCTACTGGAAACTTGATGTATATGAACTTTTAAATCACGGTATATATCTAATTGTTTTAATCCTTTAACAGTTCTCGTGTAGTTTGTTTCTTCCCTTTGAAAATAAACTCTGAGTTTTAGTTACTATAGGATTGGCTGGTAGTGTGGTACTTTGGTAAGATCCAGACTTACATTGCTTACATTACTCTGGGGTCAGGAGAACCCTTTCGATAAAGAGCATGGCGTTTTAAGTAATTTAGCTCTTTACTAGGCCCAGTAGCTGATTGAGAGCCAGGGCTGAAATGCCGTAAAGAGGGCTGAGCATATTTTGGTTCAGGTTTTTGATAACCAGCGTGGGAGATCAGAAGCTGACTGGGAAGTCTGTTTTTAGTGTCACCCATCAGTACGGAGAGAATTTGCTCTCATTTTGCAGCCTGCCCGGCTCTTGGTATTTTCAGTGGCTACCCTAGGCGCGGCAGGGTCAGACTGGACAGATGGGGTGAGTGCTGGGAGGGTGAACTGAGGGTGGTGGGGGTCAGTGAAGTAGGGAGCTGAACTGATGGGGTGGTGATGATGTGGGTAGTGGGTGGAAGCAGAATTGATGAGAGGTCGGGGGGGGCGAAGGGGGGACAGCATTAATTCCTGGACAGAAGAGAGGCAGATGTGGGGGTGAACGTTTCTGCAGCAGGGGCCAAAATCACCTTACTCAGTACATGTAGGATAATGGCAATTGTCACAGGCACACACTCTGGGGATGGGCAGAGAGAATTCAAAAATCAAGAGCCTGGACTAAAACCACAATAGTCTCTTTTCAAAATCTCCACCGTGGGGGCCAGTCTCATGACTGTGGGGGTTTGACTCGTGATTTTCTCTCTCGAAGTTGGCAACACTGAATTTTTGAGCCGACAGATCACAACAGTGCTCGCTTTAAACTGTAACTAACTCTCTCTTTTCTTTTTCCTAGTTAATAAACCTTTAGAGCAGTGGCTCCCAACCTTTTTGGCTCAAGGACCGCAGATACCATTTTTATGATCCTGAAGGACCACCCGCAAGCCCCCACCACCACTGCAACCACACGGAAGGAGTTCAGTGAGGAGCTGACCTTCTTGCTGATCTCCCCCTACCCCGGCTGCAGTAGGGAGACCACACCTGTTCTGTAGCTCTGTGTGCTCCATCTGGGCCTGTAGGAAATTCCTTTCTGCAGCCAGAGAAACCGGAGATCAGTGCTCCCCTAATTCTGACTCCAGCAGGGACCCAGTATTATGGATCCAGGTTGGAGCGCTTTGCCCTGCTCCCTCCTACAGCCAAGGGAAGGCGAACGTTGATCTCCAGTCCCCTTGGCTGCAGCAAGGAGCCAGGAGCAGTCTTTTAACTCTGTGGAAACACGCTCCACCTGGGTTCTTAGGCAATGGCTCCCTTCTGCAGCCAGCAAGAGGGGAGCGGCGGACCACTTTAAAAGACCCTGGTCACTAACTGGCAAACACAGCTTCAGCTAGTTTATTAGAGGACTGACTACATGCATTGTCTGTGGTGTAGGATCTAGGGCACCAACTGGTTTCTCAAGGTGGAAGCAACCTGAATATTTTGTGATTTTTGGCGTAAGCAACCATTTATCACTCAGCCCAGATTGCCTGGGTGGCAAGATAGACCAGACAGCCGAATGGGACTGTCTGTGACTCCGTGGTAAGACCGATAGAGTGAGCCAGGCGTTCGCATGTTACGGGGCTGGTGAAATCAATTACAGAACATACCACCATTCTGGGTGTCTGCTCTATTTCTGACAGCCTGCCCTAGGCACTCCAGACAGAGTGACCATCACCCAGCGTTTTCTCCAGTCTAGGTACAAATATCACAAATGTAGGGACAGCTGCCGCCTGTCCCACAAGAGAAAGGATGTCTTGTGGTTAAGGCTCCGAACTAAGGTTTGTGTTCAGTTCTCAACTCCGCCACAGAATTCCTGTATGGCCTTGGATAAGCCACTTACCCTCTCTCTCTGAGCCCCAGTGCCCCATCCATTAACTGGGAGGCTAATGCCTGGTTTAATTAGACTGTAAGAGTCTGGGAACAGGAACTGTCTCTCACTGTGTGTTTGTACAGCACCCAGCACAATCGGACCTCAATCTTGGTTAGGTGCTAACGTGATACAAATAATGAATAAACAATGTCTTGGGCCATGTAACAGATAAAATGCTTTGGAAAGGTGGAATATTCCAAGACTATTATGTCAACTTTCCAAATGTTGCCTGCCTCTTTATGAGCTGGCTAAGGACTGCATTCTTGGCTTGATGGGTGAGTGCTGTCACCGGGGGTAATTCGAAACAAGGCAGGTAACGATGTCTGTGAAGTTCTTCCCCAGGAGGAAACAGCAGAGGTCGGTTTGATTTGGTTCAAGAGGCTGAGAGAGAAAGAACTGGAAACTACATAAAATCTCAGCACTGACCGTCACTCACACTCGATCCAAGAATGGATAGGAAACAGTGATCAACAGAAACAGGGTCTGACTCCTAGCACGGTCGCCGTGTGGAGGAGGAGTGACTGCCTGGTACCCTAGACATTGATTGTTTTGAAGATCTGTTTTCTCTGTACAACTTTGCTACTGAATAAACAGTACTTGGCTTTATGAAAACTGACCAGTCACTGTTCAGATCAGGACTACAGATGCTTAGCTGAAGTCAGGCATGCTCAGTTAATCACTGGGAACTGCAGAGATCCCTGGCATGGAGAGAGAGAGGTCCCCACTCCAAGAAAGGTGACGGCTAGCGGCCTGAGACCTAAATCCGATGCCCTGGAGGAGGCCTCGAAGGAGTCAGAGGTGCAGTTAACTCAGGAACTGTGATAGGTGGCTACTGCATTTTGGCAGCTCTTCAATGCCTTCCTCTGAGACAATTGCTCCCCTTCCTTGCTTTGTACACCCTGCAAAGAAGCTGCTAGAAGTTAAGTGATTTGCCCAAGGTCACACACAGAATCAGTGGCAGAATAAAACCCAGGTGCCTAGAATCAGTTTCTTGCTCTAAACAGCCTGTCTGTTGATGTCTTTCACCCCCCCGTGAGAAATGCAGAGGCGCTGAGGCAAACCAAAGATACAGCCATGAGCCAGTTCCTTTCTGATTCATCTGATTGCTCTGCTGCCTACAGACCAGGGTCTTGGGTTGGGTTGGGGACGCACGGCAGGTGGCTGGGAAGGGGGAAGAGACTGCTAATTAATTCTTTGCCTACCAACTGGCCTGAGGATTGGCCCAATAATAAGGGTGAATGATTTGCTCCTGTCATCTCTACAATGAGAGAGCCTGCCCAAGAATTAGCTATTGTTTTAATTACTCAATTAACTGGGGCTCTGTCAAAGTGGACGAGCCTAAAATCAGATCTCGGCTCCTGAACAGCGTTGTCTGTCCAGCCTGCCTGCCCAAGTACCATGAGTCACCAGAGGAATGAAATATACCGGATCCTGTTCTCTGAGCAGTTTAAGAACAGGCAGCTGGACACAGCAATTGGGATGGATTCCAAACAGCAGCTCTCACAGGGGAATCCAGCACCCGAGTGGACTGCTGGGCAGACGGTGGATTTTAATGGGAAATTTTGTGCTGCCAGATCTTAGCTTTCATAGATGGTGGGGGCTTAGCATCACTCCCCCAATGTAAAAAGAGATCCAAACACAGCTGGGCTGGGCAGCTCTCAGAGCATCCAGGAAGGGAGCAGGAAGGGAGCTACGTAAGCACAGCACCTGGCCAGGTAGGAAAGGCAGCCTGGCAACGTTTGGGCATTAGGAGAGACTTTTTGTGTGGGGCAGGAGAAGCTGAGTGATGTCCAGGAATCACTGAGGTAGGGGAGATGGGTGAATGAACGGAGGCTAGAAACAGCGCAGTGCTCACCCGCACAAGGCAATTCTGGCACCTTTTAGACAGCGTGCAGGGGCAGCGGTAGAAAGTACTCAGTGCTTCTCCCCTTCGCACTGTGATACAGGGCTGTAGGAGGAATGCTTTGGGAGCAGCACGGGGAAAGAGGAGCCAGACAGGACAAAGAAAAGAGGAGGGGAAATGGAGGGGCACGACCCTGCCCCAAGGTTAACTTTCTTTCTGAGAAGTCGGTTGGTTTGCAAACTCCAAGCCCAGCTCCCCCTCTACAGCAGGCTCACGAATTGGGCCACGGCTCACAGCCACAGGGCAGCTGGGCTTTAAAAGGTATTTAAACAATTCTGCTCTGGGGACGTTACCATCTGGTTCCCGCCTCTCGGCCTGACAGTGAAATATCAACACTGTAGGTTTGCATATTTCCTTCTGGACACTGAAAGAATGCTAGGCTGGGATAGCAGGCCCCCTCCCCACAGACTGATGCTACACAAGGGCTCACAGCTGGAATAAGACAGCATGCTTCTGATCAGGGGGCATGGTGCACGCCTAGTGTTGTGGGGGGACCTCCAGCCTGGAACAAACATTGTGTTTATGACCCACTGATGGGGGTCTAGTGGGTTACAAGAGTCTCCTCATTCTGGTGTGTATGCTGGTTCACCAAAGACCTCCCTGTGAGGTCTCACACGAAAGCCAGGGTGACAGCGATCATTGTGAAATGTACATATGGGAACTAGGGGAGGAGCTATGAATCTGTATGGATCAGAAAAATGGCATTCGTAAGCACGGGCGTTAAAAGTAGGTAGCTGAAAGGTGACGTGCCTTCGATCGGTTTCCCAGGTCAGGCAATAAGAAATGTGTCCATCTCCGTCAGGACACAAATTAAACCTTGTAAGATGACACAATAGATATCCATTTACACATGAGTCAAATGTTAACCAAGAAATGTGAAGTCAACCAGAAAAGAGCGCACAGGAAAAATCAAGCTGGGGGTGAGGTTGATCCCATCTTTGAGCAATGATAATGAACTTTGCCGGTATTTCTAGAAGCAAGAAGAGACCCTGGCTCCTTACACCTAGGAAGTAAGCAGACAGCACATTTGCATTCAGGAAAGTGGTGTTTCAACCAGTCTGGATGAGAAACATTTTTCTCGGGTGAGAAACGTTTTTAGACAAGAGATTAGCCTGTTAAGTGTGGTCTCTAGAAAGCATGTTATGATTTTATTTTACATGTAACCACTTCTTTCCCATATTCTTACTCACTTCCACTTAAATCTCTGTTCTTTGATAAACTTATTCTTGTTTGCACTATAAATGTATCTCAGTGCTGTGGCGTTAGGCAGAGTGCTAGTCCTGAGATGAATCTTACAAGCTGGTGTATACTGTTTCTTTGAGAACTGGCAACTCTGTAAGTGTTCAGTGGGAAAGGAGCTGGACATCCAGGGAACACATGGAGTTCTACGGAGGTTGTACCTACCCAGAGAGAATGAGGCCAGCGAAGGCCAGGAAGACAATGCTTCATCTGCCAGAGGCTCACACGTTGGCTTTGGGCACTGTCGGCAGACAGGACACTGAGCTAGATGGACCATTAGTTAGTCTGACCCAATAAGGCCATTCTTACATTCTTAAGTGATTCTTCACCAAACCAATATGCACTTTGTTGCAACATATTATGTAGCACTATAAGATGAAAGGCAAGGGAGAAAATTGTCTTCCTTAGCCTAAGAATGGCAAGGTGGAATCTGAAGTACATTTTGGGACAACCCCAAAACAACTCAGACATTCAGATGAGGATCTAATCATTCAGATACCGAGGGAGGCACCAAAGCTTATCTGTACCAGTTACTAAAAAAGCACCACATCATTAAGTTGTTACACAGGTGAAATTGTCACTGACTCCAACTGGGGTTGCTGTGGATGCTCCATAAATCAGGGCCAACTGTCTCAAACCATACACAAAAAATGGAGGCACCAAAAGTGAAGTATTTTATTACAGTAATACCTAGACACCCAGCTGAGACCAGGGCCATATGGTGCTAGGTGCTGTACAAACTCACAGAGACTGTGCCTGCCCTGAGGAACTTACAATCTAACCAAACAAGATGAAGAGTGAGAGGGGGAACAGGTACCAAGAACAGAAGTGATTTGCCCCCGCTCACCCATCAGGGAAGTAGCAGAATTGGGAGCAGAATCCAGTGCTCCAACTCTCATCCTCTTATCAATCAATACACCGTCATGGAACTGCGTGAACCACTCTCCCAACGTAATGCCCCATTTCCATTTCCACTCCCAGGTCGAAGCAGACAGAGGTTTGTTGGAAAACAGGAGGAAGGTGGCAATATATGTTTTCAGGCCACCCAGGAAGTTGAGATTTGAGTTCAGGGACGGGGCTGGAGTCACTTTTTATTCTATCCGAAGTAGTTTGCCTGACTCTAAGTCATCAGCCCATCCCCACGGCCCTCCTCTACACTTAGTACTGGAAAATCCTGTTAAGCTAAATGGATCCCTCTCTCGGGGTCTGTGTCATACATCTCTTGCCCAAGCCAAGCGACTATTTCAAACAACGCTCATTCAAAGAGGAGGTTATTAAGCGCAGTCCAGTTTCTGCTTTGATTTTTTCAATGAACGTCATGCTGCTGGGGATTGATCCAGTCTAGGCAGACTGATATTGCCTGTCTATGGACAGATATACAGCTCCTTCACCCACTGCCCCAGATGGACCTACCTGTAGCAAGCGTAGATCTGCTTGGTCTCTCTATTGAGCTGCCAGTCAGTATGACTTTTTTACATCTATGCATTAAGATCTAGACTGAAACTAGCAGACAGACATGTTCCACACAGACCTGTGACCAGCCTCCAGGAAGCAGCCACTTTGGGTCACTAACACACCAGATTCCAACCAGTGACTTACCTGTTCAAGGGTCTATACTCCAGTACCAAGTCCCCCAGCATCACCGTCTCCTACTAACCATCTCTGAACATTCCCCTCCCTGCCTACATTCTTCTTCTGCAGCACTGCAGAAGAGAGGTGGAAGTGTATTTGATGGTAAATACCAGGGTTATGGGCTTCATTCATCTATACTGAGCTACACCCTGTGATCTTCTGGGTTGCAGAACAAGCAGTGATTCAAACAAGTGAGATTTCCCCACCTAAAGGGAGGAATTATATTTGGACTCTTTTACTGCTGCAGACAGCAAATCCCTTCATTGCCAGAGGAATTGCTTCAATATACTTCTCCAAATGAAGCAGAAATGAATAGGACAGAGGTAGAAGGTCAGGAAACGTAGCTAGCTTCTAAAGCATGGGAGACCTGATGGACCAAGTTCACCTTTGGTGTAATCCCACTGGTGTCAACAGTGTTACACTAGGGATAAACTTGGTCCGAAGTCTCAGAAATCTGGCACTGGGATGTGAAGACTTTCACCCATAGGAAGCTGGCTCAGCTTCAGGTCAAATCAGCTGGCACCAAAAGCTGTTATCACTGAACAGCTGTTTAGTTGGAACCTACATGTAAAATGAGTTTGCTAGTCTCAGTTTGCTTGGGAACCCCTATCACCAAATGACCAGCCTGCAGTGGAACCTCTTCTTGGCAGACTCACTAGACAGGCTCAGACTGAATTGGTCCTGACAATTAGTTTCCCACTGACCCTATGCACCTGGAGGTGCATAGGTTGAATAGCTTCAATAGGTTGAAGCTATTAGCAGGGAAATCTAAGGGAAGTGTGCCTGCTCTGGGGATAAAAGAAAGAATCCAGCCTGTGTAGCTGCCTGCTCCTCACTTGATTTCATACCTGGCTGTTGTTAAATGTGTCCTTGCCCTGAACAGCAGAGGATGGCAGTTTGTTGCTAAAACACAGAGCTGGAGCTCTGAATTCTGTTCCCGGCTCTGCCAATGACTTCCTCTGTGACCTCAGCCACCTCCCCTCTTTGTGGCTCAGTTTCCTCATCCATAAAATGGAGCTAGGACTTCCGAGGGCATCTGGTTTTAGGGGTTTATTCATTTCATTTTTCAGGGCTTATTTGTGAGCAATGTTTGTGCTTTACATAGCTGTCCAAAAATCAGAGATTTGGGGAGCTCTCTCTTTGTATTTACTGCAGAAAGGTATATTATACAGAAATCAGATTGAACGTGGCACTGTTTCAAACCGTATTACATTAAAAAATGCTAGAGAACGTTCAGTGTGCGCCAGCAGTGTCTACATGGAGCGGTTCATGTGCAACACATTAATGTGCTGTAGAAATCACATCCCCAAAATCCATATAACTGTTCTGTGCAGACAAGTCCTAGATACAAGTAACCATTTGCAGGATTGATTGGATACACACTGATTATTTTTAATCACAGGGGTGTTTACTGGTTAAAATTGAAAAATCAAAACTTGTATTTTGCCTGAGCCTGCCTCACAATGGGGTTGAGAGGGCACCTTCTTTGATGTTTAGTTCTCACAATTCCTCAGAGGGAAGGAACTGCAGCAGTCCAAAGCACTTTTACTCCTTGGCATTCTTTGTCTAGGGACGTGGTTTGACCGGGCACACGCACATCTGTTCCAACCGTACAGATGTTTCTGAAAGCATGGAAATCCGCTCCCTGCTGCACTGCTCATGGAAGGGTCAAATTGCAGGATGGGAACGAAATAATAATAATATGAAAAATGACCCCAAAATGGCTGTAAAGTAACTAGCTTGCAAAGTTTTACAGTCACATCCCCATTCGCACAGCTGCTGCTAACAAGAATATCTCAGCCTCAGAGCCCTCGTTGTCTTAGGCTGTTGAGTTTCTGTGCCGAGACAGAGCTAAGTCCCTGGAAGTCATTGCCCCAAGACTGCTTGTCAACTGGATCATGAGGGAACCAGTACTGAAAGTCTTCCTGGTGCCCAGACCCTGAGCGTGCTCAACAGGCAATCGGCTTATGGCTTTGTATTGCTGCAGCCCCTCATTAAGGAGCCCCCTTCCTAATCGGATTGGAGTTGTCCCACCGCACATGCAAAGAGGATGAGCAAGCAGAGAAAACAATCAGAAGAAAAACAAAACAGCGGGCAGAAATCCTATTCCTCCTGCTCCACTCTAACCCAAATGAAAAGCGTATAGCTGGCATTCTTTTTTGCATGGTTGTTCCAGAACTATTTCTAATTCGCTGGCGTTCTCAAGGAACGGGCAGCTTCTGGGCTGCAATTCTGATTTCAGAGGCCTTATTTTGTTTTTTCACTGTTTCACTGTTTCTTTACGACTGTTACTCGTCTTACTCTGTGGAATGGCACGACTGAAAGAAATGGCACCAGTGATACGCCTGCTGAAAGGAGCAGTAGCAAGAGTAAAAATAACAGGTACAAGAAATAAATGACCTCTTAACATCTGATAGATCTGCAGAAGGATGTATGTAAAAAGAGTTAGCAAAGTGCAAGTACCTAAAGTGCAGGTAGAACATGGCAGGTGTTTAACAGTTTAGGACTGGAAGAGAAGAAAAATACCAAGTGCAATTGAACCTGCAGAGGAAAATTAGGGATAGTTACATTCTGCCTCCCTTTCGCAACGTTCCTTCTTCGATACGATCTGTAATGATTACAAACAATCCGGGCTTGAGTTTTATGTCCTGTCTGAAAGACACTTTCAGCAGCCTTCCCTCTGCCCCTCAGGAGCACGCTGAGGCATTTGTTCTTTATTGATGTCACTTCTCAAATCATTTCCTGAATAGGCTAGGTTTCCTTGCTGGCTTCCCATCTATGCGGTGAACAGCCCCGACCCTGCTTACGAGATCAGATGCAGTCACGCCTGAATGCATTAACCAAAGTTGGAAAACTCCAAAGGAGTAGCCATTTTAGTCCAGGTCAGCAAAACAAACAAGGAGTCCTGTGGCACTTTCAAAGACTAACAAATTTATTTATCGCATGAGCTTTCATGGGAGAAAATCCCACGAAAGCTCATGCGATAAATAAATTTGTTAGTCTTTGAAAGTGCCACAGGACTCCTTGTTTGTTTTAGAGTTGAAGAGTAGTTCATGGGACATGCAGGTGTACTGGTTGCAAAAACCCAGATCAGAACTAGCCATAATCTCGGTGTC
>ML685799.1:3484648-3516238 GCA_007922175.1 Pelusios castaneus | reverse complement strand
TGATCAGTGGCATGAAAAGTCTCTGTCCCAGCCACAGTCCCCTAACACTGGTGAGTAGCTCTGCATTGTCTTAAACTTTGACTGACTACTTGATTACACACAGCAGTCTGCCACCTAAGGAGAAACTTCACAGCTGGCAGCACAAAGGAATTAGATCCTCAAAGCATTTAGGTGCCTCACTCCCATCCCTGTCAGGGGGAGCGAAGTACCTAAATGCCTTTGAGGATCTGGTCTGTGTTTTCCTCCCAGATAATGGAGATGATTCTCTTTCCTACGTGCATTTCTTCCCATCCTGCTGGACCCCAGCCCCCTCCTCCCGCCACACACACTGTAGCACTGTTTGGTAGCTGAGAGAGGACGCCACTCCCGTATGAACAGCTTCTCCACCTCCGGCCAGGAACAATCCCACGTACATTAGTATAATTAGGCAATGACAAAAGTTATTGTACACCTCCCCCCAGCCCTTGCACCCCATTTCATTCCCATCAGCCTCCCCTTCCTTCCTCTCTCTTGGCCATTTCCTCCTCCAAAACGACAGCTCTGTTTCAGCGAAGGCGTTCCAGATTCCTGTGCATTGGATAAACCAGTGCATCAGGCAAGGGACCCTGGGACAACGCCAAGCCCAAAAAAAGCCTGTCGTGCAAAAACATGCAGCAATGTGGAGAACACCTATTTTCGAGTGTGGTCCAAATCCTGAAACCCTACATAGACAGCACACTCATTGGGAAGGCCGCCATCTGGGAAGCTTCCAACGTGGCTGCCTCCTGACTGTGAGCTTGGCTGAGCACAAAACCGAGTAAAAAGTCTGCAGGGCTGGCGGGGAACTCCCCAGAATTGGTGCTGTAGCAACCTCGAGACCTGCTAACACACCCGAGCAGGATTCGAGCTGGAAACCTGGAGACGGGGCTGACGTGACTTCGTGTAGGCAAACACCAGGTTCCCGCGCAACATGGGAGCAACAATGCCTTCTAGCTGCAACGAGGCCGTAGGACCCCCGAGGCGGTAATTACTGCGAGGAGAAGCATGCAGTTCTCTTGGAGGAGATTGCTGTGAGCCGCTGACTGCCTGATGAAGATGTTCCCTCTGAGAGGTGCCTCCCCCCCAGCGAGGAACCCGAGCTACGTGAGCGGGGGATGCGTCACTTGAGAGAGGCTACTTAATAGGCTCTGATTGCTGTGTTGCACAGCAGCGATTTAGATGTCAGGCTGCCAGAGAAAATGTTCTTCTGCTGCACGGGAGGATGGGGCTGCATCCAAATACGGCTGGGTGGGGAGAGCTGGTCTCAGACAGGCCTGGAGGATTTGGGTTTGGTTCGGTTCCATTCTTTCAGAAACAATGTGAAATGGGCTTGTGGCCAGAGCCACACATGGGGCTGGCTGTGCAGGGACCTACTGGGGCATGTCAGGCTGGCCTTCATGGAGTACACAGCAATAGGGGCTTGTCCAGCCAGGCTTACTCCCATGGGAGCCAGGATTACCCTAGGCCAGTCCCGCTGCTGGGCGATATGCTCTTGATATAAGCTGCACACCAGACCAGGACAGGTCTCCCTTCACGGGTGTGGGGTAGCAGGGTTACACCAGCCCAGGCCTGCTCCTCACAGGGCATACACCTGCAGGCAGCCATCTTTTCAGTATGCAGCATTTCCATTTCTGTGCAATAAAAGAACTGTCCAGCTCCACCCTCTCCATATTCTCCCATTTAGAGCTGGGATGCATTTCAGCACAGATCAAAGAGCCCAGGCTGGTTGCAGTCGGAAACTGTAATTAAGCAGTTAATGTGTGCACCACTGCCCTCTACTGACTGGACTCAGGACTACTCAGATGTGCATTCTAGGCCCTATATTGTTAACAGCTGATGAAGACTCTTCTTTAGCTCAAGTGACAAAGCCTGAGCATTTCTGGATAGGCAAAAACTGAGTTTTGTTCCCACTGCTACACGAAGTTCCTGAGTGGTGACAGTTTTGTTACACTACTTTTTAAATCAATATAGTTGAAGATCATTTCCCCTTTTACCTACCTGCCAAGACCTGAGTTTCGGGCACTTCCTTTGCCCTTTGGCAGCAGATAATATGGCATGCACCAAGAACAAAACATCCCTACCCAGGCTGCTCAGGTTTTTGTGATGTCATTTATCTGTAGGGGAAAACGCAGAATCCCGAACTTGCGCCCTAGCAAGAAAGAGGATTTTAGATGTATTGTAACCAATCCATGACCAGGGAGGACTACACTGGTGCACAGCATAGGGAGATGGGTCTTCATGGCAATGGTAAGACTAAGCTTGACTCCTCATCCTCCACCGCAAAGTATTCTAAGGTAGACTCGGGAAAAACGCTCTCTCTTTTTAAAACGCCATTCCATCCACAACTACAGATCCAGGGCACTTGGACACTCAGTGCTGAAATGATGAGCATTAAAAGCTTTCCCTGGCTTCAACGGGAGTAAATGATCTACATTCTTCAGATTCCAGGGGCACGAAAATGCTCCCCTAGGCACAGAGAATGGGCTCTGGTTTGGTCTCTGTGTTGATATTGTACCAAAATTGAGGTCACCTCACAGCTGTCACCTTTGCGGTGTCCATCCAGGTACCAAATTATCAGGGGTATACTCAGCTGCTAAGATATGACAAGACCACTTTGTTAAGGGAACCGAAGGGACGTGCTGTTATGGGGCATCTGCCCCTGACTGGTCAAGATGGGGTTAAAAGGGCTCTGGGCATGGCAGCCAATCAGAGGGGGCTGCAGGAGAGCCAATCAGAGCCCGAGGGCCTAGTATAAAAGAAGTGAGTGCCAGGCAGTACCTCGCAGGAGCTCAAAGGGGTCAGGTAGGACCCTGGACAGAGCAGTGGCTGGCTGCTAGGACTGAGCAGAGCCAAGGCCCTGATACAAAGGCAGGGGCTGCAAGGAAGTGGCCCAAGGAAGACTGGAGCAGGCCTGGAGGATGAGGTGGTGCAGGTTGCTGCATGTAGGGTCGCAGGGCTGGGGCCCAGAGTAGTGGGTGGGCCCAGGTCCCTCCTCACCTGCCCCAAACCAACAATACAGTAGTGATGGTGGACTGGGGCAGCCCCTGATACAAGTGGCAACATTGGGACTGTTGAATCCCCTGGAAGGGGGGAGAACATGTGTTCTGGCTCAGCCAAAGGGCTGAGTCCAGCAGAAGATGTGGTGGGTCCAGACAGAACTGAGGAGTCCCAACTGTGAACACGGAGAGAGTGAAGGAGCACAGGCAAAGGCAGAACGTTTGCTTGAGTTATTCCTCAAAATAATATCAGGAGGTGCCAGCCTGTCACACAGACCTCTATGGATGGATCCCAGAAGGTCAGATTGTGATGTCTTTACCCTTAGCTCACCAGCAAGAGGAAGGACTTCACAGTTGGGATAATAAAATGTAATTAAACTAATAGCATTATAGAGTCATTTCATTGGCGTCTATAGAAATTACTCCACCAACTTATGGAATTTAATAGAGAAGATCTTTCTATGGGGCTTTTTGAACCATTCAATAGAATTCCAAAGCAGGGATACAGTATTTTACTATGTGCTATAAAATGATTTTAATAAAAAATCTATTATTTTTATTAGATTCCACAGATTTTTCTGTAAAGGAAGAATCACTGGGTCAAATAACGCAGGCATCTCTCTCACACCAGCTGCCTTTTCTTTCCTGGAGCTGTGACTAGACAGCCGCCCTCGGAAAGCCTGAAAACATTCTCCTGTCACAAGCCGTCACAAAGGTGGGCAGAACAGTTTAAGTAATGCTTTACACACACTCCATCTCTCGGCACTTTCTGACTTTATTTGTTGACAGTGGCCTTCATTAGTCACCGCAATGTGGGCTCACATTATTTCCTGACAGCTGGAAAAATACGATATGTGCAGAAGAGACTGTTCAGAACAATAATTTGGGTCACCAAACAGGGGAGGATGCCTTCTTTCTGAGCTCACACAAAACACAAGGCCAGGTACCATTTCTCCCACAGTTTGTTCCAGTCGTATTTAGCCTGTCACCCCTCACCTTGACTGCCACATATGTACAGTGTAATAACTGAAACACCTTCCAACAGATGTTCCCAACACACGTTCATTGAGCCACACGGCACCCCAGAAATGTAGTGTAGTAGAATTGTCACCCCAGTGTTACAGATGGGGAAACTAAGAGGGACAAAGGCTATGTCTACACTTGTTAATTTAAGTTGACTTAGCATGTTCACACTTAAATTTTAAGTTGATTTTGGGGGGACCCTATAAAGTCAACCTAGAGCGTCCACACTGGACACCTAGGTCGACTTGTAGGGGCTAGGTGGACCTTGGACTGGTCCACGGTGGCAGGGGGGGCACCACTTGCCCAGTGCCAAGGGGCTCAGCCTTTGCCCCATTGTACATAGGTACAATGGGGCAAAGGGGAACAGGGACCCTGGCAGGGCATAGGGGCAGGGTGGGCAGGGCTCTGTCCTGCCCTGTGGGGGGGCATGCCAGACTGTGGCTGTGCCAGCCACCCTGGCAAGGAGGGTGGTGGGAGAGTCCTGGAGAGCCATAAGTCAATTTAGAGTCGACTTAGGGCTACTCTAGGTCTACACCGGCTTAAGTCGACTTTAGGAAGTCGACTTAAGCCAAAAGTCGACTTAAAAGTAGGTTTAACAAAGTCGACTTAAGGAAAGTGTAGTGTAGACGCAGATTAAATTAAGTCGGCTTAAGCAAGTTTAAATCAGCTTAATTTACAAGTGTAGACGCACCCAAAGCGATTAAGTGATTTGAGTACTGACTCCAGTTTCCCTGTTCTAGCCACTGACTAGATCATGCTCTTAGGCAAGAACAATTTAAGGAAATGCACTTATCCCAGTGGGGCTGTAGGTTGCTAGGCCTGCTCCACAGGACCACAAGTGAGCAGGCCTCTGTTTTATACTGGGCAGATGAAGCACCTCCAGCAGAGAGGCCCTAAGTCATGCTGTGGCACAGGTTCAGTAGCAAGCAGAATGCGCCATTACTGAACTACCAACACATTAAAGACCCCTCACACCACACCAGGACACCAGTTTAGGACAGCCCCAGAAGGACACGTCCCATTGGCTGAATAATCAACATCACTTCCTACAGCAGCTGAGAGTTTCAAGGGAAGTGTCCCACCTGGGAGTCCAATTCTCCATTGCCTTGCACTAAGGAGAGTCAATTACTTTTTTGCCACTTTCCTAATTTCTTGGTCAAGGTTCAGTCACGTTCCAGACTCCAGAGAAACATTTTCCGAACTGCAGGTGCCCCTGTTCAAAGACATACAATGCTGGGCACCCTCTAGCGCTTATGTTTCCAGTGCATGAAATGAAAAATAAAATCAAACCACTCTATAACCTCCAAATAACCTCCAAAAAAGATGGAACAAATTACATGTGAGACTTTGAGAAAGGACAGAGATAACATGTCCAATAGATGCAAATATTAGCATTAAAACACTTCCAAGCAACTGCTTTAAGTTATAAATTTGTTTTGAGTTTACAAAGGGCGTTAACTTGCGTTTTGTCACATAAAACGATAGACAGACCACATATTCGAAACTTTCCATTTTATTTGCAGGCTCCGTGACCCCCACCCCCTTTCAGTATTGCCAACCTCAAAAGATCAAAAATCATGAGCTGAATCCCTCAAAATTCTGAGATTTTTAAAAAAAATTATATTGTGTACTTTAGATGAGGCTCTTGACGTTTGAACGCCCCTGGCTCACCTGCAGGGTGTGTGCCTGTGACAACTGGTGTTGCCCACTGTCCCACATGTATGGAGTAAGGTGATTTTGGCCCCTGCTGCAGGATTTTGACTCCTGCTGCTTCCACCCCCACCTCTGCCTGTCTCCTGCCAATCAATTAATCCTGTCTCCCAGCCCCTCTATCCAAGCCCTCTCAATTCAATCCCCAGCCCCCACCATCACTACCCTATCAGTTCAGCCCCCTCCTCTATCCTCAGGTTCCTCCATCCAACGTTCACCCATCTTCTTAGAACCCACCATCAATACAGACCCCACACTCCACCAACCCCCATCGCTTCAGGCACCTACAGCCCTCCCGGCCTCACCTCAGTTCCCCTTAGAGTTCTTCCCCCTCCCCAGGTATGTGAGGACTGCAGTGTCCCCTCCCCACCCAGGGCTGACACCATGAGCCTCTCTGCCTCCCCTTTCCCCCTGCTGCCCAGCCACTCCATCTTCCCCGCTGCCTCAGTTCCCCCAGTCCATAGCCACTCACTCCTCCCCCTGCACTAGCCCCACCTCCCCTTGACTCACTGCCAATCCCCCCCGCAGACTTTCACAATCCGTTCCAAACCAGCTGGCAGTCCGGATTAGTCAGGCTACATCAATGCTAGCTGGTCTGGTACTGATTTACAACCCCAGGCAGCGGGAAATCTGGCCCCAGCCACTTCGATCCACACTTGAGAAAGTAAGGTAAGTGGAGTCACCCTTCAAGGGAACAAAACCGACTGCCCCCCCCCGTGCCCCTCGACCAGGCAAGAAGGATAGCGATGGGGGAACTTTCAGCACCAGTGTTCCAGACCCCCACCCCAGCTAGTCCTTTCCCATCCCTCCCTACACTCTGCGAAACAGATCTCTGTACTTACCTGCCCTTGTTAGCACTCAAACAGCTGCTTCTTCACCAGAAAACCAGACGTGTTCTTCACTCAAGTTAACCAACACAAGGTAAAACCGGAGCGATGACAAAACACCTCCTATCTCTGAATTAGCAGGTCGCATTAAAGCCAGTGGGGTACACTTGGATTCACTCTGCCCTGCTAACTTGTGTGAAGATGACAAACTGCCTTGTTTTCACTGGGGTTTCACCTCCTGTTAGTTAACTCAAGCTAAAACCCCACCACCCTCCCTCTTTCCCCCAGTGAAGAAAAGGCGGAAGGGAGCTAATCCAGCTCCAGAAACACAAGATGACAGACAGCATCGCGTGAGTGCAGAACTGGAAAACAACATGGACTGAGTTCCAGAGGGGTAGCTGCGTTAGCGTAGTTCAGCAAAATAAAGAAGGAGTCTTGTGGCACTTTTAAAGACTAAATTTGTTAGTGTTTGAAAGTGCCACAGGACTCCTGGTTTTGACACGGACTGAAAAACTGCTTGGGCTGAGCAAAGCACAGACGGGAAAGGACCAGGATCCAAGGGAATGCCATTTCACACAGTTCAGGTCAGAGGTGTCAGGTGAGAGCATTTTCATTTAGACTGAAATAATAATATATATTTTTAAAAGCCTTTGATGGGGGCACATTCCCAACACATCATTAACAAAGCAGGTGGGTGCCAGCACCATTTCCACAGCACATCACATGCAAGGCTTATATTGGTAGTGGGTCTTTAAGAAGCAGAAGGTGTGAATTTGTACCAGGATATTTATATTGGCAGCAGTATAAATCCCGTGGCATGCATGCAGTTATTCAAATATAAAAGTGTTTTATACCAGTATAGCTTATTGCCTTCTGATATGAAAACAGCTATACCACTCAGTGGTTAAAGTATAATTTGACGGGCCCTGGAACCCTCCTAATCTCGGGGGCCCCTTCCCATATTGTCTGGGCCCCTTCATGCATGTGTGGGCCCCAGCCCAGGTAGGCATTTGCAACCACTTCTCAGTACCACATGCATCGGTTATCGCTCCATAAAAATATTTATAATTTTATATAGTTTATCTCTATAGCAATTCTTGTCACAAACTAGCAAACACCGCACAACACAATAAGTATTGTGATTAACAACGGTGGGGCATAGGACCAGCCAGCAGCCAGGGTAGGGCGGAACATGCGTTCCGCCGGATTTTTCTATTTTTAGGGGCCCCAGAACCCTGGCTCCTCAAATTTGTGGGCCCCGAAACTGCGTTCCAGTGGATTCCCCTGACTTTAACCTCTGATCCCACTACAAACCCTTCTATACCAGTATGACTGCATCCAGGCTAGAGGGCTTGTACCACTTTACCTACTACACTAGCTTGTCTAGACAAGGACTACACAGCCTTGATGGTATTGCTAGAGACTAGTGGCTCTTAACCTTGCATACACGTACCCTGGGGGTACGCAGAGGACTTCCGGGAGGTACATCAACTCATCTAGATATTTGCCTCATTTTACAACAGGCTACATAAAAAGCACAAGTGACGTCAGTTTATACTGTTCCATATACTACAGGGCTCGATGAAATTGGGTCCCAGCGAGGCACCAGAAGTTTTGATTTTGGTCACCAGAGGGCACTCATCTGCAACATTTCCACAGTGCAGCTAAGCACCAGGCGACAAAACCTGGTCGCCATGGTGACCTGGCACCTGTATTTTGTTGAGCCCTGACATACTATACACTGAAATGTAAGTACTCTACGATATTGATATTCCAGTTACATTTTTTTATAATGATATGGTAAAAATGAGAAGTATGGCAATATTTCACTAGCAGCGTGCTGGGACATTTTTATGTCTGATTTTGTAAGCAAGTCGTTTTTTAGTGAGGTGAAACTTGGGGATATGCGAGAGAAATCAGACTCCTGAAAAGGGTATTGTAGTTTAAAGGCTGAGAGTCACTGCTATAGACAACATACAACAGCCACCATTAAAACAATCCATTTACCTTAGTCAATAGAAATACTGTGGTCACATAAAGTTCCCAAATTGCCCCTCATTTGGATACCCATTGGGATTGCTCACCTCACACTCTATTCTCCAGGGCCAGGAAAAACACTCTGATGTTATGCTGCAAACAAAAACTTTTCCCATGATAGTTTCTCAAAATGTTTATGCCTATATGTGTGGTTTTTTTAAAAAAAGACTCCTTTCTTTTAAGCAATTCAAAAGCTAGTAATTTTCCTTTCATCAAGATGCACCTGGACCCCGTACAGTAGAAGCCAATTAAATCAATTCCCTGACAAACATCCTCCCTGCTACATTGTGATAAAAATTCATGCATAGATTTAATATGCCTCTAAACCATGGAGAAAGGGCAAAGCTTGTTAATAACTTTAAGCCAAGTTCCCTCCACTGTCCAAACCAATGAAACAAACTTGGGAGGCAGCATATGGCCCTTTAGCATCATCATCCCACTGCAAGATACAAGACAACACCACTCATCTCAGTGTGAATTACTAGTACACAATATTTTACACTAACGGAATTCCACCAACTTCACTAATTCCTCTCGATTCATACTAGTGTAAATGAGAGAAGAATTGGGCACATTTCATTCACTTCAAAATGTGTGATTCCACACCGCCGCACACCCGTTTGCACCTGTGCAAGTTGGATGTAACATGCTACCGAGACAGACAGAATTCTCCACTCTGCAGCCTCTCGGCGCAGGCGTAAATCAGCAGGAACAGCGAAGACTCTGAAAAATCAGGCCCTACTATGGCTTCTAAATCAGTCTATCACCCATTGCTGAACTGTACAGCAATTTGTGAAATAGCCTAGGCTGCCTAGAGCTTCTGGGGACGGGGACAATTAGATTATCACTCTGCCATTAACATTGTCCGAGCACTGTACAAACGGTAACTGCCTAATCCCTCCCGCACCACCCTAAAAAAGTGAGCAGGCATTGTTATCCCCGGTTTACAGCCTGGGAACCTGAGACACAAAGCTCTTTCTCTGACTTGTCCAGAAATGTTAGGCTGCGTCTACACTTGTAAATTAAGTCGACTTAACCTTGCTTAAGTCGACTTAATTTACCCTGCGTCTACACTACAGTTTTCTTAAGTCGACTTAAGCAACTTGCTTAAGTCGACAATGAAAATTAAGTCGACTTTATTAAACCTAGATTTAGTTCGACTTTAGGCTTAATTTGACTTTTTAAAGTCGAATTAAGCCAGTGTAGATGTGGGGTAGCCCTAAATCGACTTAGGGCTACCCCAGGACTGCACCAATGCCCACCCTGCCCCTATGCCCTGCCAGGGTCCCTGTCCCCCTTTGCCCCATTGTACCTATGTACAATGGGGCAAAGGCTGAGCCCCCTGGCACTGGGAGTTGGAGAGGGGGTGGGGGGGTGGACTGCCAGAGCCTCTAGCTAGATTCCCTGGCTACTTAGAAGCGGCTCCTTTGTAGCGCTTATTTATTTGTATTATGGTGGTACCTGGAGCTCCTAATCGGGATTTGGGGCCCCACTGTGCTCAATGTTCCATGATCCCATAAACAACAGCTGTGACACAGCTCTGTATGGCCACAAGCCAAGAGAACTCCAGTTGCGCGTTGCAGATGCTGGTGACAGATTGGTGACAGTTCTTCAGGGTGCAAAGAGAGGGCAAATGAATTATAAAAATAATCTCGCTGCCACTTACTGTAAAACGCAGCCCTCAAAGGGGCTGAAGCAGGCGATGGGCATGATAATGGCTCAGAAGAGGTGTCTTTATTTTCCAGACCTGGAAGACAGCGTACAGGAACATCTGCTTCGAGAGGCACATCTATAATAAAGCATCTGGTGGAAGAGAATATGCTGTTCTGCAAACGGATCTCGCTTTGTTCCCCTAGGTTGCAATTTGGCTTTCAGTGCCTATCAATTGCGTGTAATTAATCTCCAAGAGAAATTAGTCCCTCTGCTTAATCCCAGCCCTCTGCTACTTTTGGTAGATGCTGTGGGTTTGAGTTTCCCCTCCCAGAGGTGTAATTCCACCAACTCCCTCGGAGTTTGTTTGTTGAGGCCAGAGTGGCAGTGGAAGGGGTCTGTGTCTGAAGTACATCACTTTTATGTTGGGGATAGCTGTTTTGATAGAGGCGTAGATGTGTCCTCTACTTGGATCACCTCTCAGGATTTTATTGCAAGTGTCAGAACTTTAGCATTTTCTTCTTAAAGCCCCAGCTGCTGGAATCATGGTACTGCCAGAAAATGACAGCTGTCATTTAAAATAAAGTGATTTTTCTAGCCCTCATGATTTTAGAGAGAAGCTGAAAATGGGATGCAAGTTTACCTTAACATCTGGAAAAACAGAAGGCAAATAGAAAGAACCCAGTATATATTTTTTTTAAATCTTAAGATTTCTAAGCCAATCTCCTGGTTTTTGAATGTTTGAGGTCAGCAATACTGCATCTAGCTGTTTCCCCCTGTGCACTTAATGTGTTTATCATGCTCATGAGAATTGCAAACCTTGTAAATGAATTCCTCCATCAAATTACCAAAAGCAAGTGAGCCACGTTTTTGTTCTTCTGAAAGAAGAACAATTGACCACAGAGGGCCTCCTGAAGGTAGTGAGAGTGTGTGCTGCAGCTGTGTGTCTGATTTGCATGCACAGCTGCTATAATTGCATGCCAAGGAAAATCCAGATTGCATTCCGGCAATAGATTATGTTGCTGATTCAGAAGCCAGCCCTCTTTCCACATGATGATTGCAAGGCAATTTAAAAATATTAGTGTACTGATCCTTGCATAAGACTTATTGTTCCCATTTAACAGATGGGCAAACAGAGGTGAAGAGCGGGAACAGGACTTACTTAAAATCCCACAATGAGTAAGAGGCACGAGTAGAATGCAAGACAGCTAGCTTTTATCCCCTCCTGCTGTAATCACTAGACCCCAATACCAGCTCTATGAACTAATCAGAATGTTTTCTTCTAGGTGCCCACCCTCATTGGCCAGTTCCTTTAATATGTGCTGTTTCATTTGCCTGAAACAGCCAGGGAAATGCAGCACATTTGGCTTTCGTTGCACAAACCTTTGTTGACCCAGAAACAAGTCAGGAGCAAACCAATGCGGTCTAGCGGGCTGAAGAGTGGACATGAAACGAAACGCTCCTGGGTTCTATCACCAGCTCGTTATGTGGCCTTAGCCAAATCACTACGGCTATGTCTACACTTGGAAATTTAAGTCGGCTTTAGCTAAGTCGACTTAGTGAGTCTACACTTAAATTTTAAGTTGACTTTGGGGGGGAACTTACAAAGTCGACCTAGAGCATCCACACTGGACGTCTACCGGCCACAAGGTCCCCTAGGATGTCCACATAATAGCTTCAGTCCATTTACAACTGGCCAGGACATTGCTCCCTTCTCTTGTCGAGGGGGCTAGACACAGAGATCTACTCCTTTGTCACCTCCAAGCTGCAGTCTACACATTCCTTTCTACACCTACAGCTGGGCATGAGAGCCACACGGCAGTTCCAGCAGGGTTGGCAAGCTGCAGTCCACCTAGAAATCACCCTGGATCCATGAAGAGTGGCCAGATCACCCTTCCAGATGGTCCCTCCAGGTCAAAGATGAGGCATATTGGCAGGGCAACAGAAGGGAAACATACCCTGTGGTTGCCCACTCTTTAGCTAAACAGAGAGTGTCAAATTCCAGGCCGTCAGGTCAGCAACTTTTCACTGGCAGTTACTGCCCTTTAAAATGTAAAGAGGATGATCCTAGGAATGGCGAAATAATCAGATAGGGGCAGTTATTCAAAGCAGGGGGAAGACAGCAGGGTATAGGGGAGTAGACACAAGAGTCGACATCCTGTATATAAATGATCAGAACGATTTAGTTTCGCGAGTGGACAAATCTGATGATAATATTGAGGAAAAGGGTTGGGGAAGATGCAACGAACAAAAAGACAGAGCAAATCATCTCTAAATTTAGGCCATATATCTGGCTTCAGGCAACAATGCAGTGGAGAAATGCTACATTTTAAAATAAGTATTACCAAACATGATCAAACCAATGGCCCACCTAACACTGTTTTCCTGCCTCTGGCAATATCCAGCCCCAGGTATCTAAGAACGTGCTGAAATCCCTGTAATGGAAATTGGGGAGGTGTCTTCTTAACCCCCACCCCCTCGGGAGAGATTGGCTTAGCCCTGAAACATGATGCTGTATAATCCTCATCATTGTTATCCTATCTAATGTGGATGTGCTCAATATCCACGTCTACTCTTTTCTTTTATGGATCAATGGATTCCCTTGGCAATGAGTTCCACAGGTTGCTACGCTCTGTGATAACATACTACCTTTAATCAGTTTCAAGTTTGTTGCTTTTCAATGTCATTGATTGCGCTCTTGTTCTTGTATTAGGATAAAGGGCTAATAGGGATGCCCAGTTTACCGTCTCTGTAACATTAAACTGGTGCAAAGAATATCACAAGAGAAACCAGAAAAATAAGCAGGAGCAGCTGTTTGCCTACTAATGTTACGCTAAGAGCCTATCTGCAGAGCCAAATGTATTGCATCGGGACACGGTTATAACATAGCTTCATCTGCCTGTGTGGAAAGCACAATCCATGTTATCACTATATCATAAGATTTCATAACTCACATGGCTATGACACAGCTGGCTCCTGTCTACTCAGTTATAGCTGCTATCCTTCCCTGACACAGTAAATTTTATTGCATGGATGATTGACCACAAGATTAAACAGCAGGTAGATATTAGCGAGGCGTAGTTCAGCCCATCTTATTATATAAGAAAGATCGTGGCCAACGAGGGAAAACCTAAGTGACTTAAAAAACAATGAGAGTCCTGTGGCACTTTAGAGACTAACAGATTTTCTTCGGCATAAACTTTTGTGGATTATAACCCACTTCGTCAGATGCAAGTGGGTTATAGTCCAGGAAAACTTATGCCGAAGAAAATCTGTTAGTTTATAAGGTGCCACAGGACTCTCGTTGTTTTTTGCTGTACAACCGACTAACACGGCTACCCCTCTGGAAATTTCTAAGTGGCTTAGATACTCCAGGATCTTAGCAATTCAATAAAGCTAAAGAAACTAGGTCACCATTCTGAAGAAAACAGAAGATTAAGAGACAATCTCGGTGAGGTGCACAGAATTCACAAGAGGGGGAACGGAGAGTGTAGACGCCCCAAAGCTATTTGCGTCCCTGTTGATGAAAATAACAAGAGGGTGGGGTTGTGAACTCTTCCCAAAGGAAAGGGCAGGCGCTGCAGGAATTCAGAAACAATTTTTCTACATGGAAAAGTGGCTAATTATGGCAAAAGCTACCTAGGGCAGCTACAGGACCAATCGGTATAAATAGGCTTTTAGAAAACAAACACATTGGCACAAGCCCGTAAAAGGGAAAAAGTACCAGGGTTTCACACACACGCTGCCTGTTCCTGCAAGTTCTTAATTGTCCCAGGATGCTCGGTTGATCTGAACCTAGCCAGGAGAAGCATGAGGGATAATCACACACATTTCACTGGTCACTTTGTGGCCACACACGTCATTAGCTTCCAACAGTATAGGGTCTATGACACCCAGCACAGCTGGCCCGATCTCCCCATGCAATTAGACGGTACGGAAGCATGCCGTTTGGGGAGGCGAGGGTGGCCTGAGATGTAACCAGATGACACATAGAACAGGTCCCAGTGCTGGGAGGGGTTAGGAGGGGCCAGCAAAGACAGGACACAAGTCTCCTGCTCCATCTATGTGAACTAAAAGGCAAATCAAATTAGGTGACTGAGGCCTCGGGCACGCAGCTGGGCCTTTCCAGTTCCATCCAGCACAGTAGCCAGCTCATTGCATTGAACCTGGAGCGAATGGCTGTGGCACCTGGCGCCTTCCCCCCTCGCCCTCGCCCCCCCCAGTGCCCTTCCATGATACCCCAGGGCAGCACTCACTGGATTCTAAAGGGTGCAACATCTCCATTGAGGCTCACAGCGCCCCGCCCCTCCAGCCTGCCTCAGTTTTCCCTGCTCTGTAAGAGCACAGTCACGCTCTGCACACAGCTGTGGTTCCCCCTTCCAGGCTGGCACAAGAGACAGTGCGATGGCTCAGGGACAGCGTAAACAGACGACACTGGACACAAGGGCAGCTGCTGGCCGAGACAGAGCCTCTTACAAGGGACTGATGAGGTCCAGCACCGTCTTCTGTGCTGTCCCCCTCTGCCAATACACTCCCTGCCTCCTCCACATACATACAATGGACCTCAAAGGAGCCGTGCTGCCCCGGGGCGGGGGGAGAAGTAGCTCACCTGCACCAAACCCCCTTTGCAGGCCCCAAGATCTGCGGGATTTCCCAGGTTGGGTGGGTCTCACCTGCCCGCTCTTGGAGGGATCATCCGTTGACTGCAAGCACCCATGGTTTTAATGTCAACCATGATGGGGGGAAGGTATTCCCAACTATTTCTCAGCCTCGGAGAGCTCTGATTAATCTCCTACGCCTGCCACGTAGCTCCACGCACGCAAGCCCCACAGGGCGTATATCACACGCACAGGGACTGGAGCCCCAAAGCATCACAGAGCTTCAAACAAGGTGCCGGGCTCACATATAGTGTTTGAAAAACAGCTGCAATATCACTTCAACCGCTGGCATGAATAATAATAATCATATTTCAAAGAGACCCTCTGGGATTAAAATAAACCACTCCTATGTCGCACTGCGACGGGTCCTTTGATCCAAGGATGTCCTATGCTTTGCAAACAATTCCTGAATGAAGCCTCCAAACAGCCCTGTGGGGTGTCGTTGTATCCATTTCAGCACTGGAGAATCAGCGGCACAGAACAATTTCAGCCACTCACCAAAGGCGACGCTGGGGACAGAGTGACAGAGTCCCAGTTCCCACAGCATTTACCTCTACTGGCTAAGGGAGGTTACAACCATAACCAGTCTTGTCCACATTAGGGTTTTAATGTCTTAGCTAACACATGGCTGCTAATGTGTTTCGAAAACACTCCTTGCTCCTAGTCCGGCCGCTTCCAGAGACTGGCCTGCTTTGACCCCACCCAGCATCAGGAGTAGGACCAGGAGGCCCGTCACCCCTTCCCTCTAATGCAATACATAACCAAGAATATTGGAATGGAAAGCGAGATCACACTGTTCGTTTCGGCAGTTCACAGACGGGCCCTTAGACTGAGCCGACCTGTGTTATCTGTGGGATTGTTGCAGCCCTGAGACAAGAGGGGGAGTTTTAGAGACACTTAAATCTTGGGCAGAGGGATTGGGGTGGCTTTGGATTAGGCAGACAACAGACCTGTTGGGAAGATCTGGTCCTGTTATTTACGCTGAGGATTATTTGGGGGTTTGGTTCTCTTCATCCACTCTTAAGATAAAGGGGTCAGATTTCTTCTCCCAAGGAAACCCCACCCCTGGATCCTTAGTGGAATCTAGCAAGTGTCCTGTGAATGTGCTGAAAGAAACATCTTTGGGCCTCTCTCATCAGACTCCCTGAACTTGAGGCTATTAGGCTCAATGGCGTCTTCACGTCATCCACTGTAAAGATTCATTCCTTGTCAGGGTGCATTCTGTGCCAGTCGGACTCTGATCTGGTTTACACTGCTGTAAATCCAGAGTAGCTCAATTGACGCCACAGTATCACACCAGTGTGAGCTCAGAATCAGGCCTAGATTACATATTTAAAAAGCCTTCGTGGTGCGTTTTTAGAACGCAATACCCACGACTGGCCGACAGGTTTTGGGCACCCTAGGTGAACTATGACTTTGGCGCCCCCCCACGCACATTCAATATAGAGAAAAATGATAGTATATTTTTTTTAAAATAGAGAAAAAATTCACTTCTATCTAATTTGATGCCTCTTAAAACCTGGCACCCTAGGCGACCATTTAGTTCATGCTGAGCCAGCCCTGGCAATACCAGAGGCCCGACGTTGGCCTGGCTCGTGTGCTGGGCGAACATTCATTTTTCCATCTGGGCGAAGGAAAGGTAGAACAGTCCCTGAGCAGAATTGTCCACTCGTATGCACAAGTGACAGCATTTCACAACCCTTGTGCACAGACGTGCGTGGCAAGGGGCAATCAGGTCTCTTGTTGTTTCCAATTATTGGGTTTCTTTTCTTTAAAACGCCCCCCAAAATGACACATTTTAATTTAACATCCCCCTCTCCCATTTCTCCCCCATTAGGAGAATGAGGGACAGAGTCGGCCAATCTTCCCAACAAGTGCCTGTCTTTGCTCCTGGAGGGCACCCAGGAGTAGGACGGGTTCTGCTTGTAGAGTTAAGTACAGTTCAGTGGGCCCAGTCCTCAGCTGGCATATTTGTGAATTGAGGTTAATGTAGGGAAGGGCTAGTCTGGCCCTTTAAAAACACAATCATTAACCTTTGAATACAAGGGAAAGTATGAAAGTATCTGGAGGGCGCTGATTTCAAACCCGAACAGCAGAAGTCTGCGGAAGGAGACGCTGCTCAGCAGAACGAAATGAGTCCCAAGAGGACCCCAACCGGATTGCTTGACAGATAACATAACGGAGCCATCAGGACGCCTCCCGTCCTCACCCCACAGCACAGCCCTAAACCTAAATCCAACCTCATACAACTCAAAATGGCTTTGACTCAAAACTGCAGGGGAAAAAATATTCTAAATCTGCGATGTCACCGGGGCAGGTTCTGCCTGGCTGAAGTGCAAGTGGCTGTATTGACTTCAGGGGAGTGACTCCTGATTTACCCGGCCATCATAGTTAGACCAAGTTTTCTCTTGTTAAACAAGAGAAATTTTTTTTAAAAAAAAAGCCTCCATCCGGTGTCATAATGGCCTGACATCCCTGCACATGTTGATTTGGGACTTGTCTTCACTTTTACTGTGGGGTCACTACTGCACAAGAGCTCTCCTGTGGTAAAAACGTCAATTTTAGGAAGCGATTAAACTGGCTGAGCTCAGCCCTACCTCTCTGGCCCTTCCCTGCGCTTTTAACTCCGGATAGTCGTCGCAGGGTAAAAAAACCCAGCTCTTTCAGCAGTGAGGAAAGACCTCAGACGAGCAGAGTTCACCTAGTGCAGGACCTCCCAGCTTTCGCCCTCTTAATGTCAAGGAATATTTCCATTCCTGGACTGGCCCTTCCTCCCTTTCACAACTATTTCCCTTCCGACTATTTTTCTTTTCAAAAGGGTGGTTCCCCCTAAGAGTGTATTTTAAACTCCCCTTTCAGATGAGGCACAACTGAAGTCTTGGGGGCTTGAGGTCTTTAAAGATCCCATGGCAGTTTTCACAAGAGCCTGGCTGTGAAGGCCAAAGAGCTGGGTGAATCCAAGTCTGGATTATTCCTTCCCCTTGTAAAATGCCCCCGTACGGTGATCCTGACTTCAAGGCCACCCGCACCTCTGTAAGTCAGGGGTAAGCAAACAGAGGCACTATAGAGGGGAATCAGGGAATCCAATTCTAGTCCCGGCTCTGCGGCTGGCTTGCTGTGGCCCTCCTACCTTTTATCTATCTTGTCCTTTTGCACTGTAAGCTCTGCAGGGCAGAGACTGTGTGTCAGGGCCTGTCAACACAGCTCTGCAAGTGGAGTGCCCAGCAAAGATACCACCTATGCCAAGAGGAGAGCTTTGCCCACAGGCGTAGGTATTCCACCTCCCTGAGGTTGAGACATCGAGGTCAGACTGTCACACAAGTAAAAATATAACAACGCCAGCCCAGCCAGTGGCATGATACCAGCGTGAGCGGGACGGTCAGATCCAAATCAGAAGCAGCATTCTTCACTTCCTGCCCTACGTTGCGGGGCACAGCCGTACCGTTCCCACCCCTCTGATTTCAGCCTGGGTGAACGGATTCCGCTAACAGTCCCCCAATAACGGTGCAAAGTGCGTTGGATTCCTCTGGGGCGAGGAGCACCATACAGCCGCAAATCACTGCCATGCAGACGAGGTAAGCTGCATTCATCCGTTTGTCTGGCTGGGCCATTTCCACTTGGAAGTCAGCAAGGCCAGCCCACGGTGCAGGATGCGCAGCACACTGCTAACAGATCCCCCTGCATCAGGGGAGCCAGAGAGAAATCTCCTTCCCTTGTTCCTAAATCCCCACTTGCTTCCTTCCCTGAAGGGAGCTGGGCTGCCTCCCTGCACCCACCCTACTTCTGCCCTTAACCCCATGCAATTTAGCCCCTGGCTGCTGCTTAATCGCTGGGGCTGAGCTAAACCCTGCTCAGACCCACGGAAGCTCACGCCTTAAATAAATGTTAGTCTTGCAAAGTGCCGCAGGACTCCTGGTTTGAACACCAACATCAGCGCTCAGCGGGACGGGAGCCGAGACGCCCTTTCACCGCCAGAGGGCTGCTGCGGCGTGGGCCAGTGGTGCCACACATGCGATGAGTTGCCGGATCTCAGCCCGCTGCCCCTCCGAAAGGCGCCCGCACCCGGAGCCCACCCATCAGCCAGGCACCGACTTACCCCTGCAGAGCAGCAGGACAAGCAGCAGCAACGCGCCCCGCATGCTGCCCGCCGGGATGGTCGGCGAGGGTCTCCCTCTCCCCAGCCCCGCGGCTCCTGGCTGGGGACGCGCTCCTCGGTCCTTGGCGCTGCCCCCCAGAGATCTTGGCTCCTGCGCCCCAGGCGCGTCCCGCAGCCCCAGCCCGGCGCGCCCGCCTCCTTCCCCGGGGCGCTGCGGCTCCCCCTGCCGGGTTCCAAGCAAGCGCCTCCGCAGCCGCCTTTGTGAGAGCCTCCGGTTTGGGCACCGCTCTGCGCTACACTGGCTGCTGAGCCCGGGCAGAGCGATTGGTCCGCCTCGTTCCAGCCGCTTTGCTGAATGGCTGCCCCCTCATCCCCCCTGATTGGCCGCAGAAACGGCCAGCGCCTCCCACTTGCTGCTGCTGCTGCTGGGTTCAGGGCATCTGTGGTCGTCGGTCCTGCTCTGCTCACTGGGGTGTGGAGCTTCCCTCTCCCTTGGTGGTGGCGGAAAAGCCAGAAGAGGGATGGGGTGGGCTTTGGGTCCCCATTCAACAGCTGAAAAGAGTGTGAAAAATTTCACCAATCAAAGTTTCATAAGTTCCAGAGGGGTAGCCCTGTTAGTCTAGTCCAGCAAAACAAACGAGTGCGTGGCACTTTTAAAGACTAACACATTTAGTTATCGCATGAGCTTTCGTGGGAGAAAATCCCACTTTGATACACCCTCCTCCTTCCCCACTGATAGAAAGGGAACTGAAAACATTGGCATTTATCCTGTAAACTCCTTGGGACAGGGACTTTTAGCTGAGTTTGTACAGCCCCTAGCGTGATGGGGGTCTGGATCTGTGACAGGCTCCTTTGGGGGCTATCATAAACAAATAATGAATACGCATATGCATGGTTTTAAGACGGGTATACCTTTTCTGAAATCCAGACCCAACCTCTATCCCACATGGTGCAAAATTCCCCTTTATTTGAATAAGTAACAGATTTGAGCAAGTGTAAATGACAAAACGCCTCTAAGGCCACCCCAAATTATGTGGGTCTGTGAAGGTGAGACCCTTCTGAAGCACCCAGAGCATGCCACTCATTGACCCAAAACTGTATTTCAGCACAATAATACATTGGGGTCCTGATGCTATGGCTCCTAGAAGCTATTTGTAATACAAATCAATAATGAATAATTAATGACTTCATAGATTCCTAGGTCAGAAGAGACCCCACTGATCATCTAGGGCTGACTTCTTGCATAACACAGGCCATAGATCTTCCTCCCAAGTAATTCCTCTTTGAACTATGGCATGTCCTTTAGAAAAACATCCAATCTTGATTTAAAATTGCCAGTGAAGGGGAATGGACACAATCCTTGGTACGTTGTTCTAGTAGTTAATTGTGGTCACTTAAAAATATTCCCCTTACTTTCAGTCTGAATTTGTCTCGCTTCGATCAGTACTAATAGGATGAAGGTATGTATTTCCCGGTCCGAGACCACTACTCAAAAGAGATTTCTTTTCCTATAATGTTTTCCCTGTTTTAACATAGACCTACTTTTTCCCTGTGTAAAATTTTTCCATATAGACTGGAAATTAAATGTTTATAGCCTGAGAAGCAAGCTATTAATATTTTCACTCTTGGAGGAGGTCTTTGGAAATTTTTCACAATACTGGGCCTGGTCTCCACTAGGAAATTAAGTTAGCTTAACTACATCATTCGGGGTGTGAAAAATCGATACCTCTGAGCAGCGTAGTTAAACTGACAACCCCCAATGTAGACTGTACTAGATCGATGGAAGCTACCGTCTCTCGGGGAGGTGGATTAGTTATATGCCAATGGGAAAATCCCCTTCCCCCATCCCAGCCGGTATACATAGTGTCTACACTGATGCTCTGTTGCAGCAGTTCAGATGTAGAAAAGCCCTGAGCGTTAAGGACATATACCTGAGGTGCCAATGGGAAGAAGAGGGATGTGGGTAAACTAAATGTGTTTATTATTTACTATTTGTATTGAGGTAGCCCCTAGACACCACCTATCAAGGATTAGGGCCCTGTTCTGCTTGGCACAGCATATTTTCATTATGCATTTAATAAAAAAAACCCTAGAGAACTTACAAGTATTTATGCTCAACATCTTTCCAATATCAGATAAATGATGCCGAGAGTCTGGCCATCTCATAGCATTCAAGTGGTGCGTCCTAATCTCTGGGGGGAATCTGGATTATTTCTGAATGGCGTTAGGTCAGGGCTACACTACAGACAGATACCTTGTCAGGAGAGCTACTTCTACCATGTCTGTCGGCCTTCTAGTGTCTGATTAAAGCACTACCTGAGCCGTAGAAGTTCTGTACATGAAGACAAGCCCTAAGAAGGGAAGAGGTAGACAGCACTAATTCTCCTAGACCATTACTTCTCAATGAGGACTAACCCCATGCCGAGGACTGAGAGCTTTTCATCAGCCATTTGGAGAGCAAATAAAATGTCAAAATGTTTTCCGAATCAGAGTATATTTTAGTTTGACTTTTTCTCCTCAGACTAGAAAAATAGCACCTCTGGTCTGAGACCACGTGTGGAAAGTTTGGATTCAGCTGGGTGAATTTTCAGAAGGTTGAGAGCTTTAAAATGATAACAGAACTCTGTATGGATCCTTAACAACAACACGGAGCCTCCATTGTCACCTGGGAAAACAAGACATTGGCTCTCCATGCCAAACAAACAGGAAGCAGAGCCAAGAACATTAAAAAATTCCCAGTACATAAAAGAGGGAAGGGCTGCTCGCTGTAGAGCAGCAAATGCCAGCGGAAGACCAGAGTGGTCAGGACTGGCGTTGTGGGACATTTCTGGAGGCCATTTAACGCAAGAGAAAACAGCATCAGCATCCACGCTGACTCTTTTGCAACAAATCGTTTGCAAAAAGGGCACTATGCCTCTTGCAGAGGTGATATTATTCTACCGACAAAACAGGGCAGTTTTGCCGATAAAACGAGCATTCCAGTGTGTTCTCAGGGACCGTTTTGTCGGTAAAAGTCGCCTTGTCAGACAGATCCATTTCACTGGCACGGCTAAGGATTTTGCAAAAGGACTTTATCTTCAACTGCTCCTGGTGCATCCATGAGGAGACCTTACAAAAGCTAACTCAAGACGATAAAGAAAAGATAAAAGAAAAGAAGATTGTAGGAGAAAAAAGAAAGACTAGAGAATTTAGGGAACTCCAGCCCAGAACGCCACTAATGTAACAGCACAGCGTGTGTATCAGTTGCCTCTTTAACGAAAGTGTTTATTGTACACAGGGCCAGAATGAACGGAGCGATGCAAATTAACTCCAGTGAGAATTGGGGCCACTTAGTGCTAGCAATGGGCATGACTGTTTTTGCTCCAGATGCATCCAGACCTCTTCTATCCATTGTGTCGCCATCATGTTGCTTCAGGACGACATAAACTGCAATCAACAAAGCTACACCAGACTACCTGGATCTATGCAGTGTGGAATCAGGCCCACTGTATTTAACTGTGCTGTATTGTCTAGTAATGTTTATGCCAGATGTTTATTAGCCACTCCTGAATCCTGTCTGTCTGCGTTCCAGTCACTGTATGTATCATTTTGAGACCTTTGCCTGTGTAGGAGCTACAGGATCAGACAGATTTTCTGCACCAGCTAACATATTTTGGCAGTATTTCATCCTCACAATTAATTGCATGTTAGGGAGCACAAATGCAGATGCAGTCAATAGTGAGGACAAACTTCAGCTGGCAGTAAAATCAGGCCTGTTTCAAAATCACAAACGAAATGGCTCACAAGGCGGCTGTGTATTGGGAAACGGGGTGTTTATGTGCACATGGAGAATGGGGGAAACCTGCTTAGATGGATTAATTGGGAGTTTTGTGTACAAAGCAGCAGAACCTTGCTAATTTGCTGGCTTTGTGCAGGGAGGGGTTGATGATTTTCAATTGTTATGTTGTAAAGCTGGTAGCAAACAAAGAACCTGAGCGGGGGGGCGGCAAGGCTGAGTGTTGAGCTGTCTCACACCCTAGAAATGGCCTGACGGAGGCACTCTCATCCTCACCAAGGGTGGGCTGTTTCTATTTAGGCCATGCAGCGAGGTACATGGGCACATCAAAGTGTTTCACATGTGTCCTAGGGCACTGGTATTCACCTTTTTTTCATTTGCAGACCCCTAAACATTTTTTAATGGAGTTGTGCGTCCTTTTGGAAATCTCCAGACATAGCCTGTGGACCATAGTTTGTAAACGGTTCTATGGTAACAGCGACCTTTTATGGACCTCTTAGACATAGTTTGTGGACCCCCGGGGGTCTGTGGCTCTCCAGGGTTCCATGAATCACAAGCTGAAAACCATTGCTGTAGGGGATAAGGAGGCTGCAGGGAATCTAATGAGCTTTTGTGGGAGAAAATGCCACTTCGTCAGACGCTTTGAAGATGAGAAAGTTACAGAATGGGAGGAAATTAAATGCAGGGAAATGTATGACATAGGATCAGGTCAGGCTGTAACAGCAAATCAAAATAGGTGTTAGGATTCAAACACCGGGGAACAGCAAATAGAGGAGGGGGAGGTCAAATCACTTGTTGTAATGAGAGAAACATCCATAGTCCCTGTTTAACCCCAAAACAACTGAGTCAAATTTGCATATAAGTTCGAGTTCTGCAGTTTCTCTTTGAAGCTGTGATTTGTTATTCATCTGTTTCAACACAGCTATTAACAAGTCGTCAAGGGAATGAGCAGGGAGATTGAAGTGTTCCCCTATTGGCTTTGTAGTGTTGCAATTTCTGATATCAGATTTGTGTCCATTTATTCTTTGGCGCAGAGACTGTCCTGTTTGTCCAATATACAAGGCAGAGGGGCATTTCCGGCACAGGACTCTGTCGTCTTTCTACAATAGACTAACACGGCTACCCCTTTGGAATCTGGGAATCTAATGGTCATCCTAAAGCACAAACAGATCCTTTCATGGGCAAATATTCTGGGCATCCTTCATGAACAGCTTCCTCCAGGGGATTCATCAGTGCATGGCTCACCTTCTCCAGCTGTCTGCTGTTGCATGTGGCAAAATTATAATAGGAGGCCTTGTCCATCTTAGAGTCAGACAGTAGATTCTCCATTGACTGCCATGGAGCTACACCAGTTTACACCAAATGAGAATCTGGATCCTGATGGAGACACGATTTCTATTCAGTGCAGCATGTTTTGGAGTAAGCTTCACTTGTGCGTATTGTGTTTACACTACCCTACTGTGCAATCAAACTGGAGGCTAAAATCCCTTCACTTCTGGGGAAAACAAATGCAGTTTCATTTGGAAAGAGTACATTTTAGAGGTGACCAGCAAAAGGGAAAATAAATGGGCCTTGGCCCTTTTTGCTGCTTTGTAGGGTATAAAGAAGGCTGGAAAGGGGTTTTGTGCCTTGGCTTTAAATTGGGAATTCAGAATTTGTCTAGCCTGGTAAACTCTGTGGTAACAGGGGAACTATTAGGAAGGGGAAGAGGTATGTAGCCAAAGTGTTTAAAAGTTAGCTTTTCGGAGGGGGGGGCGAGGGAAGGATTTTGTTGTTTTTTGTTTTTGTCAAGGCATATTTGACTCAAACACCTAACAAACCATTGGTAGAAAAGATCTCTGTGAAAGATTCATCTTCCCCAACCCTTCAGCTGAAAGCTGAGAAAACTCCCATTCCAGTTCCCTGGTCTCTCAAGTGTTCTTTCCAGCAAAATTTAGGAGGAATAGCTTTGACATTTCACAGATGAATGGCTAACAGAACCCTTTCTCCTCCTTTTTAGGAGCGGAAGAGACAAACATTGGATGGCTTCTGTGTATGTTTCTAATCAAACACAAATACCTCATTCCACCTCCAAAATGGCATTCTTTTTCTCTGTGGCTGATCACTTTTAAAATGGTGTTCTGTGTTATTTTGTTACCCTTGGTTTTATATTTGGCTGTTAGATATTTTTCTTTCTATCTGGGATAACTTCCTCAATGTGGTCGGTTTACCAAATTTTATCCATGGCACCTCAAATCTATCCGTCCAAGACTCAGATACAGCCCTTCGATCAAGGATTGACACTTAATTCAGCTATTATTCTGAAAACAAATATTTCCTTTCATTAAATCTTATTGTTAATACAAAGGAATATTAAAGATAACTTGAAAACTCTAACCCAATACAACTCTTACACTAACATACATCATTACTAGAACATTACTAATCACTCTATGCATCACAAAAGTAACTAAACAATTAATCTCTTTACAGTCCATTATACTTAACGCTAAATCTTAACTACCTAAGCATTCAGCAAGTGTGGGCCAGACAGTTGCTAGATGGATAGAGATGGAGAGCTTCTCAACCAGGCTGCAGGCATTCAGCTTTATTTTCATGCACGTGCATGCATCCTTATACTTACAACCATTTACAGAAAAATCCCTCTGGGATGTCTAAGGAAGGTCCTTCTGATTTGTCTAAGCACAGAAATTACCTTTCAGTTATGATCACATGAAGTGTCTAAGGAAGTGGGGTTTTCTCCCACGAAAGCTCATGTGATAAATAAATCTGTTAATCTTTAAAAGTGCCACCAGACTCCTTGTTTGTTTCGCTGAACTAAACTGATATGGCTACCCCGTTGGAACTTGATGGAAACTCATTCACCCCAGGTGCTCAAACCTTGGGTAAATTTCTTGCTTTCTAGTAATGCTTACCGATGGCTCTCTGGATTGTTTCTCTTCAGTGTCCTTTATCAAGATAAAGTGGTGCTTTATCCGTTCCCCCCCCCACCCTCTGAGATTTAGAGTGGGCGTGGGGACCCTCTCCTTTTGGATCCCTGGGCAAATACCCCACCTGCCCACCCGCTAAGATTGCCTATGCTTACCCTAATGAATAACCAAAAAACCTTTAATTTTAAATCTCTTTTTAAGCTTTTTCTTTAGCCTGCAATTTTAAATTTAACTAATGGGTTTGCCCAGCTTTTGGAGAAAAATCTCAGGCTACAATTTCTGCAGTTACTTTTGCAGTTCTCTCCATAATGCAGTTGCACAGAGCTATGCAATCTTAGAAGTAGTTCCAGTATAGAGAGCAATTAGTGGGCAGAGTGCAAGTGGGAACGCCAAAGGTATTTGGATAAAGCAGTTTAGAAAGTTCCACAATACGTCACATGGGTTTCAGTGCCTCTTAGATGGTATGTATGGATTCATCTTAAACATACACATTGTGACCATGTCATGATTTTGGGATTTCTCCCATGAAAGCTCATACGATAAATACATTTGTTAGTCTTTAAAAGTGCCACAAGACTCCTTGTTTGTTTTGCTGAACCAAACTAACATGGCTACCCCTTTGGAGCTAGACAACAATATTTTATGGTTTTCTAAGAGGCTCAGCTTATGGAGTCAGCTGATTACAGGAGAATCTCGTCTTGCTTTTTCTTTCTTTAAGTAAGTTTCCAAACCTCATGGCTGTGGAGAGAAACTTGAAAACTTGACCCTAATGCACTGCAAGAAACCAGAAGCCACTTAAATGACTGCAACATTTACCATGATCAATTTGTTAAATCTCGTGATTTTTAAGACAATTTCCTCATTTTTAATGCTTGCGGTTGGCATACTGTACACACACCAGGTATACACACACAGGATGCGTCTACACTTGGAAATTAATTTACTCCATGTCTACACTGGACTTTCCTTAATTTGATTTAAGCTGCTGCTTAAGTCAAATTAAGGAAAAGTTAGTTTGAATTAATAACGCCTCGTTTTAATTCAAGCTAACGCTTAAGTCAACTTTATTAAGTTGACTTAAGACAGTGTAGACGTGGATTAGCCCTAATTCGAATTAAATGGCCTCCAGGGCTCCCCCACTGACCTCCCTCCAGGGTGCCTGGCACAGCCAGAGCCTGGCATGGCCACAGGGCAGAACACAGCCCTGCCCACCCCCCTCCTGCACCCTGCTCCTGTCCCTGACCTGCTCAGCCCCCATGTAGCCAAGCACAATGGGGAAGGTGCTGAGCTCTCTGACACTTTTAAAGGGGTGCCCGGGGAAAGGGGGCACCTCTCGGGTGCCACATGCCACACTTCCCACCATGCATCACTCCTAGGTCGACCAAGCCCATGCCAGTCGACTTAAGCATCTAGTGTAGATGCTCTAAGTTGATTTAGCAAGGTCGACTTTGTTGACCTAAATTTACAGTGTAGACGCACTAAGTCGAATTAACAAGGTCGATTTAAAGTCGACTTTGTTAATTTGACTTAGCAAAGTCAGTCTAATTGCACTAGTGTAGACATAGCCACAGAGGTTTCTTTAAAAACCTGTTCTATTTCTTTAGTTAAAGACTGTGTGAAATAGCAGGACTGGGATGTGAAATGGGGATTTACACAGGTAGATATAGTGGTGGCTCAAGGGAGAATAAGAAAGCGTGCTAGGACTGAAATTACAAAGAGAAGAATGGTGGCTGCATTTTAGGGAAAACTTCTTAACAGTGAAATCTATTAATAGTCACCCCAGGGGAAGTGGTGGAAGCCTCATTACTTCCAACATTTAGAAGTAGATTGGACAAAGCAGTGGAAAATAGAATGCAGGGAACAATCTTGCCTTAGGGAGAGAAGGGCTGCATACAAGTTTGCCATCAGATTTGACTGATGTTGGCAAAATTATTGCAGTATTTACCCCCACCGGCATGTAACTAGCAAGGAAAACCTGCACTTTATGGAAGCACTAACTCCTGAGTTTGGGCTGGGATCCAGGGTTGGATAATTTAACTGTCTGTCCGAGCTTCCCAGTAATCCGATTTTATTGAATGTCATCACCTATCTTATTGGTGCAAGAGAGCCCAAAGTAATAACCTTTGGAATTCAGACTGGGGATTAAGGAAGGAGGAAGAGATGAAGCGCACCAGCTTGCTACCTATGGGATGAGTAACAGAATGAAGAACATGGGTCTGCCACTGGCGTCAAGATAACCAGAGGCTATTTCAGGAAGGTAAAGAGATCCCAGCAAAAGGCAAACATATCTACAGGCTGCCAGCTGGCTGGCAGATAACTCCAAGGAAAAGAGAACATTTATGGAAGGGAACCTTCAGAAACAGAGCTGCAAAAAAACCCTAGGAAGCTTAGTAAGCCAGGAGGAGCAGAGGCCTTAAGGTAGAAATTAGGGAGGCTTTGTGCAGTAGTTGGAACATTGGACTATGAACCAGGAGATCTAGCCTGTATTGTGTTGCTCACCTCTCATGCAGGGTCAGAAACTTTTGCCATACCCTGAAATACACAATTCCTCGTAAACAGGAACTCTTTCGTAAAGCAATGCTGATAGCAACGTGAGGCCCTTGCTGATATCCATAGGGAAGCCTATGTTAATAACAACAGGAAGGATGGTGCCGTTAAGACACTGATCTGAAACACAAGAAACTTGGGTTCATTTTCCAGCTGTGTCGCAGACTCCAGGTCACTGGGTTTCGCTGAGTCTCTGTTCCCCATATTTACAAGGGTTACTATGGTACTTGTATGATTCCAGCTTTTGTCTGTTCAGATTGTCAGCGCTTCTAGCCAGGGACTGTCTCATAGACCTCTACAGAACTTAGGGAAATGTGGGCCTGGTCTCAAATAAGGCTAATGCCACATGGTAATATATCATGCACACATCCCACAGAGTGGAAGAAACTTTTGCCATATGCAATACATTGTGCAGATGTATATATTAGGAGCAGCTTCCTGAAGGAATACCAGCAGCAGTGTAGCTTAAGAACCAAACTGATGTCAGGGGCAATCCTTGGCATATATCAAAGACGCAGGATGAAAATACATTATATTTACCTAGCACCTTCCCTACTGAATAATCTCAAAGGCTATGTCTATACTTGCCAGTTAGGTCGACCTAAGGAGGCTTAAGTTGACCTAACTTGGTTCCTGTCCACATCAGGCTTTCATTAGGTTAACTTAAGAAAATCCTTAAGTCGACCTAATGAAAGCTTAGGTCGACTTAATAAGAACCACCGGTTAGGTCAACCTAACCCTTCTTTAGGTCAACCTAAGCACAGTGTGGACGCTTAAGTCCACTTTATTAGGTTGACCTAAGGGCTGTTAGGTCGATCTAACAAAGTGGATTAGGTCCACATCCATGGACACCACTTCGTTAAGTTGACTTAATAAGGTCGACTTTAAGGAGACTTAAAGTCAACCTTATTAAGTCGACTTAACAAAGTCACCTAACTTTTTCTAGTGTAGATATAGCCAAAGTGATTTACAAACTACAGCATAAAAGGGTCAAAATTGCCATTTCTTAGGGGCAAGAACTGTGTCTCCATCTGTGATTGGGAAACTGCTAGTACTTTATCCATAACAGTGAAATATTATATTATGTTATTATGATGTAGATACAACTGGACCAAGACCTGGGTCACATCAGAATTATTCCCAAGAGAAATGAGTCTGGTGGTCTTAGACCAGATTCTATCTTGAAGTTTTTCTGCTGCATAACAGGAATAACTGGATTATTGCTTGGGCTGAATTCAGTTGATTGGAACAGCAGGTCAAGACTGAGGGACATTAGCAAAGCTGTGGGTTGTCTGGAGGGACAGAACTGGATCGGTGGGAGTGGCATTCATACAGCTGAGTGGGGACTGTAGTCAGGGGAAGGCATTATCAGTGTTGCTGTGTGTCCAAGATGGATTGTCTGTTTGGCTGCATGTGTATGTCATTTTACATGTGTGTCCTCAGGATTACCTCTGGCTTAGATCTCAAGTGGGGACTCGGTTAGCCCAGAGGTCTAAAGCCTAGGTGGACCCTGTGTGCTAGAGGTAGTCTGAGGTAACACTCACAATCAAAGAATCCAACACAACAAAGGATCTTTGTAGAAATGAAGGTGCCAGGCTAGGTTTTATTGTAACGTAGCTCAATGGGAAGTGACCTATATCAACAGGTACACTGACAACATTTGTGCTCTCAATGCAACCGAACAGCTAAACTGATGGCAGGACTCTCCGTCACCCCCTCGGCTGCACAAAATCTGGTTTCTTGGACTCCTACTTTTATACATTGCTCAGATCATTCACTCAGCCCCTTTGATACCAGAAACTAACTATCTTTGGTGTCCAAAATTACCTTGATAGGTCCACGCACCCCTTTCTTAATGCTATCTATTGCTTTATTTGGTCCACACACAACTAAACATCTTACTCCATCAATCATAGAATCATAGGGTTGGAAGGGACCTCACGAGGTCATCTAGTCCAACCCCCTGCTAAAAAGCAGGTCCACTCCCCCTAAATCACCCCAGCCAGGGTTTTGTCTACCTGAGCCTTAAGGTGTCATGGTTTGGCTGAAACATCCCTTCTTATCTCTTACCTGTTTGGCGCTCGGCTGATCTGACACCTCCCACCTTTAAGGTACTTTTCCATTCTTATGAGTTTCAGCTTACTTCTTGCCAGCTCCAGTAAGGTCAAATTTTTACAAGCTGACTCCTGCCAACTTGACCATTTATCCAGCTCAGGCCAACTGTTTGGCCTGTTTCACTAGGCCTCCTCCCTGGCCATTTCTAATGATCTTTTAGACTCCTAATTTTTGCTACAGGGATATTCTGTACAGCATCTGCCATGCCTACCCTGGAACTGCCCGGTGTTCCTGGCACATCCCTTTCATAAGTGCTAATTAACATTTGCATAATGTGAAAAGCGGGAGAGAAGAGAGAAAAATGTTAGAGAAATTAACAAGTGGTTCATTAAGAAGGGCAGGCAGGCGGCTAGACACAGTGTCAGCTGCTAAAAGTAGCCATTTGAGGAGGCCTGAATTTCTCCGTCTCTTTCACCCCTGCAGCTCAATAGATGTCTCTTTTACAAAGCCATCACCAGTGGGAACTCACAGTGCTGCTTTGACAAATTATATATAACTCCCATCACAAAGGCTCCACTTCAAGAGCACCACCAAGCTGGAGGATCTGTGGGCTTTTCTCTCCCCTCCCGCCTTGCTGATGTTTTGCAGATCTTTTGGGCCTGATCCCAAAGCCATTGAATTCAGTCGAAAGATTCCCATTGAGTTCAATGTGCTTCAGTTTGGGCCCTTTGGATTGAAATGAAAATAGCCCATCTATCTCTGAGCAAACATCAACCCATCCAGCTGGAGAAATCCAACTTTTAGAACTCCTTAGTTACATTTGTTTCAATATTTCCCTCCTCCCCTTCCCTCTTTTCCTAGGATTTGCCCAGAAACAGGCTGGAAGTTACCACAGCAACACCTTAAATCCTGACGGAACAGATCATTGTTCAACTCCTGCAGCCGCCCAGAGGAATTTGCTATTTGTTTTAGAAATAAAAGGTGCAAACCTCCCACATTCTTCTCCAATTTCACTCCCCATTAACCGCACTGCACTGTCATACCAAAGTGCATTGATTTACTAGCGATGAGCTGGGTCTTTTTTGGACTATGGGGGAGAGAAACTTTGGGTTTTCTTTGTATTGTCCCTGAATGAAAATCCATTGATAACTTGGCTGAAACTGATGCTTGATTAGGACTTTGTCAGAGCATGAGAGGCAGTGTTGGCCAGGGGGTAGACCTCTGGCTTGCTAATCAGGAAACATGGCTTCTATTCCTGGATCAGCCAT
>ML685799.1:3442374-3484248 GCA_007922175.1 Pelusios castaneus | reverse complement strand
ATTACATGGGGGACTTTAGGTGGGGGATCCGATTACATGGGGGACCTTTAGGTGGGGGATCCGATTACATGGGGGACCTTTAGGTGGGGGATCCGATTACATGGGGGACCTTTAGGTGGGGGATCCGATTACATGGGTGACCTTTAGGAGGTACTTTAATACCAGTAATAAATAATAGTAAATACAGCATGGGGAAAAATGAGGATCTTGCATCTGGACCTACAGTAACATCCTTCTGTCTGCTGTTGACATCACCAGCTTTGTGCTCCTTGAATACATTCAAACAGCTGCAGCCAGTCATATTCCTTGCCTATTGCTTTGATGGTGCCACACACTCCTTTCTCCATTGTATCAGACACACACTTCTTCTTCAGGTGTCTCAATATAAGGACTCTCCACTGTGGTTGGAGGGCGTTATCAGTGTTGTTGTGTCTCGTCCGATGTCGGTTATTTGGTTGAGTGTGTCCCTGTGTATGTGTTCCCTCAAGATTACCTGGCTTAGACATTGAGTGGGAACTCTGTTAGCCAAGTGGTCTGTAGCCTAGGCATGCCCTTACTGCTTATGATGCTTTCTGCTAGTCCCAATCTTCCCAGTTCGGCAGAGGCAGTCTGAGGTAACACTCACGATCCAGCAAACCGACACAACCACGGATCTTTGTAGAAATGAAGGTGCCAGGCTAGGCTTTATTGCAACGTAGCATAATGGGAAGTGACATATATCAATAGGTACGCCGAGAGCATTCGTGCTTTCAATGCAATGGAACAGCTCAATTGACGGCAGGACTTTCCATCACCCCCGCGGCTGCACAAAAACTGGTCTCTTGGATGCTTACTTTTATACACTACTCAGCTAATTTGCTCGGCCCCTTTGGCACCAGAAACTATTTTCTTTGGTGTCCAAAATTACCTTGGTTGGTCCATATGTCCCATTTTTGAAGCCACCCATTATCTTGATTGGTCCACGCATCACTAAACATCTCCATCCATCAAGACATCATCCTGCAGTTTATCCAATATTACTCATAGCCTCACATTGGATGGTTCAAGTAAAACATCGCTTCTTATCTCTTGGGTGCTAGGCTGATCAGACACCTCCCACCTTTAATGTACTTTTCCTCTCTTATGAGTTTCTGTTTACTTTTCGCCAGTTTCGGTGAGGTCAGACTTTTATAACCTGACTATTGCTAGCTTGACCATTTTTCCAGCTCAGGCTTACTGTTTTGGCCTGTGTCACTAGGTTTTAGGCCTCCTTCCTGGCCATTTCTACTAATCCTTTTATTCGAAACTAACTCTCTGCTACATTCCTACTACACCCACGATGAACAACAGTCCCTGATTTCTGGTTCTTAACTTTAACGTCCTTCACAATTTGGCTTCAGGCTCTCTTCTCTCTATATATTGTCATGTAATGCCTACTCTCAGCCAATGGCGGCAGTCACCTTCATCCACTTATTCGCTTTACTCTCAAGCATCTTCCACAACCGTCCATAGTGCCTGGAATAGCCTCCCAGCTCTAGTGTATAAAAGACAATGTCCTGTCAAACAGACTAAGGCTGAAATTTTGAAAGGGGCAAAAGAGGGAGTGAGGATTCCATTTTCCATTGAATTAATGGGCTTTGGGTTAACAGATTCTGGATTAGTCTTTGTATCTTTGAGAAAACAAATTCAAATGTTGCAATAGGAACAGTAAGCAGGCATTTAAAAAAACAGGATGAGGAGTCAGGAAAGCGAGGTCATATTTCTGGCCGTAAGATATATTGTGGTTGTAAGTACTGACTTGCTTTGAGATCTTATGCAAGTGGTTGTCCCCTCCTGCTCTGTGCCTCACTTTCCCCATCTGTAAAATGCAGATCACAGTACCCTCCTGCACAGTGGGGTTAATGAGAAATAATTCACGGATGCCTCTGGAGTGTTCTGAGCTCTGCAGAAATGCAAAATAACATTATTCTATTAATTGGAAGCTCCAGTATACAAACGCCTCCATTCCCTCCTTTTTTTGTTAGTGTTTCTGAATTTTATGTTGAAATGTCCTGTATTTAAAGACACACAAAAAAGCCACATTGGGAAGGAATTGCTAATTGAAGTATGTTTGTAATGAAAAGAGCTTTTCACCCCTTTCCTCCCATTTTAGTTAAGATTAATTTGGGGAACAATCATTCAATTAGCGGAAGTGCGTCATGCTCTTCTGCATTAATGGGAACTCTACGAAGCCAATGGTGGCAGAATGGACCCCTTAATCCCTTTAGCCCAATGGTGATAAATGCAAATGACAGCGCATTTTGTTTTTATGTGGCATTTTTAATGCATAATAACACAAAATGTTTCACTAAAACAAGCGAGCTAACCACTTATATGCATCATAAAAGAAAATGAAATCTTCAGGCCGGGTTGGGTTATTTTAAGGCATTGAGAGACAATTAATTATTTTGAAATGAGCACAGCATTGTTAAAAGGTACCTGATTAATAGCCCTGGAGACTCAAGTCCGTTTGCCCACAGAACATGTAGAGAGCAGGTGATGACAGTGCTATTGCTTATCACAGGACGTCACCAAGGTATTCAACTCACCCCTGGAGCTTATTCAGTTCATGACCCATTCAGTTGTTGGTCCATCTGCTAAGACTGCTGGCACGGGGGCAAGATACAAAGGGAGATTTTGCCATGTGTATTGAGACCCACCAAACTCATTCCACATGGACGGTAACAACCTAAAGCTGCTACTGACCCATGATGGATTCAAAGGGTTGCCCCAGAGTGAAAAGGGTCAATTCGTAGCCCATCTTCTCAGCTCTCTCTCTTCCCTGGGAGGTGATTTTAAAATATGTTGTTGTATGGAGAACCCATACCACCAAGTTAGAAGAGCAGCAATCATCTCCCCAGATTTGGGAGGCATGGAAAAAAACCCATAATCCACTTATGGCCTGATTCTCCTCTGACGTTGGTGTAAATCAGGAATAACTTCATTGAGCCAGGGACCAGATCCTCAGCTGGTATAAATCACTAGCTGCACTGAAGTCTACTTCTGTCTGAAGAAAATCTGGCCCATCAGTTGTACTGGTAGGAAAACAGATTCAGGACCACTCTTTTATGGATGGAACCTAAATCTCATGTGTTGAGCCCTGCTGGGAATTAAATAACCCCTGGCATTTTTCCTAAGGCATAGGATGACAGCCGTGGTGCCTATGCCATGATCAGCAGAACTTGAGGCCCATGTTCCCTGGAGGGGCTGCTATTGACAGGACACCAGACAAAGAGGGAACACAGGGGGAGAGAGAACAGCGCAGCACTCAGGGTTTGATAAAGTCCCACTTGTTCAACTTGGCTGCATTATTCAGAATCTCTCTTTGCTAATGAAATGCAGTAGTGGCTGCAGAGCTGTGAATTCCCTGATACGTGAGAGACCTGGCATTTGATCAGAAGCCCTGGATTTCTCAAGTGCAAATGTGGCCCAGCTATGGAGCCGGTGGAAGGAGGAATTTGAGCGGTGCACAGACCTGGCCGTGCAGGAGGATGACAACACCAGGAAATGAAAACTAATATTAACCAACATGCTTTCTACAAAGAAAAATTCCAGTGGCCCTGCATAATCCGATATGAAACCCTGTTAAAAGCACAGGAAGATAACATTCTGATGTGCAGAAAGAACAGCAAATGTGGACGGCGACCAGCGTGGCTTAGCAGGGAACTCTGCGGGGAGCTGAAACATAAAAGGGAAGCTTACAAGAAGTGGAAGCTTGGACAGATGACAAGGGAGGCGTATAAAGATATTGCTCGGGACTGCAGGGATAAAATCAGAAAGGCCAAAGGACAATTGGAGTTGCAGCTAGCAAGAGATGTGAAGGATAACAGAAAGGGGTTCTATAAGTATATCAGCAACAAGAAAAGGATCAGAGGTGGTATAGGTCCCTTACTGAATGGGGCAGCCATCCTCGTGGAGGATGATGCGGAAAAGGCTGAAGTACTCAATGCTTTTTTTACTTCAGTCTTCACAGGACGGGCCAGCTCCCAGGCTACTACACGGGGTAACGTGGAATGGAGAGGAGAGTGGCTGTTGGTGATGGAAAGTCAGATTAGGGAACACTTAAAGAAATTAGATGTGCACAAGTCCATGGGGCCCGATGAACTGCATCTGAGGGTGCTGAGGGAGTTGGCTGAAGTGATTGCAGAGCCACTGGCCATTATCTTTGAGAACTCGTGGTGAACGGGGGAGGTCCCGGAGGATTGGAAAAAGGCAAATATAGTACCTCTCTTCAAGAAAGGAAAAAAGGAGGATCCGGGGAACTACAGACTGGTCAACCTCACCTCAACCCTGGGAAAATCATGGAGCAGGTTCTCAAAGAATCCATCCTGAAACACTTGGAGGAAAATAGAGTGATCAGGAACAGTCAGCATGGATTCACCAAGGGCAAATCGTGCCTGACCAACCTGATTTCCTTCTATGATGAGATGACTGGATTTGTGGATGCGGGAAGAGCCGTTGACGTGGTATACCTTGACTTTAGCAAGACTTTTGATACAGTTTCCCACAGCATTCTCGTTGGCAAGTTAAGGAAGTATGGGTTGGACGAGTGGACCGTAAGGTGGATCAAAAACTGGCAAGATCAACGGGCTCAGCGGGTAGGAATCAATGGCTCAATGTCTGGTTAGCAACCGGTAACAAGTGGAGTGCCCCAGGGGTAGGTCCTGGGGCCGGTTCTATTCAATATCTTCATTAATGATCTTGATGATGGAATAGACTGCGTGCTTAGTAAGTTTGCGGATGACACCAAGTTGGGGGGAATGGTAGATACTCTGGAGGGCAGGGACAGGATCCAGGGAGACTTGGACAAATTGGAACACTGGGCCGAAAGAAACCTCATGAGGTTCAACAAAGACAAGTGCAAAGTCCTGCACTTAGGATGAAAAAATCCCATGCACTGCTACAGGCTGGGGACCGATCGGCTAAGTAGCAGCGCTGTAGAAAAGGACCTGGGGGTTATGGTGGACAGGAAGATGAATATGAGCCAACAGTGTGCCCTTGTTGCCAAAAAGGCCAATGGCATATTAGGCTGCATCAGTAGGAGTATTGCCAGCAGATCGAGGGATGTGATAATTCCCCTCTATTCGACACTGGTCAGGCCACATCTGGAATACTGTGTCCAGTTTTGGGCTCCCCACTACAGAAAGGATGTGGATAAATTAGAAAGAGTCCAGCGGAGGGCAACAAAAATGATTAGGGGGCTGGAGAACATGACTTACAAGTAGAGACTGAAGGAACTAGGCTTATTTAGTATACAGAAGAGAAGACTGAGGGGAGATTTGATAGCAACCTTCAACTACTTGAAGGGTTGCTCCAAAGAGGAGGGAGCTAGGCTGTTCTCGAGGGTAACAGAGGACAGAACAAGGAGCAATGGTTTCAAATTACAGCTGGGGAGGTCGAGGTTGGATATTAGGAAAAACTTTCTCACTAGGAGGGTGGTGAAGCATTGGAATGGGTTACCTAGGGAGGTGGTAGAATCTCCATCTTTGGAGATTTTTAAGGCTCGGTTAGACAAAACCCTGGCTGGGATAATTTAGGGGGAGTGGTCCTGCTTTTTAGCACGGGGTTGGACTAGATGACCTCATGAGGTCCCTTCCATCCCTATTATTCTATGATTCTATGAAAGAGACTCAAATGTCTGAAGATCCGTCGATTCTGTAGAGGCCAGTACAGCTTGGGTGAACACCATGACGGTGGTAAAGAAGTAATGAAGCAAATTACGTATCTTCATAGAAGCAAATATAACCCATATTCCTAAAACAGGCTATCTCTTTAAGACACCTATTCAGGGTGGGTTACTGTTGCTGGGCAGATTAGCTGCCCACAACTAGAAAGTTCTGGAAGCAGGGAGTGGTAGCATTTGGGCATGCTCCACAGGGTTTTCCTGCCGGTGTGATCAGCCCGCATGAGAGCAGCAGAATGTGCAGACAGCAGGCAGGAACTGCAGTGGGAAGAGCCCATGTGCTCAGTGTTCATGAGACAAGCTGAGCCAAGAGTGAACAGCAAAATGTTTTCTCCTCCAATGGAGTCTTCTGCAGCAGAGTTTGTGCACATGTATATGGGCCTGAGGGCTGGTTAACCAGTGAGCTGACAGGATGGCGCTGATTCCAGAGGAGACAGAAAAGCCTGCATGGAATTCTATTAAAGATTCCTGCAACGAAAGAAGAAGAGGATAGATCCTTCTTTCCACTCAAGCCTTTAGACTTGATCAAAGACTGTAGCTGAGAGTTGTATGACCTCCACCTGGACTTCGGGATTCTTGGGTATCTTTCTCACAGTGTTTCTTTGGGGACTGTTCTATTTTAACTTATTTTGTTTTCTTAGGATAAGGTTTATTAAGTTAGTAGTTAATAAAGTTCATTTTTATGTTTGTTCTTAGTAGAATTTTAATGTGGGATGGTAACTCTGAGCAGTTTTTGCTGTGGGTCCCATACAGACCGGATCCTGGGTCTCCAGGGCTATGTCTACACTTACTAAAATTAGTTCAAGTTAGTTAGTTCGAACTAACTAATTCGAACTAATTTTAGTTAATTCAAATTAGCTTAATTCGAACTAGGAAAACTTAGTTCGAATTAGCGATCCCCATTCATTTCAATGGGCCAGTTAGTTCAAACTAAGAAATTAGTTCGAATTAACATGGCCACATTGGTTAATTCGAACTAGTGAGTTCGAATTAACCCTTACTTCTAATGCCCTATTCGAAGTTATTAGTTCGAATTAAGGAAGTCCTTAATTTGAACTAATTAAAGCCTAGTGTAGCCATGGCTTTAGTTAGTTCGAATTAAACTTCCTTAATTCAAACTAACTTACCAGTGTGGACATAGCCCAGGTGCTTCATAGGGGATGGGGGTTGATTTCTGTAAGGCACTAGAGAAGTGCAATTAAATGAATTTTAGCCCACCTGAAGGTTACGCAAAGTCACTGAACCAGGCATTGAAAAGATGCCACTATCCACTGCTCCCAATTGATGACATCTTGCCAGAACTTTGCAGAGCCAGAATCTTTCCAGCCTGGAATGTGAGGCATGGGTTTTGGCACATAAGCCTGGATAAAGAGCCCAGCATGCTGCCAGCCTTTGCAACTCAGTCGGATTGCTACAGATGACTGTACACGCTGATGGGGATAAGTCCAGCACCAGAGGTGCTCCAGAGAAGATTTACTCAAATGCTGGAAGGGCAGCCTGAGAGGAAAATAACTACAGATGATGTAGCCTCACTATAGGCTATGGGAGCAATAATACAGAAGCTGAATAAGACCATGGCAGAAAATGAGCTTTTCTACAGTGAAGCAGGGACAAAACATAACCCAGAAAGAAAATGGGACTCAAGCAGAGTGAAGTGACATAAACTGGACATCCATTTCCAGAAGAGAGGCTGAAAACAGATCCCAGTGGGACCAAGATAGAGACATGCCATCTCCAGGGATGTGAAGGAAATACAACGCTTTGTGGAATGACAAATTTTCTACCCAAGTTCTGTCCATACCTGACTGCAGTAATGGAACCCATTCATCAGCCCACAAGGCAGGCTGTTGAGGAGGACTCGGCAGGTCCCCAAAAGCAATCAATTGACATGGTAACTGATGCTCCTATCTTGATGCACTATCAGCCAGGAAAGCCATTGACACTCCAGTGTGATGCATCTGAGAAAGGACAGGGTGTAGGTGTTTTGCAAGAGCGGTTGGTTGCTTATGCCAGCAGAGTCTTGTGGGCATCTGAATGGTGGTATGCCCAAGTAGAAAAAAGAGCGTTTGGCCCTGGTATTTGGAGTGGAACAATCCCATCACCTGTGGCCACTCAGGAATAGTGCACTCAGGCTACAGACCCAGAAAGACAAGTATATCAAAGCCCCTTCTTAGTGCTCCAAAGAGATTTCCTCCAGGTCCTGTCTAGGATGTCTACTGGTGCCAGCTGACACCCTCAGCAGAGCATATATACCCAACAGCAGTGAGTCGGGGGAAAGGGACCAGGATGTTGAACCTATTAACATTCTGCCCTATTTCCCAGTTTCAGCAGTGATGCTCTGGAAATCAAAGGCTATGGAAGAGGACATCCAGCTACAGGCAGTCGAGAGAGCGATAGCAGAGTGGCCAGAAGACAAAAGCCAAGTCCCAGTAGGAGCTGAGTGTGGAGGACAAAATCATATTTTGAGGACAAAGCGCTGTTATCTCCATCTCATTATCTAGGGCTTTCATTGTGACATAGACCTAACGAGGTATTCCCAGGCAGGTACCCCTATGTCTGACCATCTTCATAATAATTCACCGAAGGGGACTGTGCGTGGTTTCTCTCTGCTGGAATCTAAGAACTGGCTTCTTGTTTGCATGAGAACTAATTTCAGAGCCGTGTAATGTAGGCTCTTGGGGTTTGAAAACTGTTGACGTGAAACGTGTTCCGTGGGGTGAGGTGGGACTCAGGGCCAACTCACTCATCACTGAGAGCATTGGAGTCAGCCCTGTGTTTCCTGTCTGGCCCATGTGCCCCCTTGAGCATTTACAAAGAAAAAGGAGACCCATGAAAAGTCTCCGACTAGGAGACCTCTGGGGTGAGAGACAATAGTCTGTAACTGTGTAAGAGAAGGGGAAAGGGCACTAGATTGTATCCATCACAGAGGAGAGACTCTGACAATGGGGGTGTCTGATGAAAGGTGGAGCCAGGGCTGGATTAAGCATGTTGAGGCCCTAAACTATGTAAAGATTCAGAGGCCCCATACAATAAACAATAAAGAGAAAAAAGTGTATTACATTATAACAGAAAGGGTAATGAAAAAATAAATGATAAACTATTATATTTACATATATACATAGGCAAAGATGCAACGAAAAACAACTAAATAAAACATACGTCTTGCAAAAATCCTGATCTGCACTATCGATTTCATTTATGATAAATCTTCATGGCTATCTCCCACATAGTTAGAGGCCCTTCATAATGGGTGCGTCTACATTTGTAAATTAAGTCGACTTAAGCTTGCTTAAATCGACTGAATTTACTCTGCGTCTACACTACAGTTTCCTTAAGTCGAGTTAAGCAAGTTGCTTAAGTTGACTTAAGGAAAATAAAGTCAACTTAATGAAAATTAAGTTTACTTTATTAAACCTCATTTTAATTTGACTTAAGGCTTGAGTCGACTTTTTAAAATCGATTTAAGCCAGTGTAGACCTGGACTAGCTCTAAGTCGATTTAGGGCTACTCCAGGACTCCCTCACTGCCCTCCCTGCTGGGGGGGACGGACAGGGAGAGCCTGGAATGCCCCCCAAAGGGCAGGGCAGAGCCCTGCCCACCCTTCCCCTATGCCCTGTCAGAGTCCCTGTCCCTCTTTGCGCCATTGTACCCAGGTACAATGGGGCAAAGGCTGAGCCTCCTGGCACTGGGCAAGGGGTGCCCCCCTGCCACCATGGACCTGCCCAAGGTCCCCCTAGCCCCTAGAAGTCGACCTAGGCGTCCAGTGTGGACACTCTAGGTTGACTTTGTTAGTTCCCCCCTAAGTCGACTTTAAATTTAATTGTGGACATGCTAAGTCGACTTAGTTAAGTCGACTTAGCTAAAGTTGGCTTAAAATTACAAGTGTAGACATAGCCAATGTGAGGCCCTAAGCCATGGCTTACTTGACTTGTGCTGAAATCCAGCACTGGATGGAGCCCAGCTTTCTGAACTGGGCAAGTGCTCTAAAGACCGACCATTGGGTGGGAAATGCCTTATCAGTCAGCGAAGTAACGTATTAGTAAGTATGAGCCATAGCTTGCATGTTATGTTCTTACTTGTAACCGTATGTTTGCAAACTCCTATATGTAGTGTTGTATGAATCTCTCTCTCAAGCTCTGTCAAATAAACATAGCTCTTGCAAAACCAAACTCAAACTGAAGTGCCTGACGCCACGGTATGTGGTGAGCTGGAGTGCCATCGGTGCACGTGGAGGATGTCCAGAAAAGAAGGGACTGGCCACTCGAGTGTAACAAAGCGGGTGTGTAAATTGCTAGCCTGCACTGGGAAGGGTGGCAGATGGGCTTGTGGAGCCCAGAGAGAAGAACTTGTATTGGAGAGAGTTTCCTGTGGTGGGGATAGGCAAGGTTCATTCATATGTACACGAACCCACAATAGGGTTGCTCTCATGGAAAAAATACATTCCTCTCCACTGGGCATTGACAGCTGCCTTGGGTGAACGCAGGAGTGTGTTGACTGGCTGGGAATGGATACACACATCTCCGGACCTGGATAGCAGGATGCGACACCTGCCTGCTGTAAGAAAACCACCCACAAAATGAGACTAAATCCTCAGGAGCTGCCCACCTGACGCAGGAGAAGGTGGGAGTGAACCCATTTACCTTAAAGGAAAAGCACGACTTGAAACAGTGGATCACTACTCACAATGGGAGGTCGATGCCCTGATGCAAGAAGCAAGTCAGTGGCTGGCAAACGGAAGGCCTGCTTTAGGAGACAGAGCATTGTGGACACTGTATTCATCGACATGGATCTCAGTTTGTCTTGGAAGAATTCGAAGAATTTGCACACATATGGGAATTTGACCATCATACCTCCTCCACACCATACCTCCAGAATACTGGTACGCTACAATCAGCTGCAAAAACAGCCAAAGGTCTGTTACAAGAGGATGTTTTTTGGCTTCAGATAACTTGTTTGCATTGCTGGTATATAGGAATGCCTCACCCCGGGGGTGTCAAAACTGGCCTGCAGGCATTGACGGGACAAAGGCCCAAAACCAGTGAGGAAAGACTTGATGAAGCCAGAAGGATGGGGACACTGCTGAGGGGAGATGGAAAATGGTCAGAGAAAGCAGGCACTCGGGTAAGGTGGGTAACCCAGGAGCAACCAGCCAAGCACAAAAGAGTGGCCTAAAGAAGATGTGAAGGGTACCCAGGTCACATGAGGTGACATGCAAGAGGAACACGTGATCCAAAGGAACAGGAGACAGTTACGAGCCAGCAGAGACAATGCCCATCATGACGCAGAGATCATCCCAGGAGGGACAAAGAACCATTTAGACGCCAAGCCCAGTGGGAGGGAGGAGACTCCAGAGAGAGACTTTGCTAGGTTTGGAGACAGGTGTCAGGGAGACAGAGATGAATCACTCTCTGTGTGGTCGCCTATTGAGGAGATCGAACTATCTCAAAAACTCAGTAATCAGTAAGTCAGGGAGAATGAAAAGACAGCAACTCAGCTGTGGACTGAGAACCTCTGGCTAAAGGGCCACAGTTCTGGGTGTCATGTATTCATTTTGAATGTATCTATTCAAATGTTTGTAAAATAGGAGGATGGTACTGAAGTCAGAGGGCCCGTGTTCTCTGAAGGGCTTGTTATTGATAGGACACCAGAGGAACATGGTGTTCTTCTTCACTGAGTTCATGTACGGTGTTGCACTGCTAGGCGGTGGCTGAGTTCCACCCCAGAAATGGCCGCATCTCAGTGGAGAGTGAAGTAGTTCCTTTCCCCGCTCGCTGGGGCAGCTGATGGACTCCAGCAGGGATGCAAATGAGGCCCTCTGGCCAGATGAAAGGGACCATGAACAGGCCACAGATTATTCATTTATTCTATTCATTAATTATTTATGACCCTTTCCTGCTTCCTGGGCTATTAAGTCCCCTCCCTCTGCTCTTTGTGTTCGCAGCTGCATCCTCCAGCTACTTCTCTACCCCTAAAGTGGGGTGTGTGTGGTGTTTGCAAGAGAACATAACATAAGAAAGGCCACCCTGGGTCAGACCAATGACAGTGGCCAGTGCCAGGTGGGAATGAACAGAATAGGCAACCACCAAGTGATCCATACCACCGTCCACTCTCTATTTCCGGCAAACAGGAGAGGCGGGTTTGGAATGATGGCCCAGTCCAAAGACCATCCTTCATTTCTAACACTCCAAGCATTGTGGGGGACTTCAGATCCTTGCTGACTTTCGTCCCCAGGACCCCACTCTCCTGTCTGAACGGAAGGGATGCTGTGCACCCATTAGACCACTGCATCATGTTGCAGGTCTGCAGTGCTGAACTGTGCATGCGACCAATGCGATTCGTCACAGCTCAGTGCTTCCAAGGAGCAGGGGAGGATGAATGGTCCTGGGGATACAAGGCAACATGCAGCTTTTGTCCCCTAGAGAGTCACCTGCACAGGCAGATTTCTTGAGAGACAAGGGCCCTCATAGGCCAAGCACATCATTCAGACTTGCCTTGCTAAGGCGTCACCTTCCTCTAAAGTCCTAATTAGAATGCCCATCCCATGACTTGTTTTATCTCCTTCCCAGTGGTGATCTGATTCCGCTCTCTGCTACCCCGGCTGAAATCGGGAGCCACTTCAGGGAAGTCACGGAGTCCCACCAAAATCAGGTCCTTTGCATCTGAAGTTCAACTAGACTGTTGAACGGCCATCCCTCTGATGGAAGCCTCTGAAGAAAGCATCAGAGAAGGGGAAAGAGAATGAGTGTGATGAGAGGTGGACGGATGGGTGCGGGGCGCAGCTCCTTTAGATCAGGGGATTAATGCGGCAAGTAATGAGAGAGGCGCAGGGGGGGTGAGGGGTGTAGAGGGCTCTGAGGAGTTGCTGAAAGGAGCCCAGGGACACATGGGGGTTGACGGGGAGGAGCTATGGGTACCAGGAGGGGGGAACAACGCACCATTTGCTACCCTCTGGTGGGGACTGGGGCCACCCTACTTGGCCACCCTGCTCACCAGATCTGATCGGGCTATGGGGCTGGGGCAGGAGAGGCCGGTACTGGTCCATGGGTAAGTAGGTGGTGATGGAGATCGGCCAGAGCTGAGGGAGCTGCCAAGCTGACTGTTAGAAAGTCCCCAGGGTGCAGGAGGAGGAAAGTGGCATGTCCCTCACAGGTATAGACCTTCCCATCCCTGGGGCAGCTGGGGGGCGGATCTGTCTGGTGGGAGCCGGGGATCTCTTCTGCTCTGTGTGGGGGATGCGTGAGGCCTTGGGGGACTCAAATGCAAGCATTGGCCCTCAGGTGCCAGAGATCCATGGTATGCCACGGCCGATGGGTTTGGATCCAGCCCTATATACGTTCTGTTACGGCATTTGCTTGAGCAGGCTTAGTGGGTGCCCTATGTGGAGACCAGTTAGGGCTTCCACTGTCACAGGCGTGTCGGGCAGAGACTACTCACAGATTCAACCTATGCAACACCCTGTCCAGGGATATTTCTGTGGCTGCACATAGGACCATGAGCCTTCCTCTCCTCCACATACCCCTGCTCTGCAAGGCTGGCTGATCTTGAAAGGGGATGGACACTATATCCTCCCATGGATGGTGCTTCCCCCTAAGCTCCCTCAGGGTAGTCTGGCTCTGAGCTGTGCAATTACTCCACAGGATGATTTTGTATAGAACAATGCAATGTGAAATAGCGTCATCCTGTTCAACGACCTGCATACAAACTGTACTGCAAAACCCCTTTACGCCTCTGTCTACACTGGCAAGTTAATTCGAATTAAAGAGGCTTAATTCGAACTAACTAAAGCCATGGCTACCCTAGGCTTTAGTTAGTTTGAATTAAGGGCTTCCTTAATTCGAACTAATAACTTTGAATAGGGTATTCGAACTAAAGGGTTAATTCGAACTAACCAATGTGGCCATGTTAATTCGAACTAATTTCTTAGTTCAAACTAACCGGCCATTGAAATGAATGGGGATCGCTAATTCGAATTAAGCAAGTGCCATGAATGGCACTTGCTTAGTTCGAAGTAAGTTTTCCTAGTTCAAATTAAGCTAATTTGAACTAACTAAAATTCGAACTAATTTTAGCAAGTGTAGACATAGCCTACAAATAATAGCTCATAACAGACACGTAACAGATAATAATAAGAACAAGCCAGAGAAATAAAAAGGTGGAGGCCAGGGGGAAAGCCAGGTTCTTGCATAAGTTTTGTGAAGAGATGGAAACTCAAGGAGGCAGATGCCTGACCTGCGAAATCACAGTTCATACTCAATAGGATGCATTTATTAAAGAAAACAGCTGCACCTAGAAAGAAACAAACATACCTTCACCCAGCTTGAGGTCCAACTCTGTCTCCCTTGTTTACCAAGGAGTGCATGCTCCCTGGACCTCTGGGCAACACAGAGAGACATCCAGAGGTTGAATAAAACTGAAAGTAAACATATTATTACCACTGAGAGAATCAGGGAAGCTGTTTCAAAAACCAGGAGTTACTAACAAGTGACTTAGCTTCTCTTTTCATCAGTAGATCTCAAATTGGTTTGCAAGGGAGAGAAAATAGCATGATTCCCATTTCACAGATGGGAATTATGAGGCACAGCCAGCTTCTGATGTACCTAAGATCCCACAGTGAGGGACTGCAGAGCCAAGAATGGAGTTCAAATCAGATTTACAGTTCAGTGCCCTGTAACTTGTGATGGTTTCGTCATTCAATTAATCCAATGAACATATCTGTGGTAACAGGGAAAAGGACAAATTGTGCCCTCTATTTATAACCAAGCAACTCCAAGGACTTCCCTAAAGCTGAATGCTGAGTTTACACCCAGAGATGGGTAATATAATGATCCTCTGAATAGATCATAAACAGGATTTAAACCAGTGACCTTAAGAACCACAGCAGAGATTACTACCCCTTGAGATGAAGGAGTAGCTCCCCTGGGCAGTAGCAGGAGTAAGCTGTTACCCTCTCCTGGACCTGCCCTTCAGTGGGAATACAGTACTCAGTTTGCCAGTCTGTTGCACATAATAAATTGAGTTCAGTAAGAAACTGATTCCAACCCAGGCTGCAATAGAATCTGAATCAAACTTTTTCTAGGTTCATGAAGTTCGGAGTATTTTATTTCTGTTGTTTTCCATTTGGGGGGAAGGATAGGCAAAGGGCTGCCACCTCCTTTTCTGCTTCTCGCTATGTCTACAAGTGGAAGCACTGAAATCTCACGAGGAAGGTTATTTCCATGGCGATCCCAGCCAGCTGGCATAAGAGGCCTTGCAGGAATGCTTTTTCTCTTGAGATTTGTTACAGACTCCAGGGGCCAGTTTTTGAGTCTTCTCCCATCCCAGCCTTATGCTGGCTTAACCGTCCTGAATTGGAGTCCCTCTTGAGTCACCGGAGTGTAAATGAGAGGAAAGGACCAACTGTTCATTAATAGAGGACCGAGGAGTGCTTTGATGATGAAACAGGACATACTAGCACTGATAATCATTAACATTGATTACTGGTATTTTGGTAGGTCCTACACTGAATTCGGGGATTCACTGGCGTAGCAGTTGCACAGACACATCATAGGAGACAGCCCCTGCAAGACAACACAGAAAAAAGTGCAGCTTCTAGATACTTAGGCAATTTAGGATGGTGATCAGAGAACTCACTGAGATTTCGTGGGCTTCCACAAACTATTCTTTGGAAAATGGAAACTTCCGTTCTATTCCTCTTATTTTACATAAGGTACCTTCACGACAGAGCAGTCACACTGCAGTTCTATGAATTTGAATATCGCAGCTACATTACAGTTCTGATGTGCCTGACATTCATTCTATGTAGACAAGTTCCAGTGTACACAAAATGTACTTGGGCCCTTCGAGTCTTGATTGGGCATCTATCAACCCTAACAGAGTTATGAGGAACAGATAAGACAGTCTTTGCTTAAGTGAAAACAGTAACCTTTATTTTAACAACAAGGAAGACAAAACCAGTTAAACACACACCTCAGGAAAACCTTAGGACTGAGCCTTAGGATTAAAAACCCAAGGTACAACACAACAGTACACAACAACACTCCCTGACCGCCCCTCACCCAAAGGGCCCAAACTTTACTGTTTGCCTTCACCCTTCAGGGGGTTGATTATCCGATCGTCTGCTGGAACACAGATGGGTAAGCGGTCAAGTCTCTAGCTCAAGCGAGAGCAACCGTCTGCTTCTTGGTCCTGGTCCGGCGTCCCTCCAGACTTGAATCGTCTGATCCTTCAGGTCTGTGGCCTCCCACAGTTACGTCTGCTTCTGGGTCCTGGTCCGCTGTCCTCCGAGCTTGCCCCGTCCGCTTGGGTCGAGGTCCGGCTTCCCCGCCGGGATCACCCCGTCTGCTTCTGGGTCCACATCCGTAGTCCCGCGACGCCCCGTCTACTTCTCTTCCTGGTCCGAAGAGTGATTTTAGCTCAGAGTGATTATCAGCAAAGTTCAGTGATTTCTTCAGCAGAGTCCAGTCCCGAGCACTCTTGACAACCTGGATCCTTCGAACCGAACGAACAGCAACCGAAGAAGAAGGCAGCACACAACAGAGAAGAGCCTAGGGCGCAGGGTGCTTTTAAAGAGTTCTCAGTCCAATCAGAGTCCTGGATTTTCCTGCTGCTAGGCAGACAATACAGCAGCTTCTTTGCACCCGGCCCTTGGCTTTTGCACACCACCCGCAACTATGTGGTATCTCTGGGCAAATTTACAATTGCAACAATGTTTGCCAGTACACCAAACTCTTATGGAGCTGCTGCCAGCCAAACATGCTGACACAGACTCCATCTTGATTTTAAGATTAACATTGAACATAACATGGATTCCTTTACATACACAAATCCCATGTGTAACACCAGAGGGGGTGGCCGTGTTAGCCTGGTTCAGCCAAACAAACAAGGAGACCTGTGGCACTTTTAAAGACTAACCAATTTAGTTACACTGGTGACCATGTCCTGAATATGTACGTATGACACAGGGCTCCCTTTCTGTTGTCTGTCAACGCCACGTACCTGTTTATGTCACTAGCAATTGCCCCTCGTTAAGCACACAGGGGAAGGGTGATCACAGGGCTGATTGAGCTGAGCAGGGCTGAGCAGAGAACAATGATGCAAACAGCCCCCAGACAATCACACAATCACAATCCCAACTCACACAGTAACTGACAAGTCACAGAAATCATCTGTGGGAAAAAAAGACACAAGCACACACAGTCAGCAATTCACTCACCCCAAGGTTCACTCTCTCCCTTGCTTCTTCAGCAAAGGGATCTCCTTCGCCTCCTTCTCAGGGCTTCTCCTTCCCTCTCAAACTCCCCTGTTTGCAGTCCCTGTTCGCAAGCTCCTAATGCACCTGCACAGTCACCGTTTGAATGCTCGTAATGCACTTGCACAGATGTTTTAGTGCAAAAGATATATATATATATTTTTACAAAGTAACATGTACAATAATACATATGTGTCATAGAGAGACAGGTTCTAGGACTCAGCAGAGCTTTTTTGCTGACTCGCCCTTCTACCAGGGGTAAGAATGTTGCACAGAGATACAGTTATTTTTGCTCACCCAGGAGCGTAAGAGGGGATTGACCCTCTGAGCCAAAGAGAGCTATGAACAGCTTCAGAGAGAGCCCTGCAGGGAACACCCGATCTCAGGAGAATACTCAAGCTGAGTGAGGTTCATGTTTTGTTTCTTGTTGAAATTAACAATGAAGGGAAATTCCAGGGAAAGGGGAATAAACTGCACCAGAAGCAGGGTGAGAAAGCCACCTGCTTTCAAGTCCTTGGCTCAAATTTTTGTAACTAGAAGGAAATTCTTCTTATATTGCTACATCCTGTGAAGGAGTATTCTGGACCCCTTACAAGAACATCTGAAAAAAACGTCTAACAAACTGCACGGGTATCAATTTCATAAGTTGTCTAGAAATATTGATTCTCATACTTCTGAATGAGAAATCATCTCAAAGGAAATCTGGATGAGTTCCCAGCTGACCTGCAAACAGCAAAAAGCTCTAATCCCATAACAAATAATGATCATGATGAATAAGTCACCCAGCTCTGATGAAGAATTTTGACTTACAGGAAACTGGAGATGGGGGGGATATTGGTGGCTAGGAGTGGAGGGAGCATTTTACACTTGGGGTGACTAGCAATGAGTCCACATTGTGGTTTTCTGATCCAGAGCCAAAATTCTCCCTGTGTTGGCAGCACTGGAATCAATGTTGAGTCCCATCTTCAGTGATGATCTGTCTGCAAGGACCTCTTCTCTGTGTCAGACTCTGGTACCTAGGATCAGTTCTACGTATTTTACAGTGGTGTTCTCATGCGATGTGCTTTATCAGGGATAACATTTGTAAAGGTGCCTAAATGACTTAGGACTCTTGGAGGAGATTTTCAAAAGTAGAATGAACAGTAAAGCACCCAGCTTCCATTGAAAATCTTCTCTCCTGGATCAGTAAGGCTATGGCTACGCTTGTTCAAATAAGTCGACTTTGCTAAGTCGACTTAACAAAGTCGATTTTAAGTTGACTTTAAGTCATCTTAGTATGTCTACACTGTAAATTTAGGTTGACTTAAGGCGACCTAGCCAAATCAACTTAGAACGTCCACACTGGATGCCTAAATCGACTTGTAGGGGCTAGGTGGACCTGGGAGTGGTGCATGGTGGGAAGGGGGGCACCCAAGAGGTGCCCACCTTCCCCAGGAACCTCTTCAAAAATGCCAGGGAGCTCAGCATCTTTCCCATTGTACCAGGGTACATGGGGGCTGAGCAGGACAGGGACAGGGGCAGGGTACAGGAGGGGGTGGGCAGGGCTGTATCCTGCCCTGTGGGTGGGCACGCCAGGCTCTGGCTGTGCCAGACACCCTGGGAGGGAGGTCAGTGGGAGAGCTCTGGGGACCCTTTATTTAGGGCTACTCTGCATCTACACTGGTTTAAGTCGACTTAATAAAGTCGACTTACCAGTAAGTCGACTTAAAATTTCCTTAAGTCTACTTAAGCAGCAGTTTAAGTCGACTTATGGAAACTGTAGTGTAGATGCAGAGTAAATTAAGTCAACGTAAGCCTGCTTAAGTCGATTTAATTTACAAGTGTAGACGCATGCTAACTGATTAAAGGTAAGAAACAAAGGGTAGGAATAAATGGCCAGTTTTGAGAATACAGTGAAGTAAATAGTGGTGTCCCCCAAAGGTCTGTACTTGGACCAGTGCTGTTCAACATATTCATAAATGATCTGGAAAAAGGGTAAACAATGAGCTCGCAAAATTTGCAGATGATACAAAGCTACTCAAGACAGTAAAGTCCAAAGCAGTCTGTGAAGAGTTACAAAGGCATCTTACAAAACTGCGTGATTGGACAACACAATGGAAGAAGAAAATCAATGTTGAAAAATGCAAATTAATGCACATTGGAAAGCATAATCCCAATTATACATATAAAATGAGGAGGTCTAAATTAGCTATTACCACTCAAGAAAGAGATCTTGGAGGAGAGTTCTCTGACAACATCCACTCAATGTGCAGCAACAGTCAAAAAAGCTATCAGAATGCTAGGAATCATTAGGAAAAGGTTATATAATAAGATAGAAAATATCATATTGCCTCTTTATACACCCATGATACACCCACATCTTGAATACTGCAGCTGATCTGCTCACCCCATTTATAGAAAAGATATTTTGGAATTGGAAATGGTACAGAAATGGGCAATAAAAATGATTAGGGATATGGAAAGGCTTTTGTATGAGGAGAGTTTTATAAGACAGGGGCTTTTCAGCTAGGAAAAGACATGACAAAGGAAGAATATAATAGAAGTTATGCAGTTGTGACTAGTGTGGAGAAAGTAAATAAGAAAGTATTATTTACTGTGTCACAAACCACACGAACTAAGGTTTTCCAAATGAAATTAGGCAGCAGCTTTAAAATGTAGAGAAGGATGTATTTCTTCACGCAACGAAGAGTCCATCGGTGGAATGCCTTGCCAGAGGATGTTGTGGAGGCCAAGACTATGCAATGGGGTTCAAAAAAGAACTAAAAAAGGTTGTAGAGGGCAAGGATTGCTATTTGCTAGAAGATGGTCCTGCTTTTTAGCAGGGGGTTGGACTAGATGACCTCGTGAGGTCCCTTCCAACCCTATTATTCTATGATTCTATGATTCTATGGGAATGGGCAACCTTATGGATCACTTGATGATTCCATGTCCTGTTCATTCCCTCTGAAGCACCTGACATTGACCACCTTTGGAAGACAGGATACTGGGCTAGATGGACCATTCATCTGACTCAGTATGGCCGATGTTACTTTTGATCTTATGTTCTTATGAATGTAAGGGCCTAACTTCCATCTCTGCTTTTGGAATTCTGTCTCCTACGTCCCATTTTCAAAAGGGACATAGGCCAAGATTTTCAGAAGTGTCTAGTGAGTCTGATGTTCAGTTTTGGGGCCCCCACTTTTAAAAATATTACTCTTGTCGTCTTACTGCAATATTTTGGACTATTATCACAGAAAAATGTTGCGTGTTTCTTAATAAGGGATAGAGTCACTTGTCCTCCTAAAAATATCACCTTCCCTGCCCCTTTATTTTATTATTCACTATTTGTAGAACCAACTGGCCTCTATAAAGATTTGGGCCAATGGTGCCAGGCGCTGTACATAACAAGCAACAGCCCCTGTTCCAAAGATTTTAAAATCACAACAGACAAGGAGAGGATTATTAATCCTGGCACACAGAGGGTGAACTAAAGCACAGGGGGGACTAAGTAATTTGTCCAACATCACACAGGGACTAACCTCTAGCATATTTGCTGCCACCACGTTGTTCACTTTATTGGTGTGTTTTGAAATGTCCCTCACCCTATTTCTGTCCTATTTACATTGTAGGCTCTTCAGGCCCGGGGTGGTCTAATATGCTGTGTGCTTAGTGCCATCCCCTTCTTCATTGATTCTTAGGTATCACTGTAATAAACATGAATAAATAATAAGCTGGAAGTTGAAAGCAGATTGCCTGGGTCCTTCTCTTGTACTTTATCCACAATCCCAGCTTTCCTCTCTGATTTGCTGTGGCAAGTGGCTTTGAGATGCAGTGGATGAAAGATGCTCTGCCTAGATTGTATTGTGCAATGAACGTGTGATCTTTACTGTGACTCACGGTCAGGACCAGCTGGGCTCTGTGATCCAGCTGAGAACTAAGGGAGGGGGAGTGGAGGAGGAGGTCCCAGGTCCCCTGAGATTGTTGATGGAAGGCGTGGTGTGCGTAGAGGAATAATAATGCTGCAATCCGTCATTCTGCATCAGATCATTTGTGCTGTCCCTCTTCCCCACAAGCCAAACACTCTGTGGCTGGGAGCGTGACTGGCCCTAGATTTAGCAGAAGGGTTTCCATGGCCTTGCTCCAAAAACACACCACCAAGGGATGCCTCTCTTTTTCCTATTCCTCTCTTCCTATTTATAACGGTCCAACACAGGCATGGATGAGTTGTTAACAACCCTGCTTTGCTCTTCCAGCCAAAAAGGATCTGGAAACAGTTCATGGACATAGCCAAAGTTCCCAGCCCCCTATGTGGGAGGTGGGTATTATGAGCCACGGTTTATAGCTGGGCTGAGGCAAAGTGAGTCGCCTAAGGTTGGTGAGTCAGTGGCAGGGTTAGGGACAGACGCCGACTCTGCAGGTTATATCCTTGAGGCAGCCGTCACAGTTCTATAGAGCCCCTCAATTGGGACAGAGGAGAGCATGTGTGTGTTTGCCGGTAATAAGGTTTTAGGGATAATTTTCTTCTCTTCCCCTGGAAAAATCCATAGGGAGTGAATTTCCCCCTTTGTCACAAACTGAAATGAAAAGCAAGGGAATCATTCCCCCTGGGACAGGTAATCCTATAACTGCAGGGCGTTTTGCATGTTAATTTAAAGCAACTGCTGGAGACATAACTCTGAACTAGGTGGATCTGAGGCTGGATCCACTTTGGCAATTCTTAGGTTCCTTTCTAGTGAAGATGATTCCACAGTGTAATTCACAGTGATGAATGGGATGGAAGTCGGAAAGGGAACGTTTATGTTGACTATTAGGGTGAGCTCTTTGGGTAAGCTCCTCGAAGGCACCTAACTCCCATTGGAATCAATGGATCCGAGGTGTCTAAATGCCCCTTTGAGGATCCAGGCCACTGATATTGCAATGTGTCAGTACGAAAGATCTGGAATAGGTTCCAAAGAGCAGTCGGCAAGGCCCAGCATGTGGAAATTTTAAAGTGAAATTGAACAAGATCCAGAGAGCAATCAAGCTTCCATTGGTTGCAGGCAGATGGGCCGGATGATCCCTTCCATTTCTAACTTAGAATCATAGAATTGGAAAGGACCATGAGAGGTCATTGAGTCCAGTCCTCTGCACTCATGGCAGGACCAAGTACCATCTAGGTCAGGGGTAGGCAACCCGAAAGATAAGAAGAGCCATTTAAATAACCAAGTGTTTTGAGAGCTGCAATGGGTGTAGCCTCCTGGTGGGGGGAGCTGGACCAGGGCATCTGCCGCAAGGTGCCCTGGTGGGAAGGGGGAGCTCAGAACCAGGAGCGGACCCCCTGCAGGGTCTCCTGGTGGTGGGAGGTGGGCGCAGGCCATCTGCAGGGTCCCTTAGTGGTAGCAGGAGTCAAAAGGGGGCAGCGAGAGCCATGCGGCTCCTGAGTTGCAGGTTGTAGACCCCTGAAGTAACCCATCCCTGACAGGTGCCTGTCCTGCTCTTAAAATCTTCCAATGATGGAGATGCCACAACTTCCCTAGGCAACTTATTCCAGTGGTTAATCACCCTGACAGTTAGGAATTTTTTTCCTAATGTCCAACTTAAACCTCCCTTGCTGTAATTTAAGCCCCTTACTTCTTGTCCTATCATCAGCGGTTAAGGAGAACAATTTTCTCCCTCCTCTTCATAACAACCTTTTAGGTTCTTGAAAACTGTTCCCATGTCCCCTCTCAGTCTCCTCTTTTCCAGACTAAACAAATCCAGCTCTTTCAATCTTCCTAAGTATTCCAGACCTTTCATCATTTTTGTTGCTCTTCTCTGAACTTTCTCCAATTTGTCCACATCTTTCCTGAAATGAGACGCCCAGAACTGGACACAACACCCCAGTTGAGGCCTAGGGGTTTTAATGGATTAACATGGAATCCATTTTTAAAAAGTGCAGTGGGTAGAAAGAGCTAAGGGTCTGTTTCCTCAACAGACACTGCGAAGAAAGAAAAAGCAATTTTGTCTAATTCTTGAAACGATCCAATGCAGGGAGTAAAAAAGCTGCGTTGCTCCAAGTCCCAGTTCCCTTTCCGTGCTGATGCGGGAGAGGGAACCTTTGTCTGGCGAAATCTCAGCAGCTTGCATCTTTGTTCAGTTCAGTGCCCAGAAACAAAGGCAGAAAAATCCAAAGAATTTCCAAGTGGCTTCTTCAAACCAGCTTCTCTCTTACCAGCCAACCCACGCATACACCCTACTTTGCCTGCTGTTTGCATTTGGGAAGCAGAATACTAATATGGAGGCGGCAATCTCTGATGGACAGATTGGCTAGTCCCAGAGGGTTATGCTGAAAGGAATGAACAGAGCCCAGAACTAGGAATGAGAGGGCTTCCAGACCTTTTGTTAATTTCACCCCCAGTCATTTTGTTCCTGAATTTCTCCCTATTGCCACTTAGCATTGAAAGGTCCTTCAGCCTTTCATTTCATTGCCTAATTGGAGTCAGTCCATAACTCAGAAGCTCCTCATTGATTAGCATATGAAGGGAGAAGGAAAACAAAATAATTATTGGCCACTTGTGGAGCAGAAGCTGTTGTCTGTGGTGTTATTGGCATGTGTGTTATTCTCTGGTCTGTTACTCCGTTTCTTTGTAAATGTTTTTCTGTAGGAGTATGAAAACACAGGGGAGAGGAACCGGGATGGAAATCAAAGTAATAACAGGTGGAGTGTTCTTAATGGAAAAATCCATCCTCTCCCTCACTATAGAGCTTGCGCAAGCTTGTCGGCAACCCAGAGAAGGACATGGCTTGAATGAAAGGATACGCCGTAACACAGATCTCAACAGAACTCAGGGTTTTTTGAGGAGGGGATCCTAAGCGGAAGACAGAGGAAAAAGGATCAGGCTAATGGGAGATAGACCTGCTAATTGTTATCCCTCCCTGTCACCAGCACAGCACAATTGTCCTGCTTTGAAAGGATCTGGTGGGGAGTAAATCCAGGGGCCCAGTGGGGTTTGGGTGTGACACTCCTCTGCACCCCAGGCTTCGGCAAAAAGCATCACACTTCACAGACCCACAGCCTGCTGCAGACCGAATGCAATGTGGGGAGTCAGGAGATGCTGGGCTGGGCATTGGGATGGCACCTGTTAACACACCTTGTGCCAGTCCCTTCTTGGTGCCTCACTTTCCCTGCCTCTAAAAAAGGTGTAGCCACCCTGCCCTTGCAAAGCATTTGGGGATCTGTGGATTTAAAAAGGCTGCAGGAGGATAAGAAATATTACAGCAACTCCTGGACTGTGGGCCAGTCCTGTCAGCAGGGCTCTGGCTCACCCTGGACACGGGCTCTAAAGGGATGTGTCAGTGTGGAAAACAGTGTCTGTTTGTCATTTGTTATGAGCGTGTGATGGGAACGCTGAAGCCTCTGGGGTTGGCGCGCTGTCAATCCACCACCACTCGCTGAATTCAATTCCCTCAGCTCAAGGTGTTTCCTTTCCTGCTCTTGATAATGAAATTCACAAGCTACAGCTAGTTGTTTGTAGTTTCCATCGCTGTTGGCGGCATGCCGCAGGTGCTGGACACACGGTAGCAAAACACCAAGCACTTGGTGGGGAGGTACAAGAGGGGTCGATCACCAGAAAACTTGTTCTCTGGATCCATCTCTGAGTTGGCTGGGAAGGCTAATGGGAGACATAGATCTGGACAGTGCTGGAGAGTGTTGTTCATATGTTCACCAGGGAAAGAGGGTGGTGCTGGCTTCGCTTGAAGAAGCTGTGATGCTCAAGAAACCAACATTTGATGCTGATGACTTCCCATTTTTGGTGAAGAGTGCAGGAAAGGTTGTGGTGCGGCAACTCCAAGGATCTAGCTGCCTTTGCTCTGCATGATCCTTATTAACTTGGGTACCGAACTGTGAATGCACTGGGGGGATAGATGGTTAATGGCCTCATACTGGTCTAGGATGAGATCGTTAGGCCTTTTAGCAGCTGTCTGGCCCTCTGCTCTCAAGACGGTGTTGACTCACCTGGCAACTGCAGCAGAAGGATGGTGTAGTAGTGAGTGGTGTATTGGTTCTCAGATGACTTGGACTCATTCCAAACTCTCCCACTCATAAACTCTAAGGTCAGAAGGGACTAATATGATCATCTAGTCTGACCTCCTGCACAATGCAGATCACAAAAGCTCACTCCCCCTTGTAATACACTCTAACCTACGACTGAGTTATCAAAGTCCTCAGAGTATGGTTTGAAGACTTAACAGAGAATCCGCTACCAACTGAGCCGTGCCCCATGCTACAGAGGAAAACGAATAACCCCAAGAACCCTTGCCAATCGGACCTGGGGGAACATTCCTTCCCGAGCCCAAACATGGTGATCGGTTAAACCCTGAACATGTGGGCAAGACTCACCAGACAAACGCCCAAGAAAGAATTCTCTGCAACTCAGAATCCACCCCATCAAACATCCCATCTCAGGTCACTGACATATCCACCACCCGTAGTCAAAAATCAGTCAATTGTCAAACTAGGCTGTCCCATCATACCAACCCCTCCATAAATGTATAGAACTCAGTTTTGAAGCCAGCTAGGTATTTTGCCCCCAACTCCCCTTCCAGAACTTTACTCCTCTGATGGTTAGAAACCTTCATCTAATTTCAAGTCTAAATTTCCAGGTGGACAGTTTATATCCATTTGTTCTTTTGTTCACATTGGTGCTGTACTCAAATAATTCCTCTCTCTCCCTGGTATTTATCCCTCTGATGTACTTATAGAGAGCAATCATATCCCCCCTCAGCCTTCTTTTGGTTAGACTAAACAAGCCAAGCTCTTTAAGTCTCCTCTCATAAGATAGGTTTTCCATTCTGCAGATCATCCTTGTAGCCCTTCTCTGCACCTATTACAGCTTGAATTTATATTTCTTAAACATGGGGGACCAGAACTGCATATAATATTCCAGATGAGGTCTCCCCAATGCCTTGTATAATGGTACTAACAGCTCCCTATCTCTGCTGGAAATATCTCTCCTGATGCATCCTAGGACTGCATTAGCTTTTTTCACGGCCAAATCGCACTGGTCATCATAGTCATCCTGTGATCAGCCAATATGCCCAGGTCCTTCTCCTCATCTATCACTTCCAACTGATGTGTTCCCAACTTATAGGAAGAATTCTTGTTATTTTATTATGCATGACCTTGCACTTTCCACTATTAAATTTCATTTTATTCCTAACACTTTTTCTTTCCAAAACTTTCCCACAACCTTGTTTATTGCTGAGGTCAAACTAAGAGGCCTGTTGTTCCCCAGATCATTTTTTCCCCTCTTTCTTGAAAATAGGAACTATATTAGCAATTCACCAGTCACCTGGTACAACGCTTGAGTGTACAAATTCATTAAAAATCTTTGCTAATGGGCTTGCAATTTCATGTGCCAGTTCCTTTTATATTCTTGGCTGGAGATTATTCCCTCCCCCTGGTTTATTCCCATTAAGCAGGTTGATTTTGGCTTCTACACTGGATATGGTAATTTCTACTTCCATATCCTCATTCCCATTTGCCATCCTACTACTATCCCCGAGCTCATCATTACCCTCATTAAAAATGGAGGCAAAGTATTTGTTTAGATATTCAGCCATGCCTAGATTATCCTTAACTTCCACCCCATCCTCAGTGTTTAGCGGTCCGACTTCTTTCTTTGTTTTCTTCCTATTTATATGGCTATAGAATCCTTTACTATTGGTTTTAATTCCCTTTAGAAGGTCCAGTTCTGCTTGGCTTTTGGCCTTTCTCGCTTTATCTCTACATTTTCTGACCTCCAAGAGGTAACCTTCCTTGCTGATCTCTCCCATCTTCCACTCCCTGTAGGCTGTCTGCTTTCTCTTATTCACCTATCTGAGCAGCTTGCTCATCCAGCTTGGTCTACAACTCCAGCCTAGGATTTTTCTTCCCCTTCTTTGGGATGCAGGCTTCAGAGAGCTCCTGCAGCGTTGATTTGAAATAATGCATGACTTGAAATATGAATGCTTCTTGGATGACTGGGGCAAGTCACTTACCCTGGCTTATTTCCTCATCTCTGAAATTGGAATAATAATATTTCCCTGCCTCCCAGGGGTGTTGGAGAAATACACAAATGAACATGGTGATGGGCACAGAGGCATGGAAAGGACCAGAGGGGAGGATGCTCCTCTCCGGGGTTCCTGCCTGGCTGAGTATTCCCAGGAGGCGGTGTGGCGAGAACGCTCCCAAGGGTACTATTCCACAGAGAATATTCCTCAATCTTCTCTCCCTTCCTGTTCAGTGAATACAGGGGCTGGGCTACACAGTGACACTTAGCAAAGCCAATGTAAGGGGAATTAAGCTAAGCAACAAAGCCGCTTCACTTCTGAATAAGGGCACCCACAGGGATTTTACTTTGCTTTACCAAATGCATTTTAACTCACACCTTTAGTTCACTTGTCTTGCCTGGAGCCACCACCAGAGGCTGCCCTACATGCCAGCCGACCCTGCCCAGCCGCACACCGGATTGTTGCAGGGCAGTAGGAGCCCAGGGCCCCGTTAGCCCTGGACTGAAGCCCCTAAAACCCCTGTGATACCCCGCCCTGCACTTTAGGTACCAAAGGGGGATGTAGGAGTGTGACGAGATCCCTCCTCCCACCACAGCACCTCCTGCTGGCCACCCCAGGGAATTGCTCAGGTGGTCGCTGCACCTTCTCTTCTGGTGGTGTGTGCATCGCCCATCCTTCCCCCGGTTCCTGGACCCACTTCTCCCTGAAAGCTCAGCAACAGGAAGGTGGTTTCAGCAGTCCGCAGTCACTTCTATCAGTGGCCGCAGGAGTTAAAAGTCAGGCCCGTATTCAGGGCCGTTCCTTGTGGGGAGCGGGGCCCAGGGCCAATCAGCCTAGGCAGGGACCCACCCCCCAATGCTGGTGGGGAGTGTGGGGGGCTGGCCCACTCTGCCCTCCAGGGACTCCACTTACCCCCTGGGAGCCAGCCCCAGAAGCTGAGGCCACCCACCAGGCAGTGGGGAGCCACGGATCTGGGTGTCAGGGAGGCTACCGCCACCCCAGCTGGACCCGCACTTGCCCTGCCCCTGGGACTACCTGCCCTGCCCCTGGGGGCAGGGCCCACCCAAGGGAAGCGCTCCTGCCCACCTCCCTGCGGGGAGCAGGAGGAAGTGCGGCTGTGGGAGGGCCACGGTGCAGGCCCTGCACTGCCCTGCTGGGAGTGGGACAGCACAGGGCCCACATAATCACATGGCCCAGGGCAATCACCCCATTCGCCCCCCAAAGGATGGCCCTGCCTGTACTTCAGGGTCCATCCACACAGCCCTGCCTTCTCTGTCTGTCCCTGACTCCAGGGCTCAGCGGCTGCTCCTCCCCTGGAGCCAGCCTTGCAGTCCACACCACCCCTTATTTCAGGGTTCACAGCTGCACCTTCCCTGGAGCCTGCCACTACTCTATCCCAGGCACCCAAACTAGCCAACCTTCTCCCTGCAAGCTCCTAAGAGTGACTGCCCTCTCCTGGCTGCTGGCAGCCTTTCTTATATGGGCCCTGCCTGGCCCCAACTGGCTGCTTCCCTTCTGGCCCTTTTGATTGGCTGCAATGACCACAGCCTCTTCAGAGCCCCATTAACCCCTTCTTTGCTGGGCTGAGCTACCTGCCCTACTACAAGGAGGTGACTAACTTTAGGCACCCACTGAGGAAAATATTGTCCGTAGAGGGCAACCGGTGCTTGCTCTGCAGAGTCTGCAATCTGAAAAAGGCAGATCACGTAGGAGATCGTGAGCATACAACAGGCAGGCTGAAGAGCAAAAAAAACCCAAAAGCACTGAGCTCCCTGCACCTGTGCCTTAATTTTCTGCCTTTTCTTTGGTGACTCACGCTGCCTTTTAGCATTCTCTTTGATGGCTAGAATTATAATGTGTAATGAATCTAATGTACGTCAGGCCACGAGCTCTAAATTTTCTCAGAGCATCTATTGAACTGGAGGGTGGGAGGAGGTAGGTAAATTATTACAAATAAGATTATTTGCCCAGTCTTTCTGCAGCAAGTAGGATAAAATCTCACATTTATAACAGGGCCTTTGGCCCTGCTGGATCCCAGAATGTTTTAAAAAGACCAACAGGCAGGGAGACTTGACAGTCACACTCGGCAAAGGCTGTGAAAGATTCTCCAGTTGATCTTTTAACACGTGTGCATGCCAGGTGGGTACGCCCTGACTTTCCTTGGCAATTTTAGCAAACAGGAGGGAACGTTCGTGGAAGCAGCGTATTTTAAATGAATGTTACAGCCCATTTATGGAAAGCAAATTTCAAATGCACCATCTCAGATATTTGCACTAAGAACGTGATTCTAAGAACCACTTTCATCCAATTGGGTAACAGACACAATACCATGTGACTTGCATGGCCAATCAAAGGACCTGAAGTATCCCGTTTGGAATAGTGACTAGCACAAGCAGTTGCTCACCTGAAAGTGGCAAGGCAGGGAATGAGTCACAGAAACTATTTAAACAAATAATTGTAGTATTGTTTATTAGCTGTACTGGAGAAGTGCACAGGCCCCCTGGCCTGGCTAACACGCACTTGAGAAAAATCACAACCAATTGGACATTTTGCAAAGAGAAAAGGAGGAGAAATTCACCAGATAACTCATCTGTGGCAAATGATTTGTCCAATCCTAACCACCACCAAAACGTAGCTGCTTCTGGGGTGGAAGACATCAGCTGTTTAAATGAGCACAGCAACACTGCACAGCAGTAGGGGAATTCGGGTGGGCAGAAAGGAATTGTCCATTTTAGAATTTGGCTAAGATGGTATTTATTTGTTTGATGAGGTCTTAGCCCCATTGCGCTGGGCACTGTAGAAACATATAGCAGGTGATCCTTGCCCCAAAGCACTCGCAATCTAAGTATACCGTTATAGACATCAGGTGGCTAAAACAAACAGCCAGTGGAGGAGCTGAAGGAGCAACAATATAATTAGGATCATTTACAATTATGATAAAACATTGGGATTGACATTTTTTGCTCTTGGACAGCGTGCCAAGGCAACGTTAATGTTCATGTCAGCTCTCACAACCCTGGCTTCACCTTTCATTGAAAGACAGCTATAACCCACCCCACACAACGCTGGGGCATAGTTTCAGTTTGGAAGAACAGTGAAATGTATTCCGTCCTTTCTCTGACAAAGCCTTCTGCGCAATTAGGGAATATCTGCGAGGACACAGGTCAGATCCATTTCTGGCAGGAACACTCATCTTCCATCATGTTGTGTAGAAATCACTTTCCAAGTAACTTCTATAGATTAATTTCTGCTAAAACCAATATTTCATTTAGCAACATATTTCATTATATGTTCCCAACCCCGCTTAAGAGATGCTGTACGCCGGGAGTATAATGGAGCACATAATGAAATGCTTTGCAGACAAAATCTCGGGTTGAGTCGAAATTAATCTGTAACAGGCGACTTGGAAAGTGGCTTTGGTTTTAAAAGTTTTTAAAGTTAATTGCTGCTGGTTTCTTTTCAGAGACGATGAAAATATTATCTCCCTCGTGCAGCAAGGGCAGATGCCCCCTAAAGTGTAATCTAAGCAGATTGACCACTGAATGACCAAATATAGCTATCATTGGGGGATGGATGAGCTCAGGGTGTGAGCTGGCAATATGAATAAGTCCTTGGGTTTCACTGCCAAGGATTTTCATTGAATGTTGCTGCAGCAGCCCTGATTATGAGCTAGCAAAGGGGGAATATGTAGCACAAGGGCCATTTGCAATCTTAAATTATTCATTCCTCCTTAATGGCCAATATTAACTAATAAATTGTGTCACACATATCTGTGGAGTGCCTTTCATTCCAAAGCCTGTGCTCAGAACATACTGGAGTTACTAGACTGATGCAGCCATTTCTAGGTTGGAACGCAGAAGGTGTTTACCAGTGCACAGCAACATTATGTGGAGGGCTTAGAGCGGGAAGCGAAGAAGAACGTTGTGGTCAAATTTCAGAGGGATGTTTCAGCTGGCAGGATATAATCATCCAGGCCTCAGTTCAGGAAAGTACTGGAGAATATGCATAAATCCTGTTGGCTTGAATGGACGTAAGCACATGCTTAAACTTGGGCGTGTGCTGAAATGCTTTCCTGAATCAAGGGACTGAGTTTAGAATCTGAATGGGACACTGAATTAATGCCCATGCCTGTGGAAAGTGCCATGGTGTCATCAACTTCTCTGTGGCCAATGCAGGGATTTCTGACATATTTAGCATCTGGATGCCATGGTGCACCAGAAATAGGACTGGTGCATTTGAAAGGAAGCACTGCATCACCTAAAGCCAAGCTGGGGAACTGTTGCAATTCTCACTTAGAAGGAAGAGTACCACCTATTAAATTGTCCATGATGACACAAATTCTGCAGCGTCCTCTGTCTCCTCACCCAATCCTGACTCTACTTAGCTTATAAAATCAAGCAAGATCATGGGCCAAGGTGATATAACCACACAGGATGGAGGGATCTCCGATGAACCTGCAATCATCACTCTGCTGGTGCCTCACAGATGCAATGGAAGAGTATTCACTCCAGAGGACATGCTGATTCAATAATATCTGTTCTTTTGGTTCCTTTCACACTGGTTGCCTATAGTTCATCTTGGCATGCCTTCTGTAAAGGGAAATCATACTTCACCAATCTATTAGAATCCTCTGAGGGTGTCCGTGAGCATGTGGACAATGGTGATCCAGTGGTTATCTTGTATTTGGACTTTCAGAAAGCCTTTGACAAGGTCCCACACCAAAGATTCTTAAGCTGTCATGCGATAAGAGAGAAGGTCCTTTCCTGAATCAGTAACTCGTCAAAAGATAGGATCATGAGGATCGGTTCATCAAAGCCAAGATGGTCAGGGATGCAACCCCATGCTCTGGGTGTCCCTAAACCTCCAAATGTCAGAAGCTGTCATCCAGACAGAGGATGGATAGTTTGAAATTGCCCTGCTCTGTTCATTTCCTCTGAAGTCTGGCACTGGCCACTGTTGAAGACAGGCTATGGAGCTAGATTGACCATTGGTCTGACCCTGCATGGACATTCTTATGTTCTAGGTACATCCACTCTGACATCACATGCCGTGTGGGAGTACTGCACCCATATCTTGAGTGGATGTGTGATTGCTTGTTTCTTGCATGGTAGCCAAGATGTGCAACTCACTCTTTGGGGCTCTCTTTCACACAGGGATGATTTTGTGGGAAAAGGCACTACACTGGGACTCAGGAGATCTGGCTTCATTTTCCAGTTCTGCCCAGACTCTGTCTGTCACCTCGGGCCAGTCACTTCATCTTTCTGTGTCTCTATTTTGCATTTGTAAAATGAGAGTGTGACTGGTGAATTTCTCTGTCACCCCAATCCCCCACTCTGGGAGCCCGTCTTATTCTGCTCTCCTGTGAGAATCTCCCATTCCTGGCCTGTTCATGCACAACCTCCATCGAGTAAGCTGCTCCAATTTATGTCTACACTAGAAAAGTTAAATCGAATTTTGTTAAGTAGACTTAACAAAGTTGACTTAACTTTTTCTAGTGTAGGCATAGCCTAAGTCAAACTTATTAAGTCAACTTAACGCTTTAAATCGACTTAATAAGGTCAATTTAGGAGCTAATCCCCGTCCACACTGGCTTTAAGTCGATTTAAGGAATGGATTTAAGGCTTAAGTCGACCTAAAATGAGGTGTTATTAAATTGACTTAAGCTTTCCTTAAATTGACTTAAGGAAATGCTTAAGTCGACCTAATAAAAGCCCAGTGTGGACACAGCTTTGTTTAGGTTGATTTAAGCCTCCTTAAGTCAACCTAAATTGCCAGTGTAGATGCACCCTGAGAGAGTTAGTAGCTATAGACAGCCACTCAGTGGATTATACAGCAGAATGACCCGAACCACTACTCCCAATCCCAGATGCAACCCTAGGAACCTCCATCTTATAATGTTCAGTTAAGCCCACTGTATGAGGTAAATTCATAAAAATTCATTAATTTAACAAAGAACTTGATCTGCCCCAGCCTCGTTATTCCAAGGGGAGTCTCCAACACACTTCAGAACACATGCACTGCTTTAGGTCAAACAAACAAACAAACAAACAAACACGTTTATTAACTACAGAAGGATTTTACGTGTTTCTCTCCATAGGCAGGCTGGTTTTCCTTCAGCCAGGCTCTTCCCTTGGCTCAGTACTTCAGTTGCTTGGTGGTATTTGTAGATGGAGGTGGAAGAGAGCCTGGCAAATCTCTTTCCTTTTTATAATGTTCCTTCTATTCCCTGGGGCTTCGCCCTCTCACCAGGGGCAGGTGACAAACAATGTCCTTATATGGACTCATCCATGTCCTGAGTCAGTGACCATCATCTCATTGTGGTTCCAGGCTGCCCAAGGGAAGGGAGGTGACTGACTTGAGAGTCTAATTGATCCTCCATTGATGCCCAGGCCAATCTTTGGTTGCTGGAAGGCTGAAGCGGGGTTTTTTCTATACACACCTTAAGGAGGTGTGAACTGCCACCCTGCTCCTAGAGAGTTTTGCTTGGACATGTTTCAAGCCATGAAGACGCATCTTTTGGAATATAACACAGTGACGTCTCAGACACACGGCATTGCAACAAACATGTTGCTACAGAAATAATGATCCACCTCAAGAGCATTCTAAAGACATGGACTATGACGTACTTTGCATTAGACAATACACAATTATACCATAAGGGTGAACATGGGGTGTGCAGGGTACCACAGCGAGTCATAATCCTTCCTTTCTTCTACTTCTTGTTTGTCTTGGCTCTTTAGGGAAGGACCTTTCTCTTACTGTGTTTGTACCTCACTTGCCTGATGAATCCAGCTGCTGCCAGGGGAGACCGTGAGCAGAAAAACAGAGAAAAACTACAGGCACGCACACACTTGACTAAAGGGGGTGCTCTGCGATAGGCGTCCCAAAAGAGGCACTGAAATAAAAGATTTTATGAGGTACTGGGAACTACACCTCCCAATGTCATTGGACTGCAACGAATGAAGCAAGCTTTGTGCTGAATGTAGTCCCGTAATTAATCATTTAACTTATGCCTCTAACATACTGGCAAAGTGTGTGTGATATCTTTTTCTACTAGGCTGGTCCACTAGAGGATGACAGCTTACTACTGCCACCAGCCTACATAGCTCAAGTGGTAGGTGTCTGGGCTGCGGTGCTTAAACTCTCAAGTTTTATCTTTTCCGGGGGTGCATCGGGATTCAAACTTCCCCAGTGGCCTCCAAGAGGAAAGCATAAGACTACTTCTACCTACAGATCTAGCAGCAAAGAAATATTGGTTACAGTAGTTCCTGGATCGGATCTAAGATCAGAGGTTCTCTCATGGCTGAATAAGGGAAGAGGAGTTCCCAGGGCCTTTTTCTAGGAGACTGTACATGAGCTACATGAAACTGGTTCCAGGCACAGGGACTGGGCAAATATTCACTTTGGGCCAGACTTCTGTGTGTGGTGGGGAAGGGTCACATGTTGCTGGATCTACACAGCTGTCAAAAGAAACTGAGCTCCAAGTCATGCACGACAGAGAAGATTTCATGAATGCTGAACCTGCCTGGGATCAGCAGCTGGTTCTTCAAGCCTTTAGATGAACCTGCAGCAGATTGTTGCCAATTGCCATGGTTTAACCATGAGTGGGGCAATAGCTGGTGCAGCGGATAGCCTGAAAATGTGAGCTCTGAAGGCTGTGATGTCAGAAGTCTAATAAAAAGAATCCAAAAGTTTTCATTATAGGTCTTAGGGTTTTTAAGCAAATCGCATGAGATTTTGTGCCCAGCTCATGAGTTTTGAACACGTAGGGTCAATGATTCTGAAATTAGAAGCCAAGTGGGCTTTGAGAAGATTCGTGGGTGGCTGATATGCTACCATGCAAAGCTGGGCATCTGATATTGACAACCCAAAACAGGGGAGCAATGGGGATCATTTCACAGTTGCGGCCCTAATTCAGGAAATCACTGAAGCCTGTGTGTAAAGGCCACTGATGTCAATAACACTTAAGCACATGCTTACCTGCTTTGCTAAATAAAGGACTTAATGTATTAATTTATACTGATCCATCTACCTGGCTGGTAAAACCTGAACCGCATTCGATAGTTATCAAGATAAAATACGTTGAGGAATCTTAACTGACTCAGGCTTCCTTTACAAATTAAGGTGGAAAGCAAAATCCCACCCTCAAATCCTTGGGGTGGATTATTCTGATAATCTTGGCTTCCTTTCCCCTCAACCACACCGGTTCCCAATCCCTCCCACCCTGCACAGGATCAGCTCCCTCCTGAACCCTTTCCCCTACACTGGATCCCCAGTCCTGGGCCACTCCCTGCCCTGATACTGGCCTCATGCGGCAACCCCCACGCCCCTGACCCAATCCCGGTCCCGCATCATCCCCTCGTTGGACTCTTTCCCAGTCCTGTGTCACTCTCATGTCACCCCCATCCCAGCCCCGCACTCCCCCCCTCCTCAGTTGTGATCCCAGCCCCCCACCATCCCCCCTTTCCCAGTCCCATTCACCCTCGTACCACCTCCATCCCATCCCTGCAGCATCCCCCCACCCGCTGCACCCCCCCAGCCAGATACTGGCCCTGCACTGACCCCTTGAGCTGGATTGTGGCCTCATGCAGTACCCCCCAGCCTCCCAGATCCCTTTCCCAGCCTTGTGCCACACTCGGCCCTATTCCGACCCCGCACTTCCCTCCCGGGGCCGGAATCCAGTCCCGAGCCACCTCCGGACCCCTGGGCTGCCCCAATCCCCCCGTGGCCACCTCTGCCTCACTTCGGGCCAGCAACCCCGCCAGGCTCCCCATGGCCTTGCCTGGGGACCCATGGCAGGAGCGGGAGCCCCCGCCGCAGCTTCCTGCACCCTCCACCAGGGCTCCAGCCAGGACCACCTTGGCCGCTGCTCCCAGATGACCCGCGGGCCGGATTCCAGCCCCTGATGGGCTGGATTCTGGCCCATGGGCCATAGGCTGGACAAGGCTAGGCTAAAGCAATCCCTAAGATGCGTAAGTATAAATGTATTTATAGAGTATTATGAAGATTGGAGACCAAGGACACTACAGGGTCAGGTTCTTTGATGATGCAGCCCCTCTGAAGCCAATGTAGTTCTACCAGCAGAGAATCTGACCCACACTGTGCAATCGAGATCAGAAAATTGGACCTCATCCTCCGTAAGGACAAGTGCAAAGCACTCCTCTTAGGAAGAAACAGTCTGCTGCATGCCTACAAAATGGAAAATGACTCCACAGGAAGGACTACTGCAGAAGAGATCTGAGGTCATAGAGGACCACAAGCTGAATACAAGTTAACTGTGTAATGCTTTCACAAAATGCAAACTCCATTCTGGGTTGTATTAGCAGGAGTGTTGTAAGCAAGACATGAGAAGTAATCCTTCTGCTCTACTCTGCACTGTTTAGGCCTCAGCTGTGTCCAGGTCTGGGTGCCACGTTTCAGGAAAGAGGTAGAGAAATTGAAGAGGGTCCAGAGAAGAGCAATGAAAATGATTAAATGTCTAGAAAACAAGACCTATGAGGGAAGATTGAAAAAATTGGATTTGGTTAGTCTGGAGAAGAGAGACTGAAGAGGGACATCCTAATAATTCAAGTACATAAAAGGCTATTACAATGAGGAGTAAGGAAAATTGTTCTCCTTAATCTCTGAGGATAAGACAAGAATCAATGGGCTTAAACTGCAGCCAGGGAGATTTAGGTTGAACATTGGGAAAAACTTCCTACATGTCAGGGTAGTTAAGCACTGGAATAAATTGCCTAGGGAGACTGAGAAATCTCCATCACTGGAAATTTAAAGGGAAGGTTAGAAAAACATCTCATGGGGTGTGTCTACACTTACAAATTAAGTCGACTTAAGCTTGCTTAAGTCGACTTAATTTACTCTGCATCTACACTACACTTTCCTTAAGTCGACTTAAGCAGCTGCTTAAGTCGACTTCAGGAAAAATTAAGTTGACTTTATAAAACCTAGTTTAAGTCGACTTGCTGCTTAAGTCGACTTTAGAAAGTCGACTTAGCCAGTGTAGACGTGGAGTAGCCCTAAGTCGACTTTAAGTCGATTTAGGGGGCTCCAGGGCTTCTCCACTGCCCTCCCTGCCAGGGTGGCTGGCACAGCCACAGCCTGGCATGCCCCCCCAAAGGGCCAGGCAGAGCCCTGCCCACCCTGCTCCTATGCCCTGCCAGGGTCCCTGTCCCCCTTTGCCCCATTGTACCAAGGTACAATGGGGCAAAGGCTGAGCCCCCTGGCACTTGGCAAGGGATGCCCCCCCTGCCACCAGGGACCTGTCCCAGGTCCACCTAGCCCCTACAAGTCGACCTAGGCGTCCAGTGTGGACACTCTAGGTTGATTTTGTGGAGTCCCCTCTAAGTCAACTTAAAATTTGAGTGTGGACATGCTAAGTCAATTTAACAAAGTCAACTTAGCTAAATCGACCTAATTAACAAGTGTCGACATAGCCTTAGGGATGATCTAGATCATGCTAAGTCCTGCCAGAGGTGCAGGGGACTAGACTAGATGACCTCTCAAGGTCCCTTCCAGTCCTACGATTCTGTAGTTACTGAATCACTTGTAGGAAGTCTATCAGCTTTTGTCACAGTAGTGTCCCCATTTTCCTGAATGGACTAGGCGACAAAGAATTCGTTGGGAGAAAAGATGAAAAATCTTATTTAAAGTGAACTTGTACATACAGTATAAGTTCTTTGGGGAAGGGGCTATCTTTCTGCTGTGTACAGACACTACTCCATGGGACCTGGAGTAGTAAGTGACGTATTTGGCGACTTAACTGAAAATGCAGGCGATGGGAGATTTTAGAGGTAAGAAGGGTTCGGACAAGAGGCTTCTACTGACTATATAAAATATCATTCTAGATCTAGATATACACACAGCATCCATTTAACTAGCTGTCTGTCTGCAAGTATCTTCCATACACAGACGTGCACACACTTATTTCTTGCGCTTGTGATCTTAGGCATGAGGCTGGAATGTGCGCGGGGGGCAGGGGGGGCGTGGACCAATTACCTACATGCCAGTGAGCTGAGGCAAACCTGGACAGCACCTCACTTATCAGGGGGAGCTGGTACATGGTGGAACTGAGTTTAAATGTGAAATCCCATCCGTGTCAATGAAAGAGATGAGCAGAAATTGCAAGGGAGGGAAGGGGCCGGTGGACTGCGAAGCAGCGAATGAGAAAGGAAAGGCACATTCTTTTTTTAACTCTGCCAGAGTTAAAGGGAGAGTGCACAGCATCATTGCTGGCCTGGCCCGATGTTGAAGAATATATTAGTGAGCCCCACATATTATTAGTGAGCCCCAGTCACGTCCAGGTCCCTGTTGTGTAGGTGCTGTACAAACACTGAACAGAAAGCCTGTCGCTGGCCCAAAGACACCATCATTTTCTTTTATCCCTTCCATTCCTTTCCCCTTCTTTCCTTCCCTTTTTTTCCATATAACTTTTAGAGCTCTAGGCTCTGTGACACAATCACCCTAAAAAATCCTCATAGTAAGTCAGCTATACAAACAAGGAGTCCGTGGCACTTTTAAAGACTAACACATTTATTTATCGCATGAGCTTTTGTGGGAGAAAAAATCCCACTTCCTGCTCACCGGGTGGCCTGACGGGTATTTGGAACTCAGCAGTCAGTGGTGCAAGACACAAGTGTAGACAAGAAAGTGACTGTTTACACTGGTTCAATTCATGCCACCAGCTAATGCAAATTGTCCATACTAAGGTCTCAGCTACACTCCAGAACTCACAGCGGCACAGCTTCTGTACGCTCTCTAATATAGCTGCTCTAAGCAGATGGTAGAAGCTCACTCGCCGACGTAGCACGCCTAAACCACTTATGTTGGTGCAACTTAAGTCACCCCGGGGGTGCGTTTATACACACTCCTGAGTGAGAGACGATCTGCCAACATAAGCTGTAGTGTGCACATAGCCTTAATGTTTGCCCTGGTTTGCCAGGCCTCTGGCTGTTGAGCCAGGGCTGATCACAAACACAATTCCTAACCCTTGGGAGAAATCATCCCTGTTCAACTGTGTGCAGGAGAAGGGACAGATCCTCTGGGAAGAGAGGACCTAGGGTGTGGGCTGAACAGTTCTCAGGGAGGGAGCAGTCAGGCTTGAGGAGGTTTGAGGCAGGCTTATTACCTTATTTCTGATTTCTTACCTACCCATCATCACAATAACAATTCGAAGCCCAAAATGACATGAAGGCTGTAGTTCTAGGAGCTGTATAAAATACACAGTGAGAGACAATAATGGCTCCAAAGACCCTACAATCTAATTAGCAAAGACAAAGGGTGACAAGAGAGACCGAGGCATGTAGAGATACAGCAAGTGAGTGGCACAGTTCAAAATGGACCCCAGATCTCCCGAGTCCTAGCCCAATGCCATGTCCACTAGAACACACTGGCTAGCAAAGTCAAAGCCTAAGAAAAGGATTAATTTGGACTGCACAAAATGTACAGATGGTGTTAGAGCAGGCTGCAAAGGCATCTGGTCCTTTGAGGATATCAGGATTCCATACCTCCTCAAAGCCTCTGTAACATGAACACGGCCCTTTGATTGTTCTGCTACCAGGGAAATCATGGGTGCCAGAAACCCACTGCACTAGCTCTTCTGTTCTTTGCCGTCCACGAAGAGAGTGCTGGCTTTAGCCCCAAGTCGTAAAAAGCAAGCCAGCCAGAAAGGCAATAGGCCAGGGTGACCTATAGCATGTTTGTTCTCTCACGAGTAATAAATATGAGAGCTAGTATGTGTTTGTGCTGCCAGAGACCCATCCCTGATAGTGCAGGGAACCAGCAAAGAGCCCATCAAGGAGATAATTTGGCATCCTCATGAAAGTAAATTATCTACCCAGAGCTTGGCTATGTCTGTTATCTGACTGCAGACCAGACAGAGAGGTGTCTGTTGCCCTTTGAGGTCACTCTGCTCCAAAGAGAGGGGGAAGAACTTGCAACGTCAGTTTTGCTCAGCCAGATCCATGTGATGTCAGTAACACAGGCCACCAGACATCCTCTGGCTACTGCAGCAGCTTGGTTGGTGCTGCGGCGTGTTGTACTCTGCCTTGCTATGCAGTGCAAACAAGGATTGCCAAACCTGGCTACTAGGGAGCAGTCTGAAGTCTCCCCTGTTGGCTAGTGAATTATCAGCAATATGGAACTTGGTGACCGTAACAGACAAATGATATATAGTGGCTTGAGCATACATAGATACTTCCCCCGTGGTATCCACTGTGCTAGGCACTGTGAATCAAACCAAGTGGGTGTGGTGGGTGCAGCTGGTGTGTGGGGTTCAATGGCTGTAGTTAGCTGTTCCATCAGAAGTGACTATGGAAAATGCATACTCGAATGCAGGATGACTCTGATAATGCTATATGCCAAGGTTCCCCCAGGAGTGACCACTTAATCAGCAGGTGCCTCTTAGCCTTACATTCAAACAAGTGATGTTAAATTCTCAGCTATGGCTTCTGCCGTTGGGTCCTTGATGACGTAGTTTGAATATTTACCTCCTGGGTCTCTACGTCAGGCACCTTTTCCCCGCAAGGCGTTAAGATAATGAATTCATTTGAACAGCTTTGTCTAGCGATACCCAAGCAAGCAGAATTTCACTCCAATATAGGGTGGGGCTGTTGAAAAGAAACATATTTTAGAATACAGAATAGTAAATATTGTTAGGACAGACGTCACCACGTCACTGTTATGCACATTGGACGTTCCCCTCTTGCAATTTGGACTGGTGTGCAGCCATGTCACCCCAATTCTCCACTCTTGGGCCTTGATTTACCCTGTTTTGCTGTGTGAACCCCCACTCTTGGGTCAGCTCATGCCCAGCCTTCTGTGTGTAATTGGTCCCTCACCCAGTGAAGGAGAGCTCCGGCCAGCCACTCATGTGATAGACCCCCAGCAAACACCTCCAGTCCCAGCAGCAACTCGAGAAATACCATCTTGAAGGGTTCAGTGCTGCCCACTGCACCCTACAAGCTCATTTACCCTTGTCCATCAATTTATCAAAGAAATTGCAATGCACCAGCTCTATCACTCTCAGTGAGGTCTCTGCTCACACTCAATCCACATGCACTGCTTCAGATAAATCAAACAAATACGTTTATTGACTACAGCAAGATTTGAAGTGGTCATAAAGCAGAATAATACAAACCCAAGGATCATTAAGTGAAGGAGTTAGTGACAATCAAATAAAAGATAATTCTTATTCTAAGCTAAGATTACTGTTCCAGACTGTGTGCAGCTTACCATACAGGCCACCTGCAATATATCTTGCAGCCAGACTCCTCAGCCCGCTGGGTAAGTGCCAGTCTCGGATATTACTTGGGATCCAGGTTCCAGAGGAGAGCCCATAGACAAGGAGATCTCTTTCTTTTAACAAGTTTCCTCAACACTGCCTGGGGTCAGGTGATTGTACCTGTCCAGCAATGGGTGTGATTTTTCCCTCTTGTACCAAGGGGCTCAAAGGAATCTAGGCCAGTCCATTGTTCCCATATGCATGCCTCTGCAGGACATGGAAACACAGCTTTGTGTTTGCCTGCATCCACTCAAGCCATGGGAGACACACACATTTGGGGATATGACATGGCAGAGTTTCACACCCGTACCTATGTGACATTGCAGGAAACATGCTACTGTAACAGTAATGTTCAGCCCATCATGAGGATTCCAGAAACATCTTGCACAACGTACTTTGCATCAGACTATACCCAGTTACAGTGCAAGAGAGAACATGAATAAAACGCAAATCACATCATAAGGGTGCATGTAAGGTGCAGCATGTCACAACGTAGTCTTCTAAGTTCTTTTTCTGAGCGAGAGAGCGAGCGAGCGAGTTTTGACTCTTGGGAAGATATACGGTGTTGCTGTTTGTTTTGAGTTAAAATGTGGGTTCCAGAATACTCCTCTGTGACGGAATGCACATCTGTGCAGCCCTTGGGCGTGACCTGTATAA
>ML685799.1:3397706-3433343 GCA_007922175.1 Pelusios castaneus | reverse complement strand
TGGACACTCTAGGTTGACTTTGTAAGTTCCCCCCTAAGTCGACTTAAGATTTAGTTGTGGACATGCTAAGTCGACTTAAAATCTACTTTGTTAAGTCGACTTAGCTAAAGTCGACCTAAATTAACAAGAGACATAGCCATAGAAATGCTTCCGTAGCTCATTCCTGTATGGGAAGGGGAATAAACTAGACTGCCATAAATGCTTTAATATGGATATAACAATGTCCAGCCTGTGCCTTTTACTGGTAGAAATATTTCAGTAAACGAGTCACACCCCTAACCAACACAGTTCTAGCAGCACCACCTTAAAGTATAGAAAAAGTCTTATCTACTCAGGCTGTCGGCTTCCGTATCCACAGATCCCTTTGAAATGTGTTCCCAAGCCAGAGCAACTTCCTTCTTCTAATAGCATATTGTCTGCTGATGTAGGCATGGCCAGTACTTTGACTTGAAAGGAGACTGTCAAAGGAAAAATGAAACTGATTGCCTGTGATGTCTAGAAAAGGCCTGAAAGGGGTTGGAAAAGGAAAGAAAAAGCAAATTGTTTTAATTATTTCCTGCATTGGAGAGTCTTTCTTTTCTTCCTGCTTTGCTGATTGCCCTCTATAGGAGTGTCTATGTCACATTTGCTAGCAAATAGGTCAGATGCATCTGATGAAGTGGGTTGGAGCCCGCAAAAGCTTGTGCCCGAAGAAATACGTTAGTCTTTAAGGTGCCACAGGACTCCTGTTGTTTTATCTCTTTAGAGAATAACATGGTTACTCCTCTGGAATTTGCTAGCAAATGATGTTCATCCCTCTGTCTCTAGAGGCTTATGCTTCCCAGCCGATGGTCCAACTGGGATTACCTGTACTTGCTTATTGTCCTGCTTTTTGCACAGGGTTGTATTAGATAACCTCCTGTCCCTTCCAACCTTCTTCTTCTATGATTCTATGATTCCAATGGATAGCACGGCTCAGTGGATAGGGAACTGGCCTGAGAATCCTAGCTCTGCCACTGGTCTCTTCTCCAAGGTTGGGCAAGTCATGCGATTTACCCTCTCCCTCAGTACCTCCTCTGAAGAAAATGCAGCTATTATACAACTCTGCTTTGCAGGGGGGCGGAGAGAAAAAAAATCCATAAATGACTGCAAAGAGATCAGATCCTAATAGGATGAAGGCCCTACACATATCTAGACAGGGAGGCTCCATCTGAGTGGACAACATACATGTGAAATGATGAAATCAGCAGAGTGAAAGCCGCGCCACTTTGAGGGGAAGAGATCTGCCGTTAATGCTTAAGCTCACTGACCAAAATTTTGAGAAGCTGGAGCCTAATGTTAGCTTATTTAGCTGCTTAAAGATAGATTTAGATCCTCAGCTTTCAGCACCTGCTTTGGAAAATGCTCATCCTTTGTTTTTGCTAACATCTATTTACCTTCAACGACTAATTAACATTTTGGAGAAAGGGATGTCTTGTTAAAGATTCACCAGTCGGTCCCTTTGATTACAATGTGAGTACGCAAGGCCTGAGACATGTAGGAGCCAAAAATAGAGAAGGCAGACACTCGTGATATTGCTCAGATAAAGAGAGAGACAGGAATTTAAAAGAAATACTCCAGACCTGACGGGATTCTTTTATTTTTTAACTCAGGGACCCTGTTTCTCCCAACCTTTCTCTATATTTAGGTATTTATATTGCACCCACCTCCATGGTATCTGAGCTCCTTACAATCTTTCCTATGTAGATCTGTGTGGCAGGGCTGTCCTAGGACCCCCATTTGACAGATGGATAAATGAGGCACAGAGACAATAAAGGACTTGCACCAGATCATGGCAGAGCACAGGACTTCCAAAGTCCCAGGTTGGCACCCTAACCACTGGGCCATACTTTCTTCTCTTTTTGCTTAGAACAAATAAAAAAAACCAGAAGCCCAATTTTTCAGACATGCTTTACAGGTCAGCTTTACCAGTTGCTCAGTCTCAGTTAAGCTGTCTCTGAACTGAAACAATTCTAGTGTTATTGATTATGTCACAGGGACGTTTTGAAAGCAAGCCATAGCAATAACGCTGAAAGCTTCTGGAGGTGGGAGTGCTCATAAACTCTGTGGCTTTCCCAGGCGCGGACAGTAAATCTGCAGCAACTCCACTGAAGTCACTCATCGTTCACTGCATCATGTAAACTGAGAGCAGAATGTGGCTTCAGTGAAAGCAAGCTGGCCACAGCGTTTTCACGAGGATGTTCAGAAAAGTCTCCCGTGGCTGCGATGCCACAGGGCTGAGCACACCTGGGAACACCAGTGCATAGGGTGCAGGGGCGGAGAAGTCGTCTTGCGTGTCTTTGAGTGTTTTTCTTTAACTAAAACAAACAAGGAGTCCTGTGGCACTTTTGAAGACTCACAAATGTATTCATTGCCTGAGCTTTCATGGGGGAAAATCCCACTTAGTCAGATGCTTTTTCTTTAAGTAGCAGCTGCTGGAGTATTGCTATTGCCCGAGAATCTCAGCTTTCATTTGAAAAAAAAAATCAGAGAATTTCTGGCCCTCCTGTTTGCAGAGAAAAGCTTGAAACTATGGAGCTGGTGCATGGTAACGGTGCAAACAACCCAGAAAGCAGAGAAAAAGAAATCCAACATTTATTCCTTTTTAAAATAAGTCTCATGATTTTTAAGCCAAACTCGTGATTCGGGGGAGCAGTCATCGGGCACCGAGAATACTGGAGTGGCCTTTTCACTTTCGCACCATAACCTGCTCAGAGCAGATTTAGGCACCATGACATATGGGAGGCTTCTGCCCTGGGGAACCTTCCCTGATTTCCTGGCTTCCTTGGCAAGGTGTCTCTCTAGCTGTCCTGAAGAAGCCTCAGGCTGCTCAACCCACTGCTCTGCGCTTTAGCCGTGGTGTCCTTTGGCTCGTTCACTCACCATTCTGTTCCCATATAACGCACCCTCTGGAAGGTGACTGATGGATTTGGTACGCCTGGCGCCTGCTCCTCAGCGCCTGCTCCTCTCTTCACAAAAGCCATGTTGACTCTTTCTCAACAAGTTATGTTCATCTATGTGTCTGATACTTCTGTTCTTTACTAGAGTTTCAACCAATTTCCTGGTACTGAAGTTAGGTTTACTGTCTTAAAATTGCCAGGATTGCCTCTGGAGTCTTTTTTAAAAAATGGTGTCACGTTCGCTATCCTCCAGTCATCTGGTACAGAAGCTGATTTAAATGAACTGTTTCAGTTAGCGGTTCTGAAATTTCACGTTTGAATTCCTTCACAACTCCTGGATGAATACCAACTGGTCCCGGTCACTTATTACAGTTTAATTTATCAGTTTATTCCAAAACTTGCCCTTATGAAACATCAATCTGGGACAGACTATCTTAAAAAGAATGACTCAGGTTTGGGAATCTCCCTGACATCCTTGGGTGCGAAGATTAATTTGAAGAATTCATTTAGTTTTTCTGCACTAGACTTATCTTCCTTGAGTGCTCCGTTATCATCTCGGTTGTCTAACGGCCCCACAGGATGTTAGCAGGCTTCGTGCTTCTGATGTACTTTTTTCCTGTTACTTTTTGAGTCTTTGGCCAGCTGTTCTTCAAACTGTTTTTTGGCCTTCTTAATTATATTTTTACTCTTTTTGAAAACTCTTTTTGCTATTCACTTGCCAGACTTTATGCTCTTTTCTATTCTCCTCAATAGGATTTAACATCTCCTTTTTAAAGGGTGCCTTTTTCCCTCTGACTGCTTCTTTTATTTTGTTTAGCCAGAGTGGCACTCTTTTGAGCCTTTATGCTTTTAAACTTGGGGTTTTTTATTTATTGTTTCTTCCAATTTGGGGCATGCATTTTAAATTGAGCCTCCATTAGGATGTCTTTAAAAATTTTCCATGCAGCTTGAGGGATTTCGCTTTTGGTACTCAGGTGACTACTCCCTATGTGGAACATGAAACAAAGTGCGTGGGCGCTGGGGAAACACTTTGACACAGCAAAGTGATTATCCAGATCTGTATTTCAGTGTAATAAAAAAATCCGAAACAAAACAACACCAAAGAAGGCTATGTTTAAATTGCTTCGTCTATACCCAGCTGAGAAAAAAATGTCAGAGCTCTGCATTTCTACTCCTTTCTCTTCAAATCTGGGTCTGCTCTCCAGAGACAGCAGGACAGCGCTAAAAGCCTTATGTTGCAGGTGGTCAAGTTCCCTGTAACACTTCTTCAGTGAGCTGTATCTACTAAAAATGCGCAGCTGATTCGACATATGAATGTAGCGCTTGTAACAGGCTTGGCATCCTGGCATGCAAAGTGTGTTGGGATCCAAATCATGGAAAGCACTGCACAACTGTGAAACGTTCACTGTAGGAAGTCATAAATAATCATCTGCCTCCATTATTTCTGGGGACCAAATGCCTGTTTAAGCTCTTCTCTCTTATCTTCAAGGCACTCAGCAACCTGAGCCCAGGATATCTGAAGGATCTCGACCGTTCTGGGATGAAGACTGTGGTCAACAAGTCTGCTTCTCTGGCTCAATTGAACTATCTACCACAAGGGACAAACTCCTCTGTGCAGAAGACAGAATGCCCGAGGGCTGGCCCCAGAATGTGGAATGAACTTCTCCAGGAATCAAGGACCATCCCAAACTTTCCCCCGTTCTGCTCCAAATGCCAAGTGTACTTTTTCAAGTTGCCTTCTTTGGTATAGAGCTGTGTGGTCATTTAAGAAAACCTCAAAATCCACAAGCAAAACCGAACTAAACCAAAACCTTCCACTACACGTGCAATTCTCTCCCCCAAGGAAAGGAGGAGGGAGAATGCACCACTTGTGACAGATGTTAGTCCTATGGCTTAATGAATGAACCAAAGGCGCTCAGATACCACACTGACGAAGGCAGTACATGAACCTAAAGAGACCAGAACAGATCTAGACTGAATGTTGCTTTGCATACAGCCTTCATCTGTTATCCATTTGATGTCATTTTTGCCTGGGTGAGCTAAGATGTGCCTTTAAAGCATCCCTTGCTATGACTTAGCTGCAGTTCCAATGCGGCCACTTTTTATGCTTTTTGATTTGCAGGCTCTCCTCCTCTTCCCATGGCCTGATAGAGTTAAACACTCTTCAGGAGACTGGAGGGAGGTGTGCTTTAATTTTGCTGATTTATTGAAAGCGCTGAAAGAAAGCAAGCTGGAAAAGTGAAGAGTGCTGTCCCTTGCACTTCAGAAATACCCTCCCAAACCAGAGCTGAACAGAAGGAATTGGTCATGGCTCGGTGCCCTCAGAACACGGTGGGTGTGTCTACAGACAGCTGGGAATATGGGTAGATGACTCACGCTAGCTCTGCAACTCCTGGGTCCAAGTGTGGGTGGCTATCCCAAGCCACCAGTCCTGCTGCAATGTCCATACTGCTCTTTTTAGCATGGTAACTCAAGGGAAGCTATTACAGATCTGTCTACCCCGACGCAGCTGCACATTCCCAGCAGTAGGATAGACATATCCAGAGGTACCTGCCTGAAAGCCTACAAGGACAACCAGCTCCAGCTGGCTTTCACACAGCCCCGGCACCTGCAAGTCACCCACACTGCCTAGAAATGTTTGGGTCACTGGGCCAGCTGAAAGCAGACCAACTGCATGAGGCATCATAAGTGCACTGCACAGTGTGAGCGGCAGGACTGGTAGCCCCGCCTATTAAGGTTGCCTAACATTTTCCATTCTAGGTCCCTGTTTTCAGTTGCTTCTAACTTTATGAAACATTATCCATTGTGGCTGAAATTTTCCATGTCCAGTGCATGCCTCAGGCTGATTTTTTTTTTTTTTTTAAATTTCAGTCAAAACAGCTCATCTGTATTTTAGGGCAAGGCTAGGAAAAAATCCCGGTGGCCTTTGTAAAGCCCTCGCACCCCCATGTTTTGGAAGAGGGATGTGAAATCTGGCAGGTGGGGTGGCCTTTGTGTCAGGGCTGGGTCTTTTATTCCCATGGAAATCCACCCAAATCTGGCCAGTGGATAAGCTTCTGGAAACTCAGTTTGCACATCCTCAGTTCAGACGTAGAATTAAAATCACCAAAGATTCCATGCTCACTGAGTATGCCCCAACTTCTCACAGCTCATAGGGCTGACCAGACTGTGCATGTCCCATTCCCACACAGCAACCAGGTCCACCCCAGGTCTGGAATTAGTGGGGTGGGAGAGGAGGAAGAAACAGAGGAGGGGAAATGTATCTGCTCAGGAGCTGGCCCAAGGAGCTGATAAGGGAAGGGACACTGAGAATAAAGGAGGAGCCGGTGAAGGAGAAATCAGGCTAGGAAGACGACTGGACTTCATGGGAAGAGAGACAGTTCAGATGGGGGTCCATGAGGGAGGGACTGGAGTGGCCTGGCAAGGAAAATGTGGTGGGAGTTTGTGTATGGAGAAAACTGGGACTGTGATCTGATGCCCAGTGGTGACCCGATAAGGGGACCAGGAGGAGAAGTCTGAGGAGAGAAGATGAGGCAGGCAAGGAAAACGGGAGTGTGACGAGAAGTCAGTGATGGGAAAGAGACAGACCTGGGAAAGGGACAGGTGGAAGGGAAAGGGGCAGACCAGGCCCACCTGGTGCACAGAATGAGGCAGGACTCTCGTGGAGAGGTAATTAAAGACTGTATCATAATACATATGCAGAAGGGGACAAAATTCAAGTCAGATAGGTAACCTTAATTCTCACTTTTCCTACCTCTTGGGTGCTTGACTTTGCAACCTCAATGTTCTTTAAACATTGTTTGTTTGTTTATTTGTTTGGCTTTTTTGCTTAAAGGTTTGAGTAGTCTTCTGGACAAGCTGTGCACAAGAGGCCGTAAAAGGTTACATAAAACAGAGGGTGAAGCGACTAAGAGGTATAGGCAAATGAAGAGGGAGAGTGGCAGGTTGTCCCAGATTGCTGGAATTGCCCAGCAGAAGGCATTTGTACCAACGAAGAGACAATGCAGACAGGACCTGGAGACATACACTCAAGGCCATATTTAAAATGGATAACGGAAACACTTTTTCACATATGCATATAATTAACCTGTGAAATGTCATGCTCCAAGGGTGTGTCTACACTTATAAATTAAGTCGACTTAAGCAGGCTTAAATCGACTTAATTTAATCCATGTTTACACTGGGCTTTCCATAATTTGACTTAAGCTGCTCCTTAAATCGAATTAAGGAAAAACTAGTTCGAATTAATAACACCTCATTATAATTCGAACTAGTGTCGAAGTCGACTTTAATAAGTCGACTTAGCCAGTGTAGATGCCCTAAGTTGACCTGGGCTAAGACGCCAGCGACTTCCTGGTCTGGGGAGAGCCAGCCCTGCAAGGTTGGCTCTTCCTCCACCTATCTAGTCGACTTAGAGAGTCTAGTGTAGACTCTCTAAGTCGACTTAATAGGAGCACCTTTAAGTTGACTTAAGAGTCCTGTGTGGACTCTCTAAGTTGACTTAATAAGGTTGACTTAAAGTCGACTTAGTGAAGTCAACTTAGTAAAGTCGACCTAAATTGGTAAGTGTAGACATAGCCCAAGATAGTGATGCTGAGCAGTTAGTGGGATTCCTATTAGGTCAGGACATAACACGGGATGGGACCATATAACAGAAAGCATGGCTTCATGGATAGGGCCCTTGCCCAGTACTTGGGAGATCTGGGCTCCAGTCTCTGGACTGCCCACAGATTTCTTGTGTGAGGTTAGGCAAGGCAGTTAGCAATCCAGTTCCCCATTTTACAGACCACACTGCAGTGCTGCGAGGCTAAATGCATTAAAGAGTGTGAGGTTCTTGGAGAGCTACTAATCTAAAGTGCTATACAAGAGCTAGGTGTTATTATATAAACGTACAGATGAGGGATGTAAGGCCCCATTCTGCAGGGCACAGGTCCGCCTCTAAGCAGCCATGGTTAGGAAGAAACTTTCCCTATGGATGAACTGCCCACTGCTGGATTTCTTGCATCGTCTGCTGAAGCATCCAGTAATACCTGTCAGGAAGCTGGAGAACACTATGGTGGCTGGTCTTATGAATGTGAAGCCCTCCTTAGGTACAAGCCCCAGTGAAGCCAAAGGGGAGTTCTGCACATGTAGGGTTTATAGGAATGGATCCAGGATGACTGTGAAGGCAGAACCAAGCTCATGGAATACTTTAAACACCAGAAAGGCAATTCTGAGCTGGGAGCCAATGACATTATTTGAAGCTAGAGTGGGTGTGAGTGCATTTCGTTGTGTATGTGCGAATATCTACACTAGCGCTCACCCCCATTGGGTGTGTCTACACTTACAAGTTAAGTCGACTTAAGGAGGCATAAGTTGACCTGAACAAAGCCACGTCCACACTGGGCTTTCCTTAACTCGACTTAAGCATGTCCTTAAGTCGACTTAAGGAAAGGTTCGGTCGACTTAATAACACCTGGTTTTAGGTTGACTTAACGCTTAAATTGACCTTATTAGGTCAACTTAAGCCAGTATGGATGGGGATTAGCACCTAAATCGACCTTAACAAAGTCAACTTAACTTTTCTAGTGTAGACATAGCCCTTTTTCGACCTTATTAAGTCGACTTAACAAAGTCGACTTAACTTCTGTAGTGTAGACATAGCCATTGGTACCAAAGGTGGAGCTGCCCTGGCAGGAGCAACAATGGGGAATTTTAAACCAGAGTCTAGTGTATGCAAGGCTGTTGAGAAACGATCATTCTGGGCCCCTCGGTTGCCGGATAGGATGTCTTTCTACAATGATACACGACAGTTCCACTAGAATTTGTGGGCTCGACACAGCAATCTCTGAACGATGTCCTCTCGCGAGCCTAATGGTCCCTTCTCACCTTAAAATGTATATTTTAAGTCACAACGTCATTTTAACATTGTTCTGTTTTCCACAGTTCTCCTGTACTTCTTGGTTCTGGGTGGAAATGGTGCAGAAATATCTGTCCTTGTGAAATTTCCTGTCTGCTTTTGGGCGAGCCAAGAGCCAACAGCCAGAGAAGTACCTGAATTTTCTTTGATGCTATCCATCTAACTCCAGACAACAAGCCCTGGGGCTGAGGAGCATGTCAGGCTGCAAATCAAGAGCTCTGCGGTATATGTCAGCTGTGATTGGTATGTGATCTGTACAGAGCACATTGGAGACAAAAGACAGTGTCAGAATAATTGAATTCACATAGTTGGGCGGACCTACAAGTGAAGTTATCAGCTGGGGGAGGTAGACCAGATCTGAGGAGCAGAACAGACCAGGTACCAGGAACCAGATCTTAAGGTTAAATTCCTTACATAATTGGAATTTCACTATGTCCTATTAAGTTTTATTTGGGGCTTTTAAAATTGAATTTCTAAGTCTGGATGAAAAAAAAAGTTACATTCATATTATCAAGAGAAAATAATTATTTTAATGCCCAGTAATAACACTGTGAAACATAAATACGGTCGAAAGAAACCCATAGATCAAGCTGGCGGAGTGGTATCATTTTAACTCCGATAGAGACCATGGTGATTTTAATTTCACAGTTGATTATTTTTTGGAGTCATTTAAGGAGGAAATAATTTCAGTGTGGCTGACCAGGTATGCCATGCACATTATTATTGATATTTCTGTAGTTCCCAGAGCCCTCATTATGCTGTACATACATGGTAAGATTCCAAAGGGGTAGCCGTGTTAGTCTATTGTAGAAAGACAACAGAGTCCTGTGGCACTTTTAAAGACTAACAGATTTATTTATCGCATGAGCTTTCGTGGGAGAAAATCCCACTTCGTCAGACGCTTTGAAGATAGGAAAGTTACAGAGTGGGAGGAAATTAAATGCAGGGGAGTGTATGACATAGCATCAGGTCAGGCTGTAACAGCAAATCAAAATAGGTGTTAGGATTCAAAACACTGGGGAACAGCACATAGAGGAGGGGGAGGTCAAATCACTTGTTGTAATGCGAGAAAAATCCATAGTCCCTGTTTAACCCCAAAACAACTGAGTCAAATTTGCATATAAATTCGAGTTCTGCAGACTCTCTCTTTGAAGCTGTGATTTGTTATTCATCTGTTTCAACACAGCTATTAACAAGTCGTCAAGGGAGTGAGCAGGGAGATTGAAGTGTTCCCCTACAGGTTTTGCAGTGTTGCAATTTCTGATGTCAGATTTGTGTCTATTGATTCTTTGGCCCAAAGACTGTCCTGTTTGTCCAATATATAAGGCAGAGGGGCATTTCCGGCACATGATGGCATAAATCACATTGGTGGATGAGCAGGTGAACGAACCCTTGATGGAGTAGGTGGCATGATTAGGCCCTGTGACGGTGTCATCAGTGTAGATATGAGGGCAAAGTTGGCAGCGTGGTCTGCTGCAGGGCTGTGTTCCTGCTTTAGTGTTTCTGCTCTGTGATCTGTAGTTGCTGGTAAGTATCCTTTTAAGATTAGGGGGCTGTCTGAAAGCAAGGAGAGGTCTGTCTCCCAAGGCTTGAGAGAGTGAGGGATCATCTTGTAAAATAGGCTGTAGATTTTTGATGATGTGTTGAAGAGGTCTGGCTTGGGGGTTGTAGGTGGTGACCAGTGGCGTTCTGTTGTTGTTTTTCATGGGCTTCTCCTGCAGTAGTTGACTTCTGGGTACCCGTCTGGCTCTGTCAATTTGTTTCTTCACTTCTGCGGGTTTGTACTGTAGTTTTAAGAATGCCTGGTAGAGATCCTGAAGTTGTCTGTCTCTGTCTAAAGGGTCTCTGCGCCAAAGAATCAATGGACACAAATCTGACATCAGAAATTGCAACACTACAAAACCTGTAGGGGAACACTTCAATCTCCCTGCTCACTCCCTTGACGACTTGTTAATAGCTGTGTTGAAACAGATGAATAACAAATCACAGCTTCAAAGAGAGACTGCAGAACTTGAACTTATATGCAAATTTGACTCAGTTGTTTTGGGGTTAAACAGGGACTATGGATTTTTCTCGCATTACAACAAGTGATTTGACCTCACCCTCCTCTATGTGCTGTTCCCCAGTGTTTTGAATCCTAACACTTATTTTGATTTGCTGTTACAGCCTGAGCTGATGCTATGTCATACACTCCCCTGCATTTAATTTCCTCCCACTCTGTAACTTTCCTATCTTCAAAGCGTCTGACGAAGTGGGATTTTCTCCCACGAAAGCTCATGCGATAAATAAATCTGTTAGTCTTTAAAAGTGCCACAGGACTCTGTTGTCTTCATACATGGTAAGAGACAGCCTTAAGAGTTTATAATCTGAGCATGCAACAGCTGGGCAGGAAAACAGATAGAGCCATGAAGTGATTTATCCAAGGTCACACAGCCATTCAGGGGAAAAGCCAAGATCCGAACGCAGGTCTCCTGAATCTGAAGTCGGGGTTCCCAGCCACTGGACCACACTGCCCCACACATCCTAACTTGTGTTGTGTGTATCTGATCATAATAACAAAGAGTACGTCCACACTGGAGCATTAGGTCAACTTAAGGAAGGTTAAATCGACCTACAGACCACTGCGTCCACATTGGGCGCTTATTAAGTCAACTTAAGCGCTTCCTTAAGTTGACTTAATAACACCACCTCTGAAGGTCGACTTAACACTTAAGTCGACCTTATTAAGTTGACTTACGCCAGTGTAGACGGTGAAAGCCCTTAAGTCGACCTAATTGGCCTCCAGGCCCCCTGGCCACTCCTCCGTCAACCTAGCACCTGCCAGTGTGGACGCAGGGCTGTGGACTCTCTAAGTTGACTTAAAGTCGACCTTGGGTAAGTCGACTTAACAGAGCCTCCAGTGTAGATGTACGATACTCTGGAACAGAGCTGGTTTTCCTTGTTCCTTTTTGTGATACTGTATTACACATGTCAGGTGATGGATTGACACCCCTGAAAATGGAATCTCTCTTCCCAGAACAGGTACAGCGTGGGTGGTACAGAGCAAACATCCCCTCCAAAGACCCAACCAGCATAGCTCAAACCTGGCTGGGCCTCCTGAAGGAAAGAAGGCCAGTACCACAGTTTACTCACTCCATGGCCTTTCTACCAAGATGCTAATGACACAGACAAGTGGCACTAGTTTTAGTGAGGTCCCTGAGGCGGACATGGGCCCTACAAACTAGAATGAGGTCACTGAGGCCAGGCAGCAGCCACCCGCTGGTAACGTGATTGGGTCACTAATGGGAGGGCTGGGTTTGAACAGATGATCCATAGATGGAAGACTCTAGCAAGCCCCCGGGCCTGTCCTGGTGAACTACCCTCAATGTCTGACCATTCAGTAGGACTGAGGCTCCTCTTATCCAGCCTGGAGTAACTCCACTGACTTCCATGGAGTTACTCCAGACTTTCCCCACTGTAAAGGAGAAGCAATTCGAGCCCATTGATCCCTATGCATTTGTTGCCATGGCAGTCCCCCATGCCAGATTTTGCCATGCGTGTTTTCAGTGACTAGTACTTTAATACATGAAACGTTCCGCTGCTTTCAAAGTGGCTTCTCACTGAGTATGGCACCAAAATCTAGTACCTCACCGTGGTCAAGGGGGGAACAATCTGGTCTGAGTAAATTGTTCATCTGGATGAACAAAGGATGAATGCTTTATGGCTTCAGGGCTCCCATGGAACCACTCCCAATCCATTTTTAACACAATAGTTTTCTCTTTTTAGTACATTGGCCATGCACTTGTTGAGGGCCTGGGCGGCTCCCAGGTTCACAGCTGGCCTTGTAAAATCTACCTCACTGGGATTTTCAAAATGTTTATCTCTCATCCCAGATAAAAAGGCTATGTCTACACTTGTAAAGTTGTCGACTCTGTTGAGTCAACTTAACAAGGTCGACTTTAAGTCGACTTAAAGTCGACCTTGTTAAGTTGACTTAACAGAGTGGCTATACTTTTAAATCAACCTTGTTAAGTCGACTTGACAGTAGACATAGCCATCCACACTGGCTTTAAGTTGACTTAATAAGGTCGATTTAGCGCTATTCCCCGTCCACACTGGCTTAAAGTTGACTTAAGAAATCGAATTAAGGCTTAAGTCGACCTTCAGAGGTGGTGTTATTAAGTCGACTTAAGCTGTTATTAAGTTGACTTAAGGAAATGCTTAAGTCAACTTAATAAAAGCCCAGTGTGGACGCGGCTTTGTGTAGGTCGACTTAAGCATTCTTAAGTCGACCTAAATTGCCATTGTAGACGCACCCACAGAGAGGCACAAGCAGACAAACCTCTTCAAGGGAGAGGCTGAAGAAAACATTGACAAGGACGAAATATAATGCCCAGCACCAAACAATGACTACCCCAGAATAGGAGAACTGTCTGCAATTATTTGAAGGGTATAAGCACCATGTGAAAGGTTAGGCGGGGGTCGGAACAAGTTTGAGGCCTATTATACAGGCTGTGAAATAGCGGATGAAGGAAAGTTATGGAAGTACAATGCTTGGAGTCCTTTAAAACTAAGCCTATTCTGAAAGGAACACGCCTTCCTTGCTGGAAGGCGCCTGGAGGTTTGGACAAGATGACCAGATAGAAACCAGAGGGAACAATCCTATCAGAGTCTTTGGTAACAGGGTTTGGAGGAGCCATCACCCACATGTTGTACGGCGCCCTGACATGTCAGCACATCGAAACATGAGACAGGCCAGTCGGAAGATGGCTGATTTGCTGCTCACCTCTTTCCACAGCTGCCGGCTGGTATCAGATTTGGGAAGCACCGCAACTCAGTATGCCCGTGCCGGGCCTGTTTTCAGAGGTGCTGCAGCAATGTTTACCTTTCATGGGGCCTGGTGGGCTCAGCCCTTCTGAAAGTTACGCTCACAATCGCTTCAGTAATGTGTCCGTCAGGGCTTCTAAGACAATGATGCTTCAAAGAGACGCCACTGAAAGTTCCTGCAGACAGTCTGGCTCACTTCTACCCACTGGTGTGCTTAGCTGCCAGGAGAGGTCACCTGTAACGTAAGAGCACTTCCTATGATCTAAAAGGCCATCGTGTTCTTCTGCTTTCCTGGTGAGTCAGCTACAGCCGACCTTCAGCAAAGTGAGTTCAGACCCCTATGCCCTGGTGTGACAGGGTGTGGTTGCAACTGCTCACCAGCCCTCTGTCACACCAGTCCCCAATTAAGCAAGATAAATTGGATCCGGCTAGAGAGATCTGTACCTCATTGGTGAATGGAAATCGGTTGTCACCCTAATTAGTCAGGGGCTATGTACAGGCCCAGGCAAAAGGAGGAGCCAGAGAGTGGAACGAGGTGAGTCGAAGTTCTACTATTTGGTATCCAGGGGTGTGGGCGGGCTCATGCCCGCCCATTTCTACAAATGAAATGAGCAGAAGTTCTGTCTGCCTGGCTGAGGACTCCCTGAGGCAGCTAGTCCAAGCTGTGTACAGTAAGGTGGTGGTGGGACTTCACGTTGTAAATAAAGGCACTGGTGAGTGCTGGACAGGACAGTCTTTGAGTGGCTTGTGAGACAGGAGGTGGGGAGGCAGAGAGCTCTCCAGTGGCGCACTGCTACACCTGGGAATGAGAAACAGCACAAGGTGCCCTGCGTGTACTTCAGAAGACATCATGGTGATTTGAGAGTCAGCTCAGATTCTGCAAACTGAGTTGTTTTGATGACTGACTGAACATATTCAATGTGTTTTTTAATCCTCAAAGATCCTGAAGTGCTGTATAGATTGTGGTGGGGATTTTCAGAAGCATCTCAGTGTTCTGGCAACATAGGTCTCATTGATTATAAATATTGGAGATGGGTTTTCAGATCCAATTTGGGTCTGGTTTCAGGGGTGAAGCTGAATGTGTGAAGCTGAATGTCAGATGGTTCCACTGTGCCAAGGTCTTGCAAGTTGCTTTTATGACATTTTGGCCCCGTGTGACAGGATTCTCCTGAGATCAGTTTTCTTGTAATATTTCCACTGCTTTGGAAAGTGGAAACCCCATAAGACGAGCCACTTTTGAGATTTTTAGCTATATCCCAGCTGGACTCGGGAAACAGATCCCTTTGGCTATGACCCAGAACAAAAACAATAAAGATAAGAGGATAAGAGGAGTTAAATCCTCATTCTCTGGAATTCAAAATAATTTGGGGGTACAGATTCTAGCTTTGAGAATCGGCATGAGGATCATGTCACCAGTTACTGAAATACAGCCACCTCTGGGGTGTAACTCAGCAACTTTTTAACATGCTGCTGTATCATACAATTGTTTTGGATAAAAAATGACATTCAAAGCTGCACCTGCTTTTTCTTAGGAGAGCAAATTCAGCTGCTGCTGCATGGGGATTTAGGAAGGTAACTACCCCCTTTGGGCAAGGAATCAAATTGAATAGTGTTCCCCTTGTGAAGAATGTCCGAGACATACAGCTAGGCTTTTATATGTCATTTCACCTGGGAAAGGAGCACAGAGGCCCTGCAGGTCCTCACGTTGCATGGGGCCAGCACTGACTCAGAGAGGGAGTGCATCCAAAAAGCTATTTCCAGCAGCTTCCCCTCATCCAAGTCCTGAGCCTGCTTTTGGCGTGGACTCACTCACAGCCTGAGGAGTCTGGTGCCCTTTGCCGACTGCTCTCTCCATCATCCGAAAGCAGCAGAGTCCCTGTTCAAAACTTGCAGAGCCTGAGACATCTGAAGTCATCAAGATGTGAGATTTGCCCTCCCCTCACCTCTGGGTGACTTGGAATTGCAGAGGCAGAGGCAAAAGCAATGGCTCCTCACACTCCCCTGTGTGCTACCTTCACCCCTCGGCTCCCAAGAAGCCCCCTTTTTATTGAGATTGTCCCACAGGAAAGCCTCCTGCGCCCAGTAAGAGCTGCTTTGAAACCGTCAAGTGATGTATGAGCTGCCGAGTCCATTACTTAGAGGCTTTTAGAGCCCCAGCCTGGTGCAGCCTGTTACAAGAGGTCCTGATATCCTGGCTGGTTTGTTTATCGCATTCCTGAGAGCACAGTCAAGCTGCAGCCCACAGAGACAGAGGCAGTTCACAGGGGAGTCTCCCAGCCTGCTGACTACAGAGGCTTACGAACAGGTCTGCCACACGGGGGAGAGGGGAGATACCTCGTACAGGAAAACACGCGCAAGCAGATCCATCAGGGCCAGCATGAGCTGCTCCTGAGTGCCCATCTCACCCCTACCTGGTATCTCAGTGGCCCCAGGGATCCCCAGGCCAGCAGTCACTTCACCTGCTACTCTCATGCAGCAAGAATGAGATACATGATACATGAGGTACAGATGTCTCTAGCCAGATCCAATTTACCTTGCTTCATTGGGGGCTGGGGTGACAGGGCTGGCCAGCCGTTGCAGCCACACCCCGTCACACCAGGGCATAGGGATCTGAACTCACTTTGCTGAAGGTTGGCTGTAGCTGACTCACCAGGGTCAAGCACAACAGCGGCGTAATGGTGCACAGCAATGCAGCGAGCCAGTGGAGGAGAGGGAGCGGACAATTCCGCATACAACTGAACCCACAGGGGGACCGGAGGGAGGCTGAACAGAATTACTCCAGATTTTACTCTGAGCAGGAGGCTGGTGTTAATGGGTCTCCCACAGCACAGCGTCCCCTGATGACCCAACACCACTTCCTGCAGGACTTATGTCTGCCCTGGCTTTCCGCACAGCGCTGCTAGGGTGGAAATGACCAGAGAGAAATGAAGGCGGCTGAGAAATCCTGTATTCACAAAGTGGTACTGTAATCCTGGGGGAGAGGGAGAAGGCGTCACAGATCCCCTGCTATGCCTATCCCTGGATGGGTGGATACCAGATTCAGACATCTGCCTGATCGCACATCATGGCACATCAAAGTTTTAAAGGTGCCCCCCTGGCCCCAAGCTCATTGTCTATTAGAGGTGAGAGGGTGTAGCGGGATGGAGAGGTGTGTCCCTGGGGAGGGGGAAAAAGCCCCAGGCTCTTAGAGAAGTGGGACCTAGAAGGGGGGAGGCCTTAGAAAATCTGCCTGTCTTGGCACAGCCTTGGGTCTCAGTAACCCTTTAGCAAAGCATGCTGGAAATGGGAGGAGTCTGGGGCTCAGCTGGGAGAGTGGGGGGGGGGTGTAACAAACACCTACGTGCTGTTCCACTTGTGACTTCCTTTTCTCACCACTCCAGGCCCCCTGGGAATCTCTGGGGACACTTTGATGGCAGGAGTGTGGTGTCCCTCCGAAGTGAGGAATGAGCCAAAAGATGAAGCCAAAATGCCAGAGATGACTGTGGATACAGGAGAGCGGAGGGATGCGGGATCACAGTCTAACGCAATAGTTCTCAGTGTATTCACATTGTGGGCTGCATAGGCAGCTCTCTATGAGTTATGAGTTATGGCCCATCCACACAATATATATACTACCTGGATGGCCCTGAGGATGTCACATGGGCCGCAGCTGTGTGCTGACTGGGCTGCAAGCAACCCATGGGCTGCAGGTTGAAAAAGCACTGGTCGAAGAGAGACCGGACCGGTCCAAGTGACAGAGCAGGAAGTAGAAAGAATGAATGAAGGAGGTGGCTACCTAGCGAGATAGAAACATCAAACTCTACACTGGGACCCAAGTGGGACACTGTGACTTGGATGGACTGAGGGAAGCTGTCGGGAGTAGGTGCACTGACAGCCGAACCACCCCGGTCTGTTCTTTGGCAGGGGGGAGAGAGGTAACTTATCACCGGATTTGAACAAAAGGCAAGACAATGTGCTAGACTGGCCAGAGGGAGAATGGGCCAATTACTTGGTTCCTTTGTTGGCAGGGAAGGCTTTGGACTTTGGAGACGTATGGTGTCAGGAGTCAGGATGTGGTGACTGACTGTGAGGAACCAAGAAGGGTGATTCTGAATGAGCGAGGAAACTTAGCAGTAGATCTGGACAGCAGAACTACCACCAGCCTAAATTCCCACTGAGACACAGGCACGTCTACCAGTTGGGGGAGGCATTATCTGTAGCGGGACTGTAAAGAAGATCTAGGAACAGATCATGACCATACTGGGGAAGGAAATCAGTACCTAGGTCCTAAAACGGCATCCACCGACCAGGCCCTGGCTGCCAATATTGGCTCAGACTTATCTGAACATCCATCGATCACACCACCGCCAAGGACCATGCGGGTTCCTCTGAAGACTTTGCGGGGCTCAATGGGTGTGTCCACACTGACAACTTAGGTCGACTTAAGGACACTTAAGTCGACCTACACAAAGCCATGTCCATACTGCCGCTTATTAAGTTGACTTAAGCGCTTCCTTAAGTCGACTTAATAACACCACCTCTGAAGGTCGACTAAGGCTTAAGTCAACATTATTAAGTTGACTTAAAGCCAATGTGGAGGGGTATGTCTACACTACAGGCACTGTTAATGTAACCTTTGGGTGGGCTAAAATTAATTCAATTGCCCTTCCCCAGTGCCTCACAGAAATACACCCCAATCCCTGTGGAGAAAGCAGCTGGAGACCCAGGATCCAGTCTGTATGGGACTCGCAGCAAAGATTGCTCAGAGTTACCACCCCACATTAAAATACTACTAAAAACAAACATAACAATGAACTTTATTAACTACTAACTAAATGAACCTTATCCTAAGAAAACAAAATACAATTAACCAAGAACAATTCCTACAGAAACCCCCGCAGGAAAGATACCCAAGAGTCCAGGTGGAGTTCATCCAACTCTCAGCTACAGTCTTTGTTCCAGTGTAGAGGCTTGAGTGGCAAGAAGTAACCGTCCTCTTCTTCTTTCTTTGCAGGAATCTTCAGTAGAATTCCATGCAGGCTTTTCCTTCTCCTTTGCAACCAACCCTCAGTCCCATATGCATGTCTACAAAATCTGTTGCAGATGACTCCATTAGAGGGAGAAAACATCTTGTTCACTCCTGGCTCAGCTTCTGTCCTGAAAACGGAGCACATGGTCTCTTCTCAAAGCAGCTCTAGCCTGCTGTCTGCATAGACTGCTGCTCTCATGCCATCTGACTGACTGCCCACATCACACCAGCAGGGCATCCTGTGGAGCATGCTCAAAATGCTACCACTCCCTGCTTCCAGAAGTTTCTAGTTGTGGGTAGCTAATCTGCCCAGCAACAGTAACCCACCCTCAGTAGGTCTCTCAAAGAGAGGCATATGGGTCACATTGTCAACTTAACGAGGGTGACTTAAGTCGACTTTAAGTGTAGATGCTCCGTTAAGCCGATCTAACAAGTTCGACTTTAAGTCGACTTTAAATCGACTTGAAGTTGACCTTGTTAAGTCGACTTAACAGAGCCTATAGTGTAGTCTTACCCTAAGGACTTAAGGCTGCAGGCAGTGGATAGACCAAAGGAGACGGTTGTGTCTGAAGGAGCCTATTACTCCTTGAAGAGATGGCCAGGAACTCACAATCCCAACAGCCCAGGTACAGTGAAGGAAGCACCCTGCTCTGCCGGAGGGCTGCTCTGTTAAACAGGAAGCTGTCCAGGAGACAGGGGAATAGAAACCATCCAGGCTGCAAGGGCAGGTGATCGCTCTGTCCCACTGTGCAGGACTTGCTTGATCAGGTGCAGATACTTTGGTTTGGGATTTGTTTGTGAGCTCTGAGTCACAGTCCTGAGAGAAGGGCCTTTCAACGATTACGCCAAGTGGCTTTAATAAAGGAGTCATACTTATTTGGATTAGTTTGTTTTGGCTTCTCACTCTCCCGATCTGCGTAGGCAAAGTTATTGAAGCTCAGTTTGGAACAGGGAGGTGGGGCTCCTCTGAATTGCATTCCTGGCCCTTGCTGCCACAGAGTGATACATTTAATAGCAAGGAAGTGGCAAATTCAGCAGGAAGGGGAAAGGTGGGCTGGAAACAAGGCTGGGGGAAGCAGTGTGGTGCAGCTTGTGCTAAAGGCAGCCATGGGGAAAGGTGGGCTGGAAGGAATCCTACGGAAAGCAGTGCCAGAGAAAGAAGATGCTTAGCGTGGGAATTCTTGATATACACAGGCTGTGGCTTGCCTACTTAGGGTGCGTCTACACTTGTAAATTAAGTCGACTTAAGCCTGTTTAAGTCGACTTAATTTACTCTGCATCTACACTACACTTTCCTTAAGTCGACTTAAGCAAGCTGCTTAAGTCGACTTAAGGAAAATTAAGTCGACTTTTTAAAACCATGTTTTAAGTCAACTTTTGGCTTAAGTCGACTTTCTAAAGTCGACTTAAGCCAGTGTAGACGTGGAGTAGTCCTAGGTCGACTCTAAATCGATTTAGGGGACTCCAGGGCTTTCCCACTGCCCTCCCTGCCAGGGTGGCACAGGGAGAGCCTGGCATGCCCCCCCACAGGGCAGGGCCAAGCCCTGCCCACCCTGCCCCTATGCCCTGCCAGGGTCCCTGTCCCCCTTTGCCCCATTGTACCCAGGTACAATGGGGCAAAGGCTGAGCCCCCTGGCACTTGGCAAGGGGTGCCCCCCCTGCCACCGTGGACCAGTCCAAGGTCCCCCTAATGCCTACAAGTCAACCTAGGCATCCAGTGCTAAGTCGACTTAAATTAACAAGTGTAGACATAGCCTTAGGGATTATGGACACCTCAGAAAGACCAGACTTTGGGCACACAACGCACTAGAACTTGTGGGGAAACGAGACGGATTGCAACTGGGCAAGGTTTGTGGTGAAATAAATACCGAGGTGCTTGGGAAGTGATCCATCAATTTCTTCCTTTTCTCCACCATTTTTGTGACTGGGCAAGTTATCTTGGCCCACCAGAGAGCACCTGGTGACATTTGGGTTTTAGACGTTGGGTATGAACACATGGCTTCAAGAGGGATTACAACCTCAGCCCGGAAAAACCTGGGCCTAAGTTAGAGATGGGAAGGGCCATTTCCTGTTGTTGGAGCCAAAGAGGGCACAAATCCTGCCACTAATCTTTTTGGCTAACTCAGGAACAGCCAGCAAAGGAAGGTGGCAGTGTGAATGGAGAAACTCCAAGTGAGAGAAGAATTGGAAGGCGAAGATTTACAGAATACAGTGCTGAATCTGGGACAGTTTCAGTCTGAGGGTTGCTTCTTTTCAATCCACATGGAGCACCAGTAAAGGGGATGAAGAGTACTTTGGTTCTGTGTGTTAGAAAAGGATTTTTGCTGGGCCACAGGGCCACAAGGCAAATAGTTACCAATGCCAACAGTTTGCAGGGAATAATCCTCAAAGCAGGACATACCATTCCTTGGGTTGGACACTTGCGGCAGATGTAAACGTATGTTAGAATCACCAGAAGATTTTACTGGTTGGATCAGCAAGCGCATGAACACATCAGAGCCTGCCTTGAGTGCTAGAAAGTTCCCTCAGGAAGCAGTGATTGGGGGTTCCTTATTCCATTACTGGTAGTTGATAGACCTTTCTCTCAAGCAACCATGAGCTTAGCTCTCTCATAGAGTGAAAGTTGCTATACCTTGGTCATACGCTTGGAAATTGACTATGCTACCTTCCACTGGAAGTTTTTCCTTTGCAAGGCATAAAGCCACCAGATTGTTACTGTCTTCGCCCAGTTACTTGCTTGGTTAGAAGTTCCAAAGTGGTACCTGTGTTAGTCTAATTCAGCAAAAAAAGGAGTCCTGTGGCACTTTTAAAGACTAACAAATTTATTCATTGCATGAGCTTTCATGCGATAAATAAATTGGTTAGTCTTTAAAAGTGCCACAAGACTCCTTGTTTGTTTTGCCTGGTTAAAGTCGGAGAGGAGACAATAGGGGCAGGAGAGTTAAGTCATGGAATTAGGTGTAGAAACAACTCCAGACCATCTTCAAGTTGATCACCCTGTGTAGAAAATTTCATCGGCTATTGGAATGTATGCTAAAAATGTCACTAACGGCACAGGATCCAACTGGGACAAGTAGCTGTCATTTTTATTTGCCTACTGGGAGGTGTCTCAGGTCTCAGCAGTCTTTTTGTGTTTGACTTCCTCTATGGCGAGCGAGTGCGAGGTCTACTAGATATCCAGAGGGAAAGCTGGGAAAAAACAGTCAAACTACTAATGGGAATGGCTAGTTATCTATTGCAAATGAGAGATGGTCTCTGGGAGACAAGAGAAAATTATCCCCAGAAAACCATCAGGTCCATTATGGTTGCAAGGAAATAATAAAGGAATTTGCACCGGGGCGGGGTGGGTGGGGGGGGAGAGTCTGTGGCTGATAAGGCAGTTGAATTGAAGGCTTGTACCCTAACTGCTAGACTGTCCTTCCTCTCTAAGCTGTGACTATAGTACAAAAAATAAATGTCTAGAAAAACTCAGGTAGCGTGAGTCCTGAATGTGCATGGAAAGGTGACGTGAATATGCTCGCATGGTACAACGCCCTCCCGAATCAATGCTTCATCTTCTGTTGCGTTCAAAGACTCTAGGCACTGAGCAACAGTGCCCCCCATTGGAAGAGCTAGGAGCAGCCTTCACACATTCAAGAAGGGAGACAAATTAGGATTAAGATGCAGTGCCTTGGTGAAGGGCTGAATCTAGGATGACCAGATAGCAAGTGTGAAAAATTGGGCCAGGGATTGGAGGGTAATAGGTGACCGTATAAGAAAAAGCCCTGAATATCAGGACTGCACCTATGAAATCGGGACACCTCGTCATTCTGGGCTGTAGACATCCCCCTCCATACTAAGGGAATTTGGGGTGGGGCCTGAGGAAACAAGCCAGGCTTCATTTTTGTGATTCAAATGGGTGTTAGAGTACAGCACCAGCTCAGGGCAGATTAAGGGAGGTCAGATGACTGAGGAGAGCCATCTGTCCGCTGTAGGGCTGGGATCTCGCCCCGGAGTCTGATGTGTTGCGTGTGATGCCGTTAAGCCTATGCTGTTTCCAGCATAGCTGGCAGCTCTTACAATTTACTGGGTCAGGTATCGAACCCTGCTCAGTCAGCCCCCCTCCCTAGCTTGTCTTAAAGAGTCCTTTGAAGACAACCAGGCTCTAAATCTAATCAGCCTCAGATAACCCAACTAACACCCCTGGGACGATGGCAGGGGAAGGAACTTTCCTCTTCCCCGGTCCCTCTTCAAGAGAGTACTAGCTTCGGCAATGCTCCAGGTGAGAGCCTGGCTCAGGGCTGGTCTACTCTAAAAAGCTAGATCGACCCAGCTCCGTTGCTTGGGGTTTAAAAAAATCCACCCCCTTGAGTGACACAGTAAAGCCGACCCAACCCCTGGTGTAGACAGCTAGTTGCTAGGTTCTAGCTGCTGCCTTTCGAGGAGGTGGATTACTTTCTCCCACTGGGGTAGGAAGTGTCTACCTGGAATCACTGTGCTGCTGTCTCTTGCATTTCAAGTGTAGATCAGCCCTCAGGAGCAACATTTAGCCCGCAGGCTGGGGAATTACACAGCGTTAAAGGTGTCTGGGGGCAGCTGTAAATGTAGGGGATGGCCTTTGGAGGGTTTCTCCATCCCTGGTCACAGAGGCGTTGCTGCCCCCAAAATAGGTCGCTCCTGGCCCTGATCCATCCCTGGGAGGGCCTGATCCATCCAGGAGGGCCTGATCCATCCCTGGGTCCCCAGCTGGGGCCTGGATTGGGCTCCCGCTGCTGGCGGCCTCTGGTAGACCAGCCCCAGCCCTGGTGGGGACCACATCAGGCTGCCGCTGTTGGCCAGGCCCCGGCGTGGGGTCCGCATCGTGGGGCTGGTGAAGGCCAGGCCCCAGGTCTCTGGTGGGGGGCAGGTTGGGCTGGTAGCGGCCCTGGCTGCATTGGGGCGCTGGGCCCGGATCCATGGCCCCGGCGGGGGCCTGATCGGGCGGCCCTGGGTCCCCGCCAGACTCGGTGCCCTGGTGCTGGGACTCAGGGCACCAGCGACAGCACTCCTGGTCATTGTGGAGGCAGGAAGCAGAGGTTCTGCAAATGGGTAAAAAGTATTTAACCGATTCCGTTCGAGTTTTGGGCGTATGTGGGGCTGAGAACGGAGGTTTTCGCTTTGTCTGCCCTGGGTTGCCTTGCTCTAGTTCAGCTGTGCGGGATGGGAAAGCTCATAGGAACTGCCCGGCTGGATCAGACTCAGGATCCATCTAGCCCAGTATCCTGTCTTTGACAGTGGCCCATACCAGCTGCTCCCGAGAAAAGAGCAAGAACCCCACAATGGGCAGATGTAGGATAAGCTGTCTCCCTACTTCCCATTCCACTCATCCTGATCTCTAAGACCTGAAGCTGGACGCTCAGTATCTGCCAACATTTTGGGTGATAACTCTGGATATTCTTGATACTTGATTTTTTTTATCAGAACTGGCGACTGATAAGATGTGGGCTCCTTTCCCAGGGCTGCACAATCCCAATAGCTTTGCTTTGAATAAAGCACTACAAATGAGCCACTGGGATCAATCCAGCCCAGAAGAGAGGCACTAAGTGACCTGCCCAAGCTTTTCCATCTGTAATGTCTGTGATTCTTTCCATAGCAGGGATTTTTTGTATGTCTTAACAATTCAGTTGTCAGTGAGAAAACAGGATTACAAACACTGCTCTCCTCTATCTTTCCCTTTCTCTGCGTGCAGGAGCAAGAACGTGTGCTGCTGTTTGTAACCGAGAGCTGGGTTGCTGTGGGGATTATCAGCTCGGAGGTGGACTGCAAAAACTAATCTCTTTCCTGCCAAACTTTGTGCTTATCTGTAAACCAAGAGAGCCAGTTAGGTTTTTTTAGTACCTTTCAGTGATTAATGTGTTCGCGGAGGCGCTGCTTCTCTGCGGCATTTCCCCTCTCATTCAGGCATCTAATGTGAGAGAGATTTTTGTGGAAACCAATTGTCTCTTAACAGCCTGGTTAGGGCCTTAAGACTTGGGGGTGACTGGGGTTTGCCACAGGCCTCTGGGGTGACCCCACGCAAGTCACTTAGCTTCTCTGTGCCTCAGTTTCCCAGATGAAAAATGGGGGTAATAGAAATTCCCTAACTCACAGGGGTGAAATGCTTAGCAGTGATAGGAAACATGGAAATACCTAAGGCAGAAAGAGACATCTTCATCCCACAAACCGCCCTGCCAAGTGACATTTAGTCAGGACACATGCAGGTATATTCAGCACTGGGGTCAAGGATGGAGAGGACCATGGAGGCTGATCTCGCTGGTTGCCTTAGATTCCTCCAGGGGAGAGGCGCTCACCGTCTGATGACACTGTGGGTTCTTATTGGATCCTGTGTGATAAGTAAGGGGATTTGTTTTCCAGGGTTGTCAGTCAGATCCCTTTTCCCACTGCGTTCCGTTCGAATTACCATTCTGAAGTAATTTACGGGTGCGAGAACTACAGCAGGGTTACCCTGTGATTTCCCAGGCCCCGAGGCTTTTCTACAAGCCTTCCCTGCAGGAGTGGGGGCTGTTTCAGGGAATAGTTGGATTCGGAAAGGTCTCCCCCTAAATACAGCAGGGAAGGGAATGTATTTACAGCCTGGAACTCGCTCACTCCACATCCATTAAGGAACAAAGCGGAGCAAAGCTCCCGAACCACGGGCAATGCAGAGAGTATCATTATATAGAAACCTGCTGACAGCAACATTTTACAGATCCTCGAGTGACTCCCCGGGAAGATCTGCAAATTATTATTTTTGTTTGTTTGTGTTTTAAAACCATAGCGATAAAATTGACTCCCAACAAAACTCCCGCCATTTTTTTATGTCCTTAAAACTTCCCGTAAATATAAATGTCAGAACAGAATGCCTGTAAATATAGAAATGTCCTTCTCAGAAAAAAGTGGGCTTTTTGTTTCTGGCATGGTGGGAGCCAGGTTCTTTGATAAAGTGATTGGTGGGATATAAGATAGGAAAGGTTGAGAACCGCTGATCTGGCCAGCACGATTGTGGTGGGAAAACTGCAGTAGGCAGGCAGAGCGGCCACGGCAGAGAGCTCTCGTGGGCATGAAACAAGAAAACCACAAAAAGTTAGTCCCTTTATTCCCAGGCTTATGCCTTAAACACATCCCTTCTTCTCTCTCCCTGTCATCCACCCCGTTTTGGAACCCCAGGAAGCAGAGTCGATATCTCCAGAGTGCGCGCAACCTGGTAGTAACAGGCAAAGCAGAGGCCCCCACGTCCCGGCCAGATAGGCTCAGAATGGACTCAGGGTCAGACAGTGGTTAAAGTATAATATGACGGGCCCCGGAACCCTCCTAATCTCTGGGCCCCCTTCCCATATTGTCTGGGCCCCCTTCATGCATGTGTGGGCTCCAGCTCAGGCAGGCATTTGCAACCACTTCTCAGTACCACATGCATCGGTTATTGCTCCGTTAAAATATTTAGAATTTTATTCGGCATTTATCTCTATAGCAATTATTGTCACAAACTAGCAAATACTGCTATTGTGATTAACAATGGTGGGGCGTAGGGCCTGCCAGCAGCCAGGGCAGGTGGAACATGTGTTCTGCCGGGTTTTTCTACCTTTTGGGGCCCCCGGAATCTGGCCCCTCAAATGTGGGGCCCCCGGAACTGCGTTCCAGTGCATTCCCCCTTACTTTAACCGCTGGGGTCAGAACTCTACACCAGTCACAAGCCTATGACAGGCACCGGGACTGGACTGCGACCACCTGGGACAGTGAACACTTGGCACGGTGCTTGTAGCGGGGGGAGCAGGGACCACCCCACACACAGCCTCTCTGCGGGGCGGGCTACAGCTGGTCTTCCATTGAGCTGGGGTCTGGTCTAGAAAGAGGAGCGCCAGCCATTGACATCTGCTGGGCTGTCTGGAAGGCAGCAAGCCTTCCTTCCCTCCCCCAGCTCTCTGCTCCAGAGAACTGGGGGTGGTCACTTCCAACTCCATCCAAAGCCTGGAGCCCCAGGCCAGAGAGAAGGAGGGAGAATAACCGGTTTCAGCAGCAGGGCAGGGACCCCATAGTGGTGCAAAGCCACAGAAGAGGGTGGACCCTGGTTTCAAGGAACAGTGGCTTCAAGGAAATGAGTGGGCATGGCAAGCAGAGAAGTCCAGTTCGAGAGCCACAGCCCTTGACCCTGACCACGGTGAAGAATTGCGTGAGGGGAAAACCTGCACGGAGGTGAACGTGGCTGGCTGGAGCCACTGGAGCTGAACTTTGACTCTGGCAGGGTGCAAGAGGATGGTCTGGCTCCCTCTGGTGCAGCAGGTGCTACAATATGTGGCACACATCTGCTTTTCGGCGAGATAGTCCCAAGCGCTCAGTGAATGGACCTCACTTTGTCTGACGCTGTAATGCAGCCACCTCTGGGTGGAGGATGGCAGCCTCTTTAACAATGTACAGCCATCGTTCCACCCCATCTTACTGTTATTATTTACTTGTACTACAATAGCACCTCCGTGGCCTAATGGAGATGCAGTGCAGCGTGTACATGGGCGAGGAGGCTCTCTCTTCCCCAAGGAGCAAGGCAGGTGGAAGAGTCAGAGAGGTGAAGGGACTTGCCCGGGATCCCAAAGTAGCAGAGCTGGACTAGAACTCAGGACTTCGAGGCTATGTCTACACTTGTTAAAATAAGTCGACTTTCAATCGACCTTGTTAAGTTGACTTAGCGCGTCTACACTGCAAATTTAGGTTGACAAAGTCGACCTTGCTAAATCAACTTAGAGCATCTACACTTGACGCCTAAGTCAACTGGCAGAGCCTAGGTCGACCTGGGAGTGGTGCATGGTGGGAAGTGTGGCATGTGGCACCCGAGAGGTGCCCCTCTTCCCTGGCCACCCGTTTAAAAGAGGAAGGGAGCTCAGCACCTTCCCCATTGTGCCTGGCTACATGGGGGCTGAGCAGATCAGGGACAGGAGCAGGAGCAGGGTGCAGGAGTGGGGTGGGCGGGGCTGTGGCCTGCCCTGTGGGTGGCCATGGCAGGCTCTGGCTGTGCCAGGAACCCTGGGAGGGAGGTTAGTGGGGGAGGTCTGGAGGTCATGGAGGTCGATTTAGGGCTAATCCACGTCTACACTGGCTTAAGTCGATTTAAAACCAGGTCTTATTAAGTTGACTTAATTTTTCCTTAAGTCAACATAAGGAGCAGCTTAAGTCGATTTAAGGAAAGTGTAGTGTAGATGCAGAGTAAATTAAGTCGACTTAAGCCTCCTTAAATCGTCTTAATTTACAAGTGTAGACGCACCCTTAGGTCCCAGTCCAAATCACAACACCAAGCTCCTTTCCACAATGTGCATCCTCAATTAACTTGGCTGGTGGCTGAAGGGGTGGAGCTAAGAACTTATTGTACACTTTGCTAGCTCCTCCTTCACGTTTACACGTCTTTCAGCACCATCTCCAGGATTAAATCACTGGAGAAACTGAAGCAGGTTAGGTCTATTTTGGCTGATGAGTCAAGAGAAACGGTCTTCCCCCCTGCTTCAGATGGGTAGCTGTGTTAGTCTAGTTCGGCAAAACAAAAAAAGAGCCCTGCATGGCACATGTTGTTCCCCCCATATTTCATGTTGTAGTTTGTTTGTATCTATTGGCCTCTTGTAAAAAAATAGGATTATCAACTCACCTCCTGTTTCGAAAACCAATTCACGCCTTTCATCCCCATCCATCAGATCATTAACCCTTCAATAACCTGGAGGAGCCCAACGGACAGCAGAGGAATCCTTCCCTTGATCCAAAGGACATTTCAGCATTAACAGATAGTGTGCTGGAGGGAATTTTCAAATCTCATCAGTGCGGTGTGGGAAAACACGAAGGATTCAGCGTTTCCTAGGATTTGCAGCTCCAGCATGAGAGCACTACTGAGCGGATAAGGGCTGCTCTGCTCTACAGACTTTTGTTGACCAAACTCAGCTTTCGGAGACAAAGCTGCGGCGGGCACACACTGCAGTGCTCCCCTTCCCCCCCCCCCCCCGCTGACAAAACCGCCCTGCTTTGGTGACAAAATAAAACCACCTCGATGGGAGGCACAGGTGTTGTGTGCCACCACTGGACTCCAGGGGCTGTCCCACAATGCCCATCCTGACCGCTCTGCTCACTGGTTTGAGCTCCGCTGCGCTGCTCTGCATTCAAGCTACATGGGCCGGCACTCCCTCCCCCTTTCAAATCCACAGACAGTTTTTAAATGGCTCAGTGTGGAGAGTTCACACGGCTACTACCCAGCTGAGCATGCCAGATCCCGCAGCAAATGGGCTCCTGGCTGGACTGCAGGGGATGGGGGGGAGTCATTCGCCTGGGTCTGTGGGGAGACGAGGTGGTGGGAGAACCCGGGGGGAATCAATCTAGTTCTCCTATGACCAGCGTGCAGGCTATAGGGGCTGCTGCTGCAGAAGGAGGGGGAGAAATTCCCAATGTGCTGTGTAGAGACAGCGAAGGAGGCGGGGCTGATGTCAGGGTGTCCCCCCCCTGCCAGTGTACAGTCTCCACTGAGTTGGAGTGGGGGACAGAGGGACACCAGCTGTTTGTGCACCAGCTTCTTTTTCAGGGTTGGTTACTTCCGGCTGCTGTCTGGACTTAGAGAAACAACATGTGGACACATTCCCTGCTCCACTCTCCCCCTCTCCACACACAGTCTGTGTCTTTCTCTCTGAGACACACACACACACACACTCCCTACCACACACTCTCCCCCACCCACACCCTTCTGTGAGCTTCTTGTGTTTATGTCCAGCAACGTCAGTTTGGCTGGCTGCAGGGCCGTTGAGAAGCAGCTGTCATTCGGATGCCCGTGGAAGGAGAGGACTAAAAATCCAACATGTGACTCTGTGCCTGCCCCACACGGCATTGCAAACCCTTCCCAAAGCACCCTGCGTGCAGCTGAACAGTGGGGAGCTACCCACAATGCACTGCACCCCGTGTCGACACCAGAGCTGGCAGCGCGGATGCACTCCACTGACAAAGGAGCGCGGTGAGGACGTGGAAGAGCGGTTTAATTACAGTGGTGGCTGTACGCCGGCACCGCTTGTGTGGACAGAACTCTCTAGTGTAGACAAGGCCTAAGATTAAAAAGTAAACTCGAAGCTGCTCACTGCTCCTGTTTACCCCCCGTTACATTTTCAGTGCTGTAGTTCCTTACAGCAGCCGTAAGTGATTCATGAGAGAGACAATACACGCCACAGGGAACAGACACATGGGACAGTGAATTCTTATCCAGTTGTGCATTAGGCCCGGTCTACACTGCCAGCAAAAACTCTGTAGCTTGCGTATCTCCTGTCGATTTTGTAACTTCCCTTTAGCACACTGTCTTCACTGCACTGCGCCGTCAGGAAACGTGTTCCTGTTGACGCTGCACTACGCCACTTGACGGGGTGGTTTTATTAGGTCGACTTCTGAATCGACTGATCTTGTCTTAACTGACCACTCGCCTTGGGCATGACACCTTTGGTGTGACAGTCACTATAGGAAGCCAAATTCCAGCCCATAAAGTACTTTTAAATTCTAGGGGCAGGGTGGACACAGATCTTACTTGAAAGAAAGAAAAGAAACAAAGTATGTCACTTTTTAAAATGGGATCCTACCGCATTGCACATATCATGCCAGCTCTGGCTCCCCCTTGAGTTAGTTTTCTGTAAAAAATAACACGGCTGTATCCCTTTCCTTTCAGATTGTTAGCTGGCTTTGCATACAGCAACTCAGTAAAGATCATGTCTCCAGGGGTGGAATTAATAGCAGGGCTGACTGGTTCAGATGCTCCTCTGTCTCACCTCTGACTTATCATGCTACCTTATTATGCTCATGGTTCAAAGTGCCAATTTTGTGCAACGAACCCAAACAAATCAGCAAACTGTTGATGGAGCTGGTTGTACGTGCAGAGCTCTGCTACTGGATTGGCGCAGAAGCAAATCTTTTTTGCACCTCTAATTTTATCTTCTCTTTAGATTGTTAGTCTTTGATTCTGCAATCTCGACGCCTGCTTCTAATCAGTGAGACTGAGCATGAGAGTCCAAAAATTAGACCTTTCATTTGGGAAAAGAAAAATGGTTCCACTTTGCAAACTTCTGGCTGTAATGGAGACTTGTAGATATGTCTGATGATGAATGTCTGCAACAGGACGTATAGAAAAATAGAACTGGAAGGGACCATGAGACGTCATCGAGCCCAGTCCCCTGCACTCATGGCAGGACCAAGTCCCATCTAGACCGTCCCTGGCAGGTGTTTGTCTGACTCAGTGGTTTTCAAACACAGGGCGGGACTCAATACTGGGTTGCAGACCTTCAGGTACTGGGTTGTGGCGCCCCCTGCTGGCACCAACACAAGACTGAAATGCGTTGCTCAAAGGTATAATTGTTGGGTTGTGGGCCAAAATATTTTTTTTTCAATTGGGTCCTGAGAAAAAAAGTTTGAAAACCCCTGGTCTAACCTGCTCTTAAAAATACCCATCGATGGAGATTCCACAACCTGTCTAGGCAACTTATCCCCGTGGTTAACCATTCTGGCAGGAATTTTTTCCTAATGTCCAACCTAAACCTCCCTTGCTGTAATTTAAGCCTATTGCTTTTAATCCTATCATCAGCGGTTAAGAAGAACAATTTTTCTCCCTCCTCCTCCTCGTAACAACTTTTAGGTACTTGAAAACTGTTGTCATGTCCCCTCTCAGTCTCCTCTTTTCCAGACTAAACAAACCCAGCTCTTTCAATCTTCCCTCATAAGTCAAGTATTCTAGATCTTTAATCATTTTTGTTGCTCTTCTCTGGACTTCCTCCAGTTTTTCCACGTCTTTCCTGAAAAGAGGTACCCAGAAGTGGACACAACACTCCAGTTGAGGCCTAATCAGCACAGAGTAGAGGGGAAGAATTACTTCTCATGTCTCACTTACAACACTCCTCTTAATACATCCCACAATGGTGTTTGCTTTTTTGCAACAGCGTTACACTCTTGACTCATATTTAGCTTGTGTCCACTATGACACCCAGATCCCTTTCCGCAGGACTTCTTCTGACATTGTGGGTCAGTGAATATTAGGATTTTATTGTCCCCCTGGAAAAATATTTTTATCCCATAATCAAAAACTTTGAATATAGCTGAGTGCTGTTCTATGTAAAATCATGTTTCGAGACAACAAAGCCAAACCTGCATCTTGGCAGGGGTTACACTAGATGACTCTTGTCTTGCGGTCCCTTCTAGTCCTATGATTCTAGGTGCTTTCCAGGTATACATGAAGCAAATGCTCCCTGCTCTGAAAAACATCATTTACTCTCATAGCTCTGAACAAAAGCTGCCGTGTGTTCCTCTGGCACCGATAAATCTTGACTTATTTTACCCACAGTAGATGGTTAAACTGAGGTGCCCAGAGGTCCTGTATTTTACCCAAGGTCAAAGAGTGAAAACCAGTCAGACCTAGGACTCCAGCACAGTGTCTTTGGCTCCATCCCCCAGATCCTTCCTTGTTACCATCTCCTACTTTAACGTGACAGACCAATAAAGATACCAGATAACAGACTGTTTTATGAAAGTTTTAATCTTGGTGTGACATTCCCATGGCATCCCCAGAGCTAACTCTCACCCTGATACCCACGAAATACTTATTTGCTTCTCTCACATACATAACTTTCTATGTCATATACCGGGCGAAGACGACACGCCCCTGTAACCAACCAACCAACCAACCAACAAAACCTCATCCCCAAACCTCAAACCAACCAACCAGCCAACCTGCATGAGTTCTCTTTTGCCTCATTAACCACCTACAGTAGTTCCTTTTCCATTTGGGTGGGTATGTACCTTAACAATCCACAGAGCCATTACAGTTGACATAATGGATTTGCCTGTATTGGACCTTCCCCCCGTACAGAAGACACTACACATTCTGATCTACAGGTTACTAATTTAAAATCTACACATTTTTTCAATTTTCATTTTGCTTGAGATATTAAAGCTGGAACCTGATTCTTCACTGCCTGAACTTTGCATTGAAGGTGTATAAAGTGGTACCATGTGTGTAAAAGATGATACCCAACACTAGGCACTGGAGAGTCTGTTCCTTAGGTCAGAATATTCAGACATGCTCAGAACCGCACACCAAGGCCAACTTTTCATACAAGCTCAACTCACGTTTACCCATCAAAATAAGTGGCCATATTGGTCAGTGGTGTCAGGCTGGGTGCTGAGTAGTTTGAAAGATCTGGTGCTTAAGCATCCAAATGGAAGCAGTGCTTTTCTGAAAATTTGGCCCTGGCTTCAGTTGTTGAGTTCTTGAAAATCTGACCAGACCCGCCCTGGGAAGGTAAAGGAAGAATTATTTCAGAAACCAAACATGTTCATATGGCTGAGTCCTCCAACTCTGCTAAACTCTTTAAAAAGCACCATAGAGAAGTTTGAACCCCAAAGTTGAATTTCCTACTTTTGAAGATTTTATAAAAATGAATAAAACCAGCGATGTTTTTATGACTTTTAAACATTTAAATATTCCCCTGCAGCGCTGGGACCCCAAATGCATGAAGGTTACATTACTGGCTGACAGGGGATGGATCACTCAATAATTGCTCTGTTCTGTCCATTCTTTCTGAAACATCTGGCACTGGATACAGTCAGGGCACTGGGCTGGACAGACCATTGGTGTCCCCCAGCATGGCCATTCTTAGGCTCAAAAACCATGAAGTGAAGCTGACTGTAAAGAGGAAGTGAAACCAATCAGTCTTGTTTCACTGTGCATGTAACACCCTGATCTTGAAATCTGTTCTACATAGCCAGATCCCCAAACCTATGTGGAGCTTCAGTGAAGGCAAGGGAACCCCACATGCAAGATCAAAGACGAATAGACAAAGGTGAGCAAACAGCTTGCTGTAAATGGCTGTGCTGGATGGAGAACTCAGTTCACTTAGTGCAGCCCATAGTTCCTCTTTAATAATGGCTGGGCCTAACCAGAGGTTGATAGAAGTGTTGCAGCTGTGGCTCAGGTAGAGGTGTCTTCTACTCTCAGATCCAACTGGCTTAAGTTCAATTCTGCTACTGATGATTCACCCAGGACACTGTACAGTGTTACACAGCCCAGGCCCACGATTGAGACTAGTAACGCTGGGGAGGAGTGTAGAAGTTCTTTCAAAATTTATAATCAGAGGTATTTTGAGTAAACTGTGCACTGGAGTTTTATATTCCTTTTATTTCGAGTGCGTCTCATTAAGAGATCTGATGACTGCAGTAGCATTTTGTTCACCTCTTGATACAAGAAGCCTTACAGCTTCAGGGAAACTAGAGATAGATGTCCAGTGTGTATTGTTAATGCGAAACATTTCCTTTGAGAAAATCCTCTGAGGACAACCTCACTGCTATCACATCTGTAAGGGGTTCTTGACAGTGCAAGAGACCTATCCTGGGTTAGTATGTCTGGGAAAGGTCTTCAATGTGGATAAATGGCAGCCTCCGCCCTCTAGTGGTCTTTATATGAAACAACTCCTTGAATTAAACGGAGTTTGGTGACACTTTTATGTCTACACTTGCTAAAATTAGTTTGAATTACTTAGTTCAAACTAACTAATTCGAACTAATTTTAGTTAGTTCGAATTAGCTTAATTCGAACTAGCATGGCCACACTGGAACGTTAATTCGAACTGGTAAGCCAGAAAGATTCTTTCCCCAAGAATCAGGCAGCATAGATAATACTGAAGAGGTTTATTCACGATACCGGGAAGACTGACAGGACAGCTTCAAATTGGTGATGTTACAGTAGTCAAATATATATGCTTCTTTGTCAGTTACATAATCCACTTGGAATTCTTTACCTGTTTACTTACAAGTACAGACTTGTTCCACCCAGAGAGGACAGAGGTGATAATGACTGATGCAGAGACACTTTAATTACATTAAAGGCCCTATGGCTACATTTAGGGTGGGGTGGGAGGATGGGATGGAGAGGAGGGTCCTTACAGCTAGTCAGAAATGTATTGTTCCCATCTAAGCCAGAATTTCTCAATAGGCAGCTGGCCACTGCCTTACTGATTGTTCACAGCATCCTTGTCCTTGGGTGGGTCTAATTCCAAAGGGGTAGCCGTGTTAGTCTATTGCAGAAAGACAAAAGAGTCTTGTGGCACTTTTAAAGACTAACAGATTTATTAATCGCATGAGCTTTCGTGGGAGAAAATCCCACTTCGTCAGACGCTTTGAAGATAGGAAAGTTACAGAGTGGGAGGAAATTAAATGCAGGGGAGTGTATGCCATCCTAGCCACTATGGATGTAGAGGTTCTTTACACTAACATTCCCCACAAGGATGGATTACAAGCTATTAGAAGAACCATCCAGGATGATGACACAGCTAAACTTGTGGCTGACCTCTGTGACTTTGTACTCACCCACAACCATTTCAGATTTGAAGATGATCTATACCTTCAAGTCAGTGGCACTGCCATGGGTACCCGCATGGCCCCACAATATGCCAACATCTTTATGGCCGATTTAGAACAACGTTTCCTCACGTCTCATCCCAAAGCACCCCTACTTTACCTACGCTATATTGATGACATCTTCATCATCTGGACCCATGGTAAAGATGCCCTTGAAGAATTCCACAGAGATTTCAACAATTTCCACAACACAATCAAACTTAGCCTGGAACACTCCACACAAGAGATCCACTTTCTGGACACTGCAGTGCAAATTAGCGATGGACACATAAAGACCTCCCTATACCGCAAACCTACTGATCGGTATAGTTACCTACATCCCTCGAGCTTCCATCCTCGACACACCACACGATCCATTGTGTACAGTCAAGCCCTAAGATATAACCGCATTTGCTCTGACCCTTTAGACAGAGACAGACACCTTCAGGATCTCTACCAGACATTCTTAAAACTACAGTACCCACCCGCAGAAGTGAAGAAACAAATTGACAGAGCCAGACGGGTACCCAGAAGTCGTCTACTGCAGGAGAAGCCCATGAAAAACAACAACAGAACGCCACTGGTCGTCACCTACAACCCCCAAGCCAGACCTCTTCAACACATCATCAAAAATC